>CM038718.1:40341920-40549420 GCA_021613375.1 Megaleporinus macrocephalus
GTTGATGGAGTGTTTCTGAGCTTTAATGACACTTTGATCCCCCCCCTCCTCTCCCTCTCCCTCTCCCCCCGTTCTGTCTTCTCCTCCAGACAGATGAAATCTTATTTTCGCCGCCGCACAGAGGAGCAGAGCGGGACCTGACGGGCGGCCGTTAGCGCAGCGGCTCTGCTTTGTTATCAGCTGAGATTTAATTGATTAAGTTGCGAGCAGGTCTGAAGCGCAGATGGGGCCTGCTCCGCTCTGAAGATAAGAATAGCACAGAGGAACAGATGCAGACGCCACAGCCGTTATGTTGCAGTTTATAACCGACGTGAGCTTAAACAAGACGGGTAACAGGAACAGATGCAGATCCTCAAAGCCTACCAGACCCCTATAATAGACCTGCTCCCGATGAACCCTTCAGCGATGAGGCCTACAAGCAGCACCTACACTCCTCCTGTGAACCTGTTTCACTGAAAAGGTCTGTAAAGAAAAAGAGAGGAAGGGAGAGAAAGCAGGAGAGAAAGAAAAGAGAGAAAAAGACAGAGAGATGGGGAGATAAAGAGGAGTAGGAGAGAGGGAGGGTGAGAGGGGGAGGACGGGATGAAGGGGGGTAAAGAGAGAGAAGTAGATGCAGATGTCTCCTCTGAGTCATGAGACATAATTACCACACTGTGAACGAGTGGAGAGAGCTGCATTCCACACTTTCACACTTCTGTTGGACGAGTGTGTGTGTGTGTGTGTGTGTGTGTGTAATTCCTGGATAACATGTTCTTTATTTTTAGAGCACTTTTAATATCGATGGCAGTTCAAAGTGCTGCACAGACAGGTCATTAAGTTTAACAACAAGAACAAATAATATTGAGTTTAATTGGAGTTTAATAGCTTTAAAACCTTAAAGAGCCCCATTACTATTAGTAGTATTCTTATGGTAGTATTACTATTGCCTATGGGATACACACACACACACACACACACACACACACACATATATATATATATATAGCGCTGAAGTATTCTATATAACAGTACACACAACAAAATGCTGCACTATACTAGTGTACCACAGCAACCTGCATTATACTTAACTCTGTATACTGTACTACACTCTACCACAACAAACTACTATACTATACTGTACTGTACTGCATTCTTTTATATTACAGTATACTACACTGTACTGCAACAAACTGTACTATGATATGCTATACTACGCTACAGTACACAGCATTACACTACAATATACTGCACTACATTATTTTATACTACACTACACTACACAGCATTACACTACAATATACTGCACTACATTATTTTATACTACACTACACTACACAGCATTACACTACAATATACTGCACTACATTATTTTATACTACACTACACTATGCTACACTCTACTACACTGTATTATACCACAATGTCTTATATTATAATGTATTATACTACACTCTGCTATACTATACCACAACAACCTGCATTATACATTAATATACTATACCTCAAAATACTATACTACACTGTACTGCAACAAACTGTACTATGATATGCTATACTACACTACAGTACACAGCATTACACTACAATATACTACACTACATTACTTTATACTACACTACACTACACAGCATTACACTACAATATATTACACTACATTACTTTATACTACACTACACTATACTACACTGTATCATACCACAATGTATCATATTATAATGTATTATACTACACTCTACTATACAATACCTCAACAACCTGCATTATACATTAATATACTATACCTCAAAATACTATACTACACTGTCTTACAACAAACTGTACTATGATATGCTTTACTACACTACAGTACACAGCATTACACTACAATATACTACACTATATTATTTTATACTACACTACACTATACTACACTGTATTATACCACAATGTCTTATATTATAATATATTATACTACACTCTACTATACTATACTACAACAACCTACATTATACTTTACTATACCACTCAAAATACTGTACTACACTGTCTTGCAACAAACTGTACTATGATATGCTACACAGCATTACACTACAATATATTACACTACATTATTTTATACTACACTACACTATACTACACTGTACTACACTGTATTATACCACAATGTATTATACTATAATGTATTATACTACACCCTACTATACTATACCACAACAACCTGCATTATACTTTACTATACTATTTGCTTATAAGTAAAGTCTAATAGCTAAAGACAGATTACAACACTGCCCCCTAGCAGTTGGTGGTTTAAACACAACACAGAACGGACCACTGACTGCACCGATCATTACATTACATTCAATTCAAATTAACTATCAATCCTGTGTTTTGAGGATCAATAGAGTATCAATCAATACAAAATCAAGGGTATCAATATATTTTTATATCCCTACATTATATACACTATACTATACAACACTACACTATAGTACACACTATTGTACTGCACTATACTACAATGTACTATACTATACTATACATTCTAAAAAAGGCATTACTTAGTAGAGGCAATGGTACTACATAGAACCATCAACACTCAATTAACCATTTTAATGCATATGTGATTCTTTGTATGATGAAATATTTATTTTTGATTATAAAAATCCGGCTGTACATGTTTTGGTTCTAAAGTGGTTCTATATAGTAGCGAGAAGGGTTCCACTACTGATCACTTTTCAAAAACGCTTTTGGTAAAAGTTCACTATACTCTGTTATACTACACTACAATACTACTATGATATTCAATTCTGTACTATATTATACTTAACTATTATATATCGTACTATGCTACTATAGTATGGTAAATCACACTGTACTTTTCTATACTATAATATGTTATCTTATATTACACCATACTTTTTTATACTATACTATACTACTGTAATATACTGCTGTATAATGCTGTGCTGGACTACACTATACTATAGTTCCCTATTATAAGCCCTCCAGCCCACTCTGCTGGGAGATCGCAGTCCCCGGAATTTTAGGTAGCTAAGGACACACACACACACACCTGCCTCACACGCACATCTCCATGGCAACCCATCACCCACAGCTGTCACCCATTAGTGCTACCAGCAGCAGCTTGTTAGCACTCCCTATTTAGCCTAGCCACACGCTCAACCCAGTGCGTGGCATTGTTTCTCCAACTGAGATACTGTTTGGTTCAGCTCTTACCCGTCCGTGGTCCCTGGGCCGTCACTAAAGGGTCTCTCCACAGGTCCAACCAGACTTGGCTTCTCCACAGCGGGGTCCCGTCACACTCCCTGGAGCCCAAGAGGATCTGCAGTCTCTCTGACCTGCCCGGCACTCACCTCCATCCAGCTGAGCCTTCCCACAGGCGTCCCCGTGAAGCGAAGTTGGTGAACCACTGGACTACCGGACTCGTTCCCCGCAGCGAGTCCGTTCCCCGGCTCTGACCGGTCCACTAATGAGTTATTAACCACTGTTCGAACTGTACAGGGTTGGTTCCTCTCTCCCTTCTCCACAGGACGCAAGGTGCTGCTCTGGTTCCCCCCCGCACCGCGCTGTGACTCAGTGGTGACCCAGTCAAGCAGCGAGTCTACATCTACAGTCCTGTATGCCATCCAGCCTGCTCCAAGGACCGCCACTCAGCCTGCTCCAGAGACCGCCACTCAGCCTGCTCCAGAGACCGCCACTCAGCCTGCTTCAGGCCCAGTGCTCTCTGACTCCTGGACTCCTCGCGCAGGCGAGCCTCTGGACTATTTTTGTTGTTTATTATTGACTGCTCGGAGTAAATAAACCTTGCAAATGAATCACATGTCACCTTTTGAGTCTGAATCCTTACAATTCTGTTATTCTGTTTGAGTGCTCATAGTTGAGGCACCAAATTTTTTAGACTTTTCAGTCCTCGGTAGTTTCGATACCCAGCCCTACTTTCGACAGGCATTGTTTAAGAGAGAGATAAGATGATCCTTTATTAGTCCCACAGTGGGCGAAATTCACAGAGTTACAGCAACAAAGGGATAGCAAGGCACTCAGTACAACAAATAGATAAATAAACAGTACAGTATATACAATATAAATAATAAAAAATCAAGAAAACTTGAAAAGAGGGAGAAAGTTAAAAGAAACTCCACAGCGCCATCTTTCTTTTTACTAAACAGCTGCTCTCCATAGCTTCTATCGTGTCTGTATCCGTCTCCATGCTGTCTACGGATGAAGCGGTGGGGGAGGGATGAGTTTTGTGAGGGACTGGGAGAGAGAGAGAGAGAGAAGGAGGCAAACTGGTGGATCAACAAGTGTAACTGCAGCACAGCACAGACTATATCGATATAAACAATATTATTATCTGATCTTATATCTCATATAAAAATATATCAATATTTCTTAAAAACTGGATATATCGCCCAGTCCTACGTTGTTCTCCCTTTACAGCTATCACAGCTTCCACACCCCGTATATCCAGAGAAGCATCTGTGACACGGATGTTGGACGAGAGGCTCACAATCTCAGTTCTAGCTCCTCCCAAAAGTCTTAGATGGGGTTGAGGTCAAGACTTGACTGTGTGGGTCAGTCAAGTTCTTTCACACCAATAACTCACCCAGCCAGCCTGTATGGAGCTGCTTGTGCCCTGAGACACAGGAGACACATGCTGGACCAGAAAACTTTCCTCCCCAGACTGTTGGATGCATATAATTGTCCAACACTGGCTGCAGCATTAGGATTTCCCTTCACTGGCCCACCCCTGTAAACACTGCCCCCGCCCCCCTATAGCATCATCCCTCCTCCACCAAACTTTCCAGTCACAGTGCAGTCAGGCTGGTAATGTTCTCCTGGTGTTCTCCAAACCCAGACTCATCTATCAGACTAACCAGATAGAGAAGCATGACTGGTCACTCCACAGAACACGTGTCCACTGCTCCAGAGTTCACCCGACGCTCGGTGCTCGGTGATGTGCGGCTTGAGTGCATCTGCTTGGACGAGAAGCTCCACAGTGTTAGTGTCTGAACTCTGCAGTTATTGATCACTGATCAGAGGTGTTGAAGACTTTTACACACCTGAGCACTCGGAGTCCCCGCTCTGTAGCTTTACCTGCTCTGACACTTTGTGATTAAGTCACTAAACGCTTCCACTGTTCAATAATACCCATTAGAGCTGAAGGTGGAACATCTAGCAGCGAAGAAATAGGAGCTGACTTGGGATCGGAATAAGAGATGTTCAAACAGGAAGACGGGATATAATGTATTCAAGTGGGAAGAAGGGATAAGAGGAATTGTAATAGGAATACGAGATAAGAGGTGTTGAAACAAGAATAAGGAATAAAGGGATTCAGACTCCATTACAGCTCATAAAGAGCCTAAATGGGTTTTCTGAGTGTAAACATTAGGCACTACAGTGATGGAGGGTTCAGCTTGTTCGGCATTGTGGGTAATTCACCAGGGACGATTTCCTTGATGCTTATGAACCCAATTACTGTTTCATCTCACACACAAACACTTACTTTCTCTCTCTCTCTCTCTCTCTCTCTCTCTCTCTCTGTCTCTTCATGTCTGTTTCTATCTCTCAGTTCAAATCTCCCACACATCTCTTCTTCTACACAGCTTGATACGTAGTAATGTATTGCACAACTTTTAAAGCCCCACAGAGTGTGTCTGTTCAGTATTATTCAGTATTTATTCAGTATTTATTCAGTATTTCAATTGTTATGATGTTCTACATAGAAAGCATGTGTGTCTCTGTTTACAGTGATGGTGTTTACAGTGGTGGTGGTATTTCTTACAGTGGTGGTGATGGTGTTTACAGTGGTGGTGGTATTTCTTACAGTGGTGGTGATGGTGTTTACAGTGGTGGTATTGTTTACAGGGGTGGTGATGGTGTTTACTGTGGTGGTGGTATTTCTTACAGTGGCGGTGATGGTGTTTACAGTGGTGGTGATGGTGTTTACAGTGGTGGTGGTATTTCTTACAGTGGTGGTGATGGTGTTTACAGTGGTGGTGGTATTTCTTACAGTGGTGGTGATGGTGTTTACAGTGGTGGTATTGTTTACAGGGGTGGTGATGGTGTTTACTGTGGTGGTGGTGATGTTTACAGTGGTGGTGATGGTGTTTACAGTGGAGGTGACGATGTTTACAGTGGTGGTGATGATGTTTACAGTGGTGGTGGTGGTGTTTACAGTGGTGGAGATGTTTACAGTGATGGTGATGGTGTTTACAGTGGTGGAGATGTTTACAGTGGTGGTCATGTTGTTTACAGTGGTGGTGATGGTGTTTATAGTGGTGGTGATGATGTTTACAGTGGTGGTGATGGTGTTTACAGTGGTGGTGATGGTGTTTACAGTGGTGGTGATGGTGTTTACAGTGGTGGTGATGGGAACCAGGGGTCTACAACACAACTATATGCATTTTATTTACTATCAAACCCACCAGTGAAGCTACATGTGAGTTTATATGAATGGTGATGATGGGAAAATCTGAAAAGTCATATTAAATAATAAATTTATTAAATAAAATGTTAATAATTAATGTCATTAATTAATAATAAAATGTTACCTCATAGCACCCTGCACGTATCCCTTCTCCAGGAATAGAGTTTAAAGCCAAAACACTCATAAAACAAAACATCTCAGACCTCAGACAGTGTATTTCTAACCACTCACTGTAATAACTTTCTATAAGAGAGCTTGGACGTCTGGTTCCATTCACCACCACTGTGAACCGATCTCGGTAAGTTTATATAGAATTCTTAATGACTCTGTCTTAATTGTTTAATTAAGCAGTTCAGTAATTAAGTTTTAAGAGGTGTATGTAAAATCTATCCTCTCCAGCTCGGCCTCCTACAGGCTTCTGCGTGAGGATGTAATGAGGTGCATGCAGTGGGATTCGGTTTGCATGAGTGTATTCATGTGTGCGTTGGTGTGCTGTGTGAGTGGGAGGGGGCCATTACATAAACACACCGTGAAGAGGCTGCTGGTGTGCAGACGTACACCTTAGCTCGTGTGTGTGTGTATATTATTACATATATAGATACACACAAGTTGTTAGGTATAGATATAGAGGATATTAATGCTACATACAGGTACTTATATACGTATTATGAATGTGGGATGTGTACTGATAAGATATGAAAACAAACATCAGTGTGTGTGTATGTGTGTGTGTGCGTGGGTGTGTGTGTGTGTGTGTGTGTGTGTGTGTGTGTGTGACCTGATGCTGAAGAGCATTAAGCTCAGTCGGACTAGAGCAGCGCTAAAAGCTTCTCGCTGTTCCTCATACATAACCTCTGCATTCTGTCAGCTCCATCTCTCACTCTCTCTCACTCTCTCACTCTCTCCTTCACTCTCCTTCACACACTCAATTCACTTCAGTCCAGTTCAGTTTAGTTCAATTATATTCAGTTCAGTTCACTTCAATTAATTAATATTTACTTCAGTTCATTTGTATTGAGTTCTGTTCAGTTGTGTTATATTTAGTTCAATGTATTCAGCTCAGTCTAGTTCAGTACTTCAGTAATATTCAGTTAAGGTGTGTCCATTATATTATATTTATTTATAATTAGTTTTATTATTACAAATATTTAGTTCACATCACTCAAACAGTTCAGTTCATTTTTATTTAGTTCGGTTCAAGTCAGATACACTTAGTTCAGTGCAATTACATTCATTTCAGTTCAGATTAGTTTAGTTTAGTTAGTTTTGCTTCAGTTTATTTCATTATTATTTTAGTAGTTTCTTATACCTACACCCCCCTCTCTCTCCCTCTCTTTCTCTCTCTCTCCCTCTCTTTCTCTCTCTCCCTCTCTTTCTCTCTCTCTCCCTCTCTTTCTCTCTCTCTCTCCCTCTCTCTCTCTCTCCCTCTCTTTCTCTCTCTCTCCCTCTCTTTCTCTCTCTCTCTCCCTCTCTCTCTCTCTCCCTCTCTTTCTCTCTCTCTCCCTCTCTTTCTCTCTCTCTCCCTCTTATTCTCTCTCTCTCCCTCTCTTTCTCTCTCTCTCCCTCTCTTTCTCTCTCTCTCCCTCTTATTCTCTCTCTCCCCCTCTCTTTCTCTCTCTCTCCCTCTTATTCTCTCTCTCTCTCCCTCTCTTTCTCTCTCTCTCCCTCTCTTTCTCTCTCTCTCCCTCTTATTCTCTCTCTCTCCCCCTCTCTTTCTCTCTCTCCCTCTTATTCTCTCTCTCTCTCCCTCTCTTTCTCTCTCTCTCCCTCTCTTTCTCTCTCTCTCTCCCTCTCTTTCTCTCTCTCTTCCTCTCCCTCTCTCTCTTTCTCTCTCTCTCCCTCTCTCTCTCTTTACCTCTCTCCCCCTCTCTCTCTTTTCAGTCTTCCCCTCTCTCTCTCTCCTTCTATCTCTCTCCATGTCTCTCTCTCCCTCTTTGTCTGCCTCTCTCTCTGTCTCTCTCTTTCTCTCTCTGTCTCTCTCTCTCTCTTTCTCTCTCTGTCTCTCTCTATCTCTCTCTCTCTTTCTCTCTTTCTCTCTCTGTCTCTCTCTATCTCTCTCTCTCTTTCTCTCTTTTTCTCTCTCTCTCTTTCTCTCTCTTTCTCTCTCTGTCTCTCTCTCTCTCTCTCTCTATCTCTCTCTCTCCTGGTAGAGTGTTATCGATGATAAAGTGAGGCAGAAAATAAACAAGTCCTCTGAGACGAGACAGATTCAGATCTGCTCCAGTGATGCGATTCAGATCAATCAGCAGGAAGTTCACGCTGCAGAGAGGTGAGAGAAGAAGAGCCGTTCCTGATTCTCTCCAACAAACAAACAAAAACCTGCTATTAGTGAGCGGCTCTCAGGAGCGCCAACACAAACTCACATCTAGACTGTCTGTTATAGGCTTGGACAGACTCTAAGCATGCTGGGTATTGTAGTGATTACAGGGATTACAGGGACACCTCACGCTTCTAAACTTGCTGTGACTTTGAATGTCCTAGAAAGTTCCTAGAAAGCAAAAAGCCCACTAGTGGCAAAGCTGGCACGGGCACACTGGCTCTCCAGGTGGTCCCTTTTCATGTCTTATTTTTTCAGTTTTGGATCCATTCATTATCTACTACTTTGTCCCGCTAGTCAGGGTCACGGGGGTTGGAGCCAATTACAGCATAATCGGTTGAAGGCGGTGCCTGCCGACCACTAGAGGGCACTTCATGGCCCACTGGTGGTCCTCGGCTCACATGTCCAGGTAAATAAAAAGACTAAACTGAAAACGAATACTGTAACATGATGAGTTCTCATAATTTAATTAGCCATAAGTAGAATCTTCAGACGGACATCAATCTAGCCGGGCTGTACAGAAGCTGGGACGGTGCTGGTCCAGACCTGCAGGACACGTTAGAGACATCACAGACAGAGTTTAACTCAGAACTCCAGAACAAACACCATCACATCTGTCAGGAACTCCAGCAGTGAGTGAGTCTCTAAACACACTGTAAACACAGTGAGAAGAACGAGTCCAGCTCCCTCTTCACCAGCTTCTCACTCAGAACCTCCCGTTCCACCTTAAATAGAGCAGAAGTTTCATTCTAGCAGGCTGCATCATTTAAGGTGGACTGGAACGAGAAGAAGCTGGTGAACAGGAAGCTGGATGTGTAAGAAGGAACTGTATCTACTGAACTTACTTACTCAGCAAATAAACCACCACACCAATGAGTCTCTGTACTTCACCAACCACACGGTCAGCAAACACACAAACACAAGTGTCTATTCTCTCTACTATACAATCCTGTAACCAAAGGTGTCACAAGTATTTCCATTCATTACTCAGGTAGAAGTATAGATACTAGGGTTTAAAATACTTCTGTTTACTCCAGTAAAGGTGTAAAAGTACTGATTTCAGAACTACTTAAAATATAAAACTAAAAGTAATGTAAGGAAAAAATACCATTAAGGACAAAACCTTGGGCAGCACCACAGGGGTCTATAGTGCACTAGCCCACCTCCCCAAAACCCCATTCTTCTAAAAACCATAATGACTATAATATTATATTAAAATGTTAATGTTGATAAGTTTGGGATGCGCTAGGCTTCCTGTTTCAGCCGCATATACGCCAATTGAACATGAATGTAGTTTAGTACAATGTAAATATATTAAAGAAGCATATCTGTTACTACTGAACATTAACGTGTGTTTCATGGAGCAGAAGATATGATGACTAGTTGTCTATAAGTATTGTAATGAAGTCAAACTTCAAAGACATGTTATCAATAATCTTTACTGGAATGTAAATGTACATGAATGAAAACAAGCTGTAATGAAATAGTAGTAACGAGACTATGTTTAAAATGTACAGAGTCCTCCAAAGTTTGTAAACAAACGTGATGTCGCGGAGCTGCAAGCGCTGCTTAGCAACAGGAGGTTAGCGTTTTCCTATTAGCTTCGCAGTCTTGCGCTAGCAACAACTATAAAGGTTATTTCTTCTTAGACTCTTTATAAATGTCCCGCTCATATGTTTACAGATGCTTCAATTATTATTATTCATCTGACAATGAGTTGAAATATTACAGATTTTTATCTACACATCCTTTATTTATGAAATAGGAGACGGCAATGACTGCAGACTACTAAGAGATTTGATTGTTATTAAGCTTGTATGTGCTTGTTTTATGAAAATAACAACTATACAAACAAACAAAACATAATAATAATAATAATAATAATAATTATTATTATTATTATTATTATTATTATTATTATTATTATTATGTCCATTATTAATATAAATACAATTTCTATTATTCTTTTTTAACTATATAATGTGTCTATTATTAATAATGTAGGCAGGGTATAAATAGACTTTATCTTATTTTATATAGGCGATTCCCCATCAGTATCAGTATCAGTGATACATGCCCTGTATTTACTTGGTATCAAATCGATACCAATTTTTGCAGTATCGCACACCACTACTCCCCAGATGCAGCATCTACAGGGGTTGGACAATGAAACTGAAACACCTGGTTTTAAACCACAATAATTTATTAGTATGGTGTAGGGCTTCCTTTTTGGTCCAATACAGCGTCAGTTGGTCTCGGGAATGACATATACAAGTCCTGCACAGTGGTCAGAGGGATTTTAAGCTTCTTCTTGCAGGACAGTGTTCAGGTCACTATGTGATGCTGGTGGAGGAAAACGTTTCCTGACTCGCTCCTCCAAAACACCCCAAAGTGGCTCAATAATATTTAGATCTGGTGACTGTGCAGGTCATGGGAGATGTTCAACTTCACCTTCATGTTCATCAAACCAGTCTTTCTCCAGTCCTGCTGTGTGTATTGGTGCATCGTCATCCTGATACACGGCACCACCTTCAGGATACAATGTTTGAACCATTGGATGCACATGGTCCTCTAGAATGGTTTGGTAGTCCTTGGCAGTGACGCGCCCATCTAGCACAAGTATTGGGCCAAAACCAAACCATCACTGATCCACCACCATGCTTCACTCTGGGCATGCAACAGTCTGGGTGGTCTGCTTGTTTGGGGCTTCTCCACACCGTAACTCTCCCGGATGTGGGGAAAACAGTAAAGGTGGATCATCAGAGAACAGTACATGTTTCACATTGTCCACAGCAAAGATTTGATCTCCTTGCACCATTGAAACCGACGTTTGGCACTGGCACGAGTGACCAAAGGTTTGTCTATAGCAGCCCGGCCGTGTATATTGACCCTGTGGAGCTCCTGACGGACAGTTCTGGTGAAACAGGAGAAGCTGAGGTGCACATTTAACTCTGCCGTGATTTGATCAGCCGTGGTTTTATGTTTTTTGGATACAATCCGGGTTAGAACCCAACATCCCTTTCAGACAGCTTCCTCTCGCGTCCACAGTTAATCCTGTTGGATGTGGTTGGTCCTTCTTGGTGGTATGCTGACGTTACCCTGGATACCGTGGCTCTTGATACATCACAAAGACTTGCTGTCTTGGTCACAGATGCGCCAGCAAGACGTGCACCAACAGTTTGTCCTCTTTTGAACTCTGGTACGTCCCATAATGTTGTGTTATTGTAATATTTAGAGCTAAACTGTCTCTTACCTGCTAACTGAACTTCACACTCTGCTCTTACTGGTGCAGTTAATGAAGACTGGCCACCAGACTGGTCCAACTTAGCCACGAAACACTAAAATAACAGGTGTTTCAGTTTCATTGTCCAACCCCTGTATGTATGTATATCAATAACACTACAGCTGAGGTTTTTCTAGCTTAACTAGATTCAAGTGCAAAGTGATAACTAGAGATGAAAACAGTTGATCCATGGAAAAACTGGTGCGGCCCTATTCTTCATATGCTCTCCGTGTTCATATTAACTCAGCGTCTGTCAGACGGCCAGCTACAGCGAAGTTTAAAATCAACACCGTGCCCCATCCCCCTGCAGTTACCACAGTAACCAGAGCCAAAAATAGCAGCCCGATGCAGGGGGCCATTCAACATCACATTCCCCTTGATGCTAGATGCTATTTATACCCACTGCTGGTGAGAGGAATGCGAGAGAAACAGCTACGTGGTGCTTAGCTGTCCAATTAATGTCATCACGAGGGAGGCGAATCACGCTCTCCCTTCCACCCCATCATGCTCAGCCACACAGCCGTGCACATACAAGTCCGGCGGGTTCGAATGAAGCCACTCGAGAGCTCCGGCAGATATTTGTATATATGCACCGTCGTGTGCCGAGCTAATTGCTTTGCAGTCTTCTGCAGAGCCACGCCGCAGGTCTGCCCATGTTGGAGGGAGCCGGGATGCGGCGCTTTGGCAAGTGGCATACGAACCACCGCGCCTGGGATTGGCCGGCGCGTTGCCCTGGAAACCGCCTCACGCAGCCTCCTCGGTGTGTGATGAGTGGATACGCCGAGCCAGGCGTCCGAATCCGAATCCAAGTCAAACATTGGCTGACATTTAAAGCGCCAGCACACTCACACAGCCAATGGAAGTGAATGGCTGTCACTCACTGTTCCAGAACCGTCTTTTTCTTTTCTCCCCGTCTTTTTTTGTCTCCCGTCCCGTCCCTGGCATCCCTCCTCCGCTGTATCCTGAGTTCTAGCGCTCTCCTCCGCACTAGGAACACAAGAGCGCGAACAGTGGCTTTGCCTTTGGTTACGCATTTAAAGCTGAAAGCAGCTGAAAGTCGACTCTTCACAAACACACACACACACACACACACACACACACACACACACACACAGGAGTCTGTCAGATGTGATAAGAGCATTAACAGTCACGAAGCAAGAAGTTATAAGTCATTATATAAAATAAACAAGTCTACGAGTGGGCGTTTAGTCTACAATAGAGACACGTGGATGGATAATTGGACGGAAACATGGAGGATTAGATGGATGAATGGATGGGTGGGTGGATGGACAGGGTTACTGACTGATTGATTAATACATGGACAGGATGAATAGTTGAATGATTGATGTCTATACGAAGGAGACATGGATATATGGACGGATGGATAAGTATTATGATGACGGGATGAATGGTTGATGGATGGGGTTGACAGGTCTACAGGTAGGTGTTTATTGATTAAGAGAGATATATGGATAGATGAATAGATGATCAGATGATATGATTGATGGATGGAGTTGACAGGTCTACAGGTAGGTGTTTATTGATTAAGAGAGATATATGGATAGATGAATAGATGATCAGATGATATGACTGATGGATGGAGTTGACAGGTCTACAGGTAGGTGTTTATTGATTAAGAGAGATATATGGATAGATGAATAGATGATCAGATGATATGATTGATGGATGGAGTTGACAGTTCTACATGTGGGTGTTTATTGATTAAGAGAGATATATGGATAGATGAATAGATGATCAGATGATATGATTGATGATGGATGGAGTTGACAGGTCTACAGGTAGGTGTTTATTGATTAAGAGAGATATATGGATAGATGAATAGATGATCAGATGATATGATTGATGGATGGAGTTGACAGGTCTACAGGTAGGTGTTTATTGATTAAGAGAGATATATGGATAGATGAATAGATGATCAGATGATATGATTGATGGATGGAGATGACAGGTCTACAGGTAGGTGTTTATTGATTAAGAGAGATAAATGGATAGATGAATAGATGATCAGATGATATGATTGATGGATGGAGTTGACAGGTCTACAGGTAGGTGTTTATTGATTAAGAGAGATATATGGATAGATGAATAGATGATCAGATGATATGATTGATGGATGGAGTTGACAGGTCTACAGGTAGGTGTTTATTGATTAAGAGAGATATATGGATAGATGAATAGATGATCAGATGATATGATTGATGGATGGAGTTGACAGGTCTACAGGTAGGTGTTTATTGATTAAGAGAGATATATGGATAGATGAATAGATGATCAGATGATATGATTGATGGATGGAGTTGACAGGTCTACATGTAGGTGTTTATTGATTAAGAGAGATATATGGATAGATGAATAGATGATCAGATGATATGATTGATGGATGGAGATGACAGGTCTACAGGTAGGTGTTTATTGATTAAGAGAGATATATGGATAGATGAATAGATGATCAGATGATATGAGTGATGGATATAGTTGACAGGTCTACAGGTAGGTGTTTATTGATTAAGAGAGATAAATGGATAGATGAATAGATGATCAGATGATATGATTGATGCATGGAGTTGACAGGTCTACAGGTGGGTGTTTACTGATGAAGGAGCACATATGGATGGATGAATGGATGATTAGATGAATGGATTATAGATAGATTCGACAGTTTTACAGCTGGATGTTTACTGTACAAGTGAGACATTCGGACTGAACGATGGATGATTGATGGATGGATGGGTGTATGAAAGGAATGAATGGATGGATGGATATACGGTTCTATGGATGGATAGAATGATTGGGTGGAATGAATAGGAGCATACAGGTAGGTGTTTATTATGCAACAAGTGTGTGGTTTCTATACAATGGAGACATATGGATGGATGACTGGTTGGATAGATTGATGGATGGATGATATATGTATAAAAAGAATGTATGGATGGTCTTCCTCTATTATATATATCATTATTTTGAGATACTAAATCATCCTTTTGATATACTAAGTCATATTGATTAGTTAGCCATCATTATGAGATCATTAGTCACTATTCTAAAATACAAAGCCATAATTAATAAACAGTAAGTCATAGTTATGAGTCACCAAGTCACTATTAATAATAAGTAAGTCATAATTATAAAATACTGAGTCGTAATGATAGTAAATCATAATTATGACACAGTAAGTCATTATTTAGGAGGTGATATTCTAAAAACTATATGACTATTAAGTCATAATTATGAGATACTAAATCATTATTATGATATATTAAGTGATATTGAGTCATACAGTTAGCCATAATTGTGACAGTTAATCATCATTCTGAAACACAAAGTCATAATTAATAAAAAAGTAAGTCATAACTATGAGTCTGCAAGGTCATAATTATGAACTACAAAATCATAATAATGAGATACTAAGTCATAATTATGACATAGCAAGTCGTTCTGAAATACAAAGTCATAATTAATAAAAAGTAAGTCCTTTTGAGTCACTAAGTCATAATTATGGAACTGCTAAGTCATAATTATGAACCACACAGGCATAATTATGAGATACTAACTCATATATGTGACATAGTAAGTCATTATTTCGAAATTAAAAGTCAAAGATATTAAAAAAAGTAAGTCATAATTATGAGATGCTAAGTCATAATGATTAGATGGTAAGTCCTAATTGCTGACATCATTATTCCGAAGCTCATAATTCTAGACATACGTAAGTCATAATTATGAGATACCAAGTCATAATTATAGAAAACGTTCTTATTTATTATTATAAGTCACTAAATGACTGTATATTTGTGTCCAGTGGTAGAAACGGGTTTATAAGTATTTCGAGCTGGAGGCCCGTTTAAGATCTTCCCCTCTGCGCCGCGTCCACACAGGCACTATGGTGTTTAGCTTAGCCGCTTAGCTCCAGCCGGCCCTGCGCCACAGCTGATGGGGCTTCAGGCTGCAGTGGATCCGGATGGTGTCGGAGCGTGAAAGCGGCCGGGAAACCGAACTTTTGAGCCTCGTGTAAGCTCCTTTAAGCCGCTGCTCACGGCCGGACCGGGACCGAGTGGATCTGGGGAAGCATGGAGGACGACTTGGTGTGCGAGTACGACTCGACCTGGGACACGGAAAGCGACGGAGACGAGCTGGGGGAGAACCCGGCGCGGCGCTGCAGCCAGGACAAAAATAAAAAGAGCCGGGCTGCTTTCGTACGTGCTCCCGCTAACATATCGCACCCAAACGGGGCTTTTTGGGCGGTCGGTCTGCGCTTGATGATCCGGGGGTGAATTTAGAGCAGTTTTGTGTGTTTTTGTTGGGGTTAATGCCGGTTTTTGTTATGCTAAGCTAACAGGCTAATGCTGCGGATGCTGCGGATGCTGTTGCTGCTGCAGATGTGAGCTAGCGGCTAAGCTATGCTAAGCTAAGCTAGTGATGCTCAAGAAGTGCACCGTTATGTTTATGTTCTGCTCTGATCGCAGGATTTACTCACAAATCGGGCTGATGAGCTGAAATAAGTGTTTAAAAGCGGTGAAGAAATGTGGGGCAAGGACGCGGACCAGCACTTGTGGGGGGGAGTCATGGTCCTCTTGGCTTTGGTCAGTGGTCATCACTATGGCTTGTGGCTTGACCATCACATAACGAGGGGTCCAGCTTTACAGATGAGCTTATTTTATTGAATGCGTTTGAAGAAATAGCTTTGTTTGGCTGGACAGGGCCACTTCTCACTGAATGAATGGAGCACAAGGGGGTGCAGAACAGTTCTAGGGGTCAGATGTGGTTTATAATTAGGTTACTCCTGCTTACATTAGTGGGGGCGGGGGGGGGGTAATTTTCTGTGTGCTGGACACACACTGTCTGCTGCATTGAGGATGCTCCTCCATATGAAGCCCACGCCGTGGTCATTCTCCCAGGTTTGGAGCATCCGTGGTGACATCACGAGAGCCAGAGCTCAGTTCAGTGGTGCATTACAAAAGATTCCTCCAGCTCCTTCTTCAGATGGGAATTCTAACTAGATTGGGAATTGTCTGCATCCCAACAGGATCATCGTCCTGGAGCGTTGGTTTGAGCTGGGCCTTGCATCAGCATCCCTTGCTTCCAAGCTTTGACCTTATATGGCATCTGTACTGCGTCTGATGTGGTTCTACATGCCCATTTACTCTCTATGGTCTTCTGGAGTGAAGCACTGCTTTTGTTGTTGAGCTCATGAATAATTGAGCTCTGCTCTGATTGGCTGACCAAATAATATGACCCTCTGTGTAAATAAGCTCCGCCCACATATTTAACAATACCTACACTAGCTACTCGCTTTCATCTGCACATCAAACACAAAGTAGATTAAAGGTGTCTCTGTGAAACTTTCAGTTGAAGATGATCTGCTTTAACCAGCACACAGTGATCCACTCGCACAGCACGGCTGCTACTTCCAGTCACTGTTGTGGTTGTGGTGCTAATAAAGGTGGAGCTGCTCGTCTCTTCAGTCTCTTCAGTGTTGAACGCTGAGCTGAAGCTGCTCCATGGTGTCCGAGTGTTGGAGAAACTGTCTGGAGTGAAACGTACAGACTGCAGAGTTAAAGTTGTTCAGGATTCTGTTAAAGATGTTGGAAGTTCAGCAGCTGGTTTTGGGAATTCTCCGTTCCACCTTAAACGCTGCTGTGGTTCCATTCTGGCGTCTGTACGAGCTGCAGTGTTTAAGGTGGAACATTAGATGAAGAATGTGGAGAAGAGGAACTTCAGGCTGGTTTAAAGATGAACATGGAGCTCTGACAGTTGGGTTGTTTGTTGGGAAGGAATGAAAAGTGGATAAATCACAGCCTGGAATGCTGGATTTGCTGAATACTGGATAAATATTAACCAGTCTGTTACGCACCAGTGTATCACTGGTGGTAAAGAGATTAACACATAAATAAACACAATATGGCTTCACAGGCCAAAAGTAGATCAGTTGGGCAGAATTGCAGAGTTTTCTAGTGTTTGGGGTGTTTCAAAGCAGTTTTGATGTGAAATGGTTTAGATGGTGTTTACAGTGGTGGTGATGGTGTTTACAGTGGTGGTGGTGGTGTTTACAGTAGTGATGGTGTTTACAGTGGTGGTGATGGTGTTTACAGTGATGGTGTTTACAGTGGTGGTGATGGTGTTTACAGTGATGGTGGTGATGGTGTTTACAGTGGTGGTGATGGTGTTTACAGTGATGGTGGTGATGGTGTTTACAGTGGTGGTGGTGATGGTGTTTACAGTGGTGATGATGGTGTTTACAGTGGTGTTGATGTTTACGGTGGTGGTGATGATGGTGTTTATAGTGGTGGTGATGATGGTGTTTACAGTGGTGTTGATGTTTACGGTGGTGGTGGTGATGATGGTGTTTACAGTGGTGTTGATGTCTACGGTGGTGGTGATGGTGTTTACAGTGGTGATGATGATGTTTACAGTGGTGGTGATGGTGTTTACAGTGGTGATGATGATGTTTACAGTGGTGGTGATGGTGTTTACAGTGATGCTGTTTACAGTGGTGGTGATGGTGTTTACAGTGATAGTGGTGATGGTGTTTACAGTGGTGGTGGTGGTGATGGTGTTTACAGTGGTGATGATGGTAACCAGGGGTCTCCATGTCTACAACACAAATATACAAATTGTGTTTACTATCAAACCCACACGTGTCTTCTGAGTTTATATGACTGTTGATGGTAAAAACCTGAAAATATGTTTTCTTCGGGGACTATTTGGCCTCACAGCGCACCGCATTTATCCTTCCACCATGAATAAGTTCTCACCAATAAGTAGTACTTATTAACAGCTCTCCATCCATCCATCCGTCCACCGTTCTGTGCATTGCCTTGATTGACAGGCAAATGTTAAAAAGTAAAACTAGCTAATGTTAACGTGGGCAAACGCCAAACTGAACCTTTTGTGAACTTCCTTGATGTCGACTCACGGAAAGTTCTAGAATCAGAACTGTTTGTTGTGGTTTTCAAAAACATTGAGAACCTCACTCAGAGGTTCTGACCTGGATATGAAGGTCTGTACGTCACGGCTTATCAAGCTTCCTCTCTTCCACAGTGGTCCAATTCCTCTTCCAGGAACCTTCGGGCAGCAAAGGACATGCAGAACTACAGACACGGCTATCCAGTAGGTGTTTCTTCTTCAGGAGTCCTGATGATGATGATGATGATGATGATGATATCTCTCGAACTGTGATTTGAATCCTGTTTGTCTTCATTTCTGCCCAGAATATCATCGACGAGGAGACCCCGGAGGAACGGATGCCCAACTTGAAATTCTATTTAAATGAAATAAAGTCTTCTCCCGATGGTACGTCACTTTCTCAGGGAGTTTTTGTCCCTGGAATTCCTGGAAAACTGTATGGAATGTGGTTTTGCTCTGTGTTTTAGATGTGTCCATTGAGATGTTTCACAACGAGTGGAGAACAGACTACAAGAGGCTAGAAAGAGTTCACTCCTACATTCAGTGGTGAGCTGTAATTATTTGTTTATTTTTATTTTTTTAAGTCTCCAAACAGAAGGTAAGTTATTAAATGACAGTTTCAATATTTGGCCTAAAGAAAAAAAGACTACAACGAAGTGACAAAATCAAACCCAACTGATTTCAGTAATAAAGACATTTTCTTTAATGGTGCTGCTTTTTTTTTTTTCCTTTTTTTTTTTTGATTGAATACGAGCACATGGGTTACTCCAAGTCTGAAAGCGTAATGAACTGATCAGAGTTACCTGGAGTGACGTAGTTGTTTAGTAATGTTTGTGTGTAATTGGGTGAAGTTCACTGTAACAGCTACATCATTCAACTCCAACTTATTAAGTCTATAACTTAGCTGTGCTACGCTAGTTAGCTTGAATTAAGTAGCGCTCACAATTCGAGCTGTTGAAAGTCTTTAGATAGAAACCGCTTTTTTGAGCCGCCTGAACAACCCAGCCCTTTTCTCTGTTGCACGGTGACATCATCTCGTAACACAGTACTTATTGCCCGCCTACCAGCAAGCTTAGCTCACCCTCGCACAACACACAAGCTAAACCAGAAAAAAATCTATCTATCTATCTATCTATCTATCTATCTATCTATCTATCTATCTGTCTATCTGTCTATCTATCTTTTTCTCTATCTATTCCTCACAGTATAACTGTGATTAAATCTATCTATCTATCTATCTATCTATCTATCTATCTATCTATCCATCTATCTATCCATCTATCTATCCATCTATCTATCCATCTATCTATCTATCGATCTATTCCTCACAGTATAACTGTGATTCTATCTATCTATCTATCTATCTATCTATCTATCTATCTATCCCTCTCAGTGTAACTGCAGTGTCATCTATCTATCTATCTATCTATCTATCTATTCCTCACAATGTAACTGTGATTCTATCTATCTATCTATCTATCTATCTATCTATCTATCTATCTATCCCTCTCAGTGTAACTGCAGTGCCATCTATCTATCTGTCTATCTATCTATCATCTATCTATCTGTCTATCTATCTATCTTTTTCTCTATCTATTCCTCACAGTATAACTGTGATTATATCTATCTATCTATCTATCTATCTATCTATCTATCTATCTATCTATCTATCTATCTATCTATCTATCTCTCTATCTGTCTATCTATCTATCTTTTTCTCTATCTATTCCTCACAGTATAACTGTGATTATATCTATCTATCTATCTATCTATCTATCTATCTATCTATCTATCTATCTGTCTATCTGTCTATCTGTCTATCTGTATCTTTAACTTTTTCTTTCTTATTTCGTATTTGTTTGCTTTTGTTTTGTTATTTTCTTCAGGAAATGTAAATCTGCTTATGTCTGCTTTCTGCACTAATTGCTTTCCATGTGCACACGTGTGAACCTCATAGGCTGTTTCCTTTGCGGGAGCCGGGAGTTAATTACATGGCTACAGAGCTCACCAAGAAAGAGATCCAGGTGAGAGTCACATACAGGAACATGACATCTAACTAAAGCATCCAGGTTCTGAGCTCCCCAGCGCATCCCCAGCCGGATTAATCTCTCATTACATAATCATTCCCTGTCGTGATCCTAGAGGAGCACGTTTTCCCACTAACGCACCAGCTTTAGCTCACGAAGAGCTTGTTAATGAGCTGATTAGGCGCGCTCGAGCAGGAAAACATCAAAATATGGAAGGCAGGAGTCCTACAGGACCACGATCGGCAATCAGTAGCATGCTGGGCAAGTTTTAAGGCCCCCATTAAAAATACGTGCCTTGTTGATTTTCCAAGTGTATTAAACTAACACGCCCTGCACAGAGAATACACTTAAAATTGGTATTTGTTTGCACATTTTAGTGCAAAATTTCTGAGTTTAACATCAGTTAATGCGCCTTAACTGCCCCAAAATACAGGCATTTTAGAAGGAAGTTTTTGATGCTCTTAATCAATCAATTAATCAAGCATCCTTTAAACTTTGTAAAATTTGCTATGCAGCAGAGTTAATATATAGAATATTGATTGAAAAACAAAGAAATTTATATAAGACAATTAAGGTATAAAACAAACAAGAGCATTACAATAGTTAAATCCCAAAAAAGAAATGTAATTTAAACAAATACAAGAGTTAAGAAATAACTAAAAATAATAAGAATATATAAAAGGGTAGTAAAATTTCAGAAACTGTAGTTAAGAAATAACTAAAAATAATAAGAATATATAAAAGGGTAGTAAAATTTCAGAAACTGCAGTTAAGAAATAACTAAAAATAATAAGAATAAATAAAAGGACAGTAAAAGTTCAGAAACAGTAGTTAAGTAACTAAAAATTAAAAGGATAAATAAAAGGATTGTAAAAGTTCAGAAACAATAGTTAAGAAGTAACTAAAAATAATAAGAATAAATAAAAGGATAGTAAAAGTTCAGAAACAGCAGTTAAGAAATAACTAAAAATAATAAGAATAAATAAAAGGATAGTAAAAGTTCAAAAACTATAATTAAAAAGTAACTAAAAATAAGAATAAATAAAAAGATAGTAAAAGTTTAGAAACTATAGTTAAGAAATAACTAAAAATAATGAGAATAATTAAAAGGGTAGTAAAATTTCAGAAATTATAGTTAAGAAGTAACTAAAAATAAGAATAAATAAAATGATAGTAAAAGTTCAGAAACAATAGTTAAGAAATAACTAAAAATAATAGGAATAAATAAAAGGATAGTAAAAGTTTAGAAACAATAGTTAAGAAATAACTAAAAATAATTAGAATAAATAATAAAAGTTTAGTAAAGGTGTTTCAGCAGAATTTCTCACTGGATCAGATGGTGGCAATACTATTACTAAGTAATACTATTAGGATTAGATCTAAGAAATATCCCTGAGTAATATTACTTATAGTAGCCTTAAAATGTGTTACAGTTAACCCTTCAAATCCGAGTATGTGACACATAGATGCTAGTAGAATGTTAATATATTAATGAATTTGGCTAATATTTGGTCAAAACATTTTGCCAGCACCTGCAAAATTCCTGAAATATGCTGAAAATGCTGAGATTGTGATAGTGCTTCGTTCTGTTGCTCATTATTCACTGAAAATACATGATTGTGATCAGATGGACATGTTTAATATTGATTTTGTTTCAACTTGGAATCATTCTGAGTGCTAAAACTCTGATACACAGCAGGACAGACTTTATCTTTAAAGTTTTAAAAATAGTTTGTGTATATTTGTGGGTATTAGGAGATGGATTGCTGGCTGATGAGTGGTCAGAGGTGGATGAAATCACTTTTTGGTCAGTAAGAGGATGGTCTTTGGAGTATTCTAATGTGTGAATCATGTTTTAGTTTCTAACTGTATTATAAAATAAAGGCTAAAATCAGAGAACTGATTTAGGGATTTTGGGTTTTTCGAGCTGGATTACTTACTGATGCTGACATCACAGCTCGATGATGTCATACTGGTAAGTCAGGATTGTAGTCAGTAAGTCTGCTGAATGGTTTGATATGTGGATCATCTCTGTAGCTTAAACCATTCTGAAGTTATGCTTTAGGTTCTAGAGGGTTAAATGGAGGAACCCAGAACCCCGTTATATATTATTTATGGATCAAGAAATTATGGGATATTTATTAAATGGAGCTAATAATATATTCCCATGGCTCCAAAAATTTATATTATTTACTAAACGATCTGTTATCACAGTAAAAGTTTTCATTTATTTATTTATTTATTTATTTAAATCTCAGTCGGCTGGTTTGCTTATTTATTAATACTCTCTATTCTTGTTTCTTTCTCTGCTTTGTTAGTTATTTTTATGGTTTATAACACTTCTTCGCCAGTGTAGATGTTTTACTCTGAATTGGATCTGCTTCCCTGTTTTTCTTTTGTATAATATCAAAATTTTTGAATAATTTAAATGTGAAAAAAATTGTGCACAGGTCATATTTGATTTTTATTTAGATTTTTAGTAGATCTGAATTAATAAATCAGGAGGTTAGCTGTTTTAACTATTTTCTAAAAATAATATTGTTATTAATATTATTATGCTATTACTGAATAAAACGCTGAGACTGGACTTGCTGTGTGCCGGACTGATCTTGTCTGATGAACTTCTCTGCAGGCGTTCCGGGACAGCGAGGAGGCTAAAAGGCGTCTCGTGGATTCCTACGAGCTCATGTTGGGTTTTTATGGCATCCAGCTGCTGAGCCGAGAAACCGGCGAGGTCAAACGGGCCGAGAACTGGAGAGAGCGCTTCGCCAACCTGGAGCGGTCAGTCCCTCGCTGTGCTGAGCACCTTACACACAACAATATAGATCACGTATCTCCAGCTTAGAAAACCTACAGCTGTTTGTTAATAACTCCTTTAGGGGGCGGCGGCGAGTGATGTTTGTTTATGTTATGCTTGTTAAGTGAAATTCAGCTCACAG
Organism: Megaleporinus macrocephalus; assembly: GCA_021613375.1. Classification (NCBI taxonomy): domain Eukaryota; kingdom Metazoa; phylum Chordata; class Actinopteri; order Characiformes; family Anostomidae; genus Megaleporinus; species Megaleporinus macrocephalus. The sequence continues at coordinate 40,365,817 of CM038718.1, forward strand.
GCACATTTCCTGCACTGTATCGCCAAAAGTGTTCATCTAAATCACTGAATTCAGGTGTTCAGATGACTTTCATGGTCACAGGTGTATAAAACCAGCACCTAGTCCTGCAGACTGTTTCTGCACACATTAGTAAAGTGTGTGTCTCTCAGCTCCAGCGTGGTACCGTGATAGGACGCCACCTGTGTAACAAGTCCAGTGGTGAAGTTTCCTCACTACTAAATATTCCACAGTGGACTGTCAGTGGTGTTAGAACAAAGTGGAAGTGATTGGGAACGACAGCAGCTCAGACACCAAGTGGTAGAACACGTACAATGACAGGGCGGGTCAGCGGATGCTGAGGAGCATAGAGCACAGAGGTCACCAACTTTCTACAGAGTCAATCACTACAGACCTCCAAACTTCATGTGGTCTTCAGATCAGCTCAAGAGCAGAGCGTAGAGAGCTTCATGGAATGGTTCTCCATGGCCGAGCAGCTGCATTCAAGCCTTACATCACCAAGAACAATGCAGAGCGTCGGATGCAGTGGAGTAAAGCACGGCAACACTTGCCAGAAGAACGGTACTTGTCTGACTGCATTGTGCCGAGTGTTAAGTTTGGTGGAGGGGGGATCATAGGGGTTGTTTTTCAGGAGGTGGGCTCGGACCCTCAGTTCCAGTGAAAGGAACTCTTAATGCTTCAGTAAACCAAGAGATTCTGGACAATTTCATGCTCCCAACTTTGTGGGGACAGTTTGGGGGGACGGACCCTTCCTGTTCCAACATGACTGCCCACCAGTACACAGAGCAGCGCCATAAAGACATGAAGGAGGAGTTTGGTGTGGAAGAACTTGACTGGCCTGCACCTCAACCTGATAGAACACCTTTGGGATGAATTAGAGTGGAGACTGAGAGCCAGACCTTCTCGTCCAACATCAGTGTCTGACCTCACTAATGTTCTTCTGGAAGAACGGTCAAACATTCCCATAAACACTCTCCTAAACCGTGTGGAGAGACTTCCCAGAAGAGCTGAAGCTGTTATAGCTGCAAAGGTTGGGCTGACATCATATTAAACCCTATGTATTAAGAACGGGGCGTCACTCAAGTTCATACTTTTGGCAGTATAGTGTATAATGTTATTGTCTTATATGTTTAATTGGGTTCTACTTTTAGGACTTCATGTCTGATTATCTGATTATGTTTTAGATCATATTTATACAGAAGTTTGGGAAATTCTAAAGGGTTCGCAAATTTTTCAAGCACCTGTTGATCTGCTTTCTTTCAGAAACATGCACAACAACTTGCGGATCACTCGAATCCTGAAGTGTCTGGGGGAGCTCGGCTTCGAGCACTACCAGGCCCCCCTCGTGCGGTTCTTCCTGGAGGAGACGCTCGTCAGGAAGAACCTGAGCAGCGTGAAGCGCAGCGTGCTGGACTACTTTCTGTTCGCGGTGCGAGACAAGCGGGAACGCCGGAAGCTGATCCGTTACGCCTTCCAGCACTTCGAGCCCAAGGACAAATTTGTGTGGTGCCCCAGGAAGATCCAGAAACGCTTCAAGAAGAAGGCGGAGAAGAGGCAAGACCAGGCGGTGGGCAACGGACAGGCGGCGGCCAGCGAGGAGGTCCGGCCGCCGAACAAAAACAAGGACGGGGAGCGAGACGGGAAGATCATCGAGATCCAAAAACAGAGCGACGACGACCCCATGAGCCTTGACTTCGAAAAGCAATTAGAAGGTTCGGTGGTTGACGAGGAACTGCTCCTTGAGGGTTCTTCAGAAGACCCCTCGCCCTTCAACAACGGCAACAGCGCTGACAACGGCGAGATGGACCACTCCTGCATTGTCGAGCCCAACGCCACTAAGACCCTGGATGCAAATGAGGAGGAGCTCAAGGAGGACAGTCTTCCGGCAGCAGCTAAAGCGCCTGAGATCGCACTACTTGACTCAGACCAGGACGGCATCAAGGTGGAAACCGTCGCGGTGGAAACCAACAACTGTTCTCCAGAGCGTTCCAGCTTGGAGGAAGAGTCTGAGAGCATGCTCACTGCAGATTCCCAACCCAGAGAGACCGAAGGAAGCCCCGCAGGAACCTGTTCGGGAAAAACATCGGTAGAAAGCCCCAAACATACCTTGGCGTCCACGCCGTCAGGCGAACGGGCGGAAAAGCTTCCTAGGACCGACGCCGATAGCGCGGTAGGCACGTCCGACCGCAGGGAGGCTTCGACAACCGTTAGCTCGCTAGACAACCAAGGAACCAGTGACACAAACAATGTCAACAAGCAAACCAATGGGACGGAGAAGGTGGAGCCTATGGACACCGACCCCAGTGTAGGTTCCCGGAGTGACTCCTAAACGAGTCGGAGCTCAGAAGGAGTCCTTAAATGAAATAGTTTAAATAGATAGGAACGATACAAATTCCGGAAATCAACATAAACACTGCATTAATGAGAGCGACTAGGGATCAGCTATTAATCGGAACCATTAACGAGATAAACAAATAAATGAAATTTATTCTTCAGCGAAGGGATTGAATTGTGCATTGTTTTTTTGTTGAGCTCTTCAATTAAACAACAGAAACAGACGTAAACTTCAGTCACGAAGCGAGACGGATGGAAATGGATGGTTTTCTCTCGTTTTATAATTGTTTTGTATGAATGTTATTTTCAGGAGGGATGTCGGGAAGCTCCGGGCAGACGGATAGTTTGGGAAACGTTGGCGCGTTACTGAACAGATTTCATTACCACACGTGAAGAAACAAAACATTTAAAAATATATATTCACCATTTTCCCCCCAATTGTTTTGCATAGTTTAGTGTTTGAGGTGTAAACAAAGAGATTCAGAGTGGGTGTTGATGATGGTAACCAGGGGTCTCCATGTCTACAACACAAATATACACACCTTATTGACTATCAAACCCAACAGTCAACCTACACGTGTCTCCTGAGTTTATATGAATGTTGACGGGAAAAGTCTGAAAACAGTCATTATTATTTATTATTAAAATAATTATTTTGCCTCACAACTTACCTCCATGTTATATATCCCTCCACCATTTTTTTAAAGGCCAAAACTCTAGTGTATTTATAAACATTTACTGTAATAACTTTTTGTAAGGGAGCTTTTAGAGGTGGACGTCTGGTTCCATTCACCACCACTGTGACCAGTCCTGACTGTATCTAGAGAAAGTTCCCCTTTAAATTATTGAAAACCGCCAGTGTATAAATTGTAGACAGTGGTGGTGAATGGAACCAGACGTCCAAAGCTTCCACCATCGCCAACGCTCCATATAAACTCAGAAGACACGTGTAGGTTCACTGGTGGGTTTGATAATAAATACAATGTGTATATTTGTGTTGTAGACATGGAGACCCCTGGTTCCCATCACCACCACTGTAAACACCATCACTGCCACTGTAAACATCATCACCAATGTAAACAACCTTACCGCCACTGTAAACACCACCACTGTAGACACCACCACCACCACTGTAAACATCATCACCACCACTGTAAACACCATCACCACCACTGTAGACACCATCACCACCACTGTCGACACCATCACCACCACTGTAGACACCACCACCACCACTGTAAACATCATCACCACCACTGTAAACATCATCACCACCACTGTAGACACCATCACCACCACTGTCGACACCATCACCACCACTGTAGACACCACCACCACCACTGTAAACACCATCACCACCACTGTAAACATCATCACCACCACTGTAGACACCACCACCACCACCACTGTAGACACCATCACCACCACTGTAAACACCATCACCACCACTGTAGACACCATCACCACCACTGTAGACACCATCACCACCACTGTAGACACCACCACCACCACTGTAAACATCATCACCACCACTGTAAACATCATCACCACCACTGTAAACAACATTGCCACTGTAAACACCATCACCACCACTGTAAACACCATCACCACCACTGTAAACAACACCACCACTGTAAACACCATCACCACCACTGTAAACACCATCACCCCCACCGTAAACATCACCACCACTGTAAACACCATCACCACCACTGTAATAAACACCACTGTAAACACCATCACCACCACCGTAAACATCACCACCACCGTAAACATCACCACCACTGTAAACACCATCACCACCACCGTAAACACCATCACCACCACCGTAAACATCATCCCCACCACTGTAAACACCATCACCACCGCTGTAAACACCATCACCACCACTGTTAACACCATCACCACCACTGTTAACACCATCACCACCACCGTAAACATCACCACCACCGTAAACACCATCACCACCACCGTAAACATCATCACCACCACCACTGTAAACACCATCACCACCACTGTAAACACCATCACCACCACTGTAAACATCACCACCACTGTAAACATCATCACCACCACTGTAAACACCATCACCACCACTGTAAACACCATCACCACCACTGTAAACATCACCACCACCACTGTACACACCATCAACACCACTCTGAATCTCCCTGTTTACACCCCAAACTGAATAGCAGAGGGATTTTGGGGAAAACATTCCAGCTGGGTGGGTTTGAAACCCCTGTAAAGGTACTGAAGTGATTTGAAGTCTAGAGTAGTTCTGTGAAAAACACCAGTTGGTGTTCCAGATGGTAGCTTTGCTCTTTGTTTCCTCATAATGGGGCCAAATTCTTGAAGAAACTGACCAACATAAACATAAAGATTCTAATAGAAATATCATCCAGTTCTTAAAACACTGAGTTCTGTATGTGTGCTCTGAGATGTTTCACTGTCTTATATGCCACTAGTACTGATGAGTGGAACCAGGCTGGATATGAAGTAGACAACTGTATTAAACATACTCCACGCCAGAACCTGGTTCTGTTTAAACTGTAATATCATTCCAGCCCAAAGCAAAACTTCCAAATCACCAAATTTCCACATCAATTTAACTCTGCAGCTCTTCTTTACCTCCTGTAGAACTTCAGTGATGAGTGGACCAATAGGAGTGCTCCAAACTAACTAGGTTTTGTTCTTTTCTGGAAGCTAACTGTTCAGGATGTTCCTGATTATATGACCAAACCTTACAGCTGGAATGTTTCATGATGGGCTGCTGAAAAAATTCTGTAAACTCGATTCCTAAAATTTTCATTAGCGCTCACTGCTGGCAGAACTGGACTGACCACAGCTGGCTCTTGTCACATTGTCCTTCTCTATGACTCTGCATGGACAATGTCCTCATACAAAATAGTCCTCTACATAAAGAACAATTTTTAATCAGAGCTCTGAGCTCGTGTGGTGTTCTGTACTCGTCAGGCTCGTATCAGGAGCTCCGAGTCCAGTTTTATGTTTAGTAGGGAAGAATTATGGTTTTTAAATCACCAGCCTGTAGGACAGCGACGCTCCAAATGAGTTGTTTTGTGTTTTTCCTCCGAGCGTTGGCGGAACCTCTGAACTACGGGGTCGTTCAGGAGTCAGAGTATGAACACTGGTACCTGTACGCTCATCAGAAGCTCACCTGATTAGTCCAGCGTGCTTTGGCAGTTTTAGGCTTTTATGAAGATGACAAATCCAAATTAAATTAATAATTAAAATATAGCTGAATGTTTTGTAGTTTAATTTTAGTTTTTGTAGTTTTATGATTTAAACAATCAGATTTTTATCAGATTTCGGAGCTGAATACTAATGTTTTTCTTTTTCTTTTTCTTCTTCTTTTTGGTTCTATACACGATTTTTAAGAAAGGTTCTATATAATTCTTTTGGTTCTATATAGAATCTCATACAGCACCAGCAATCGGAAGAACCTTGCAAAAACCATTTTAAACATAGTTCTTTAAGTGTTCATTGTTCTATATAGAGCACTGTCTTTAGTAAAGTACCCTCTGTTTAAGAGTGTAGTATATAGTATATTTAGTACTTGTAGAGTATGTTGGGATATAGTTTATATAGTTATTTTTACTCAAGGTCCTTTCAGTGCTCAGCAGCGTGTGTGTAGCATCGTTCACATTCGGACTGCTAAACAGTCTCGCGGTTCAGAGGATCCGGTACCTGAGACTGTACACAGGACAGAACGTACCTGGTTCTGAACACTCTGGTTTAATGCAGGGCACAAGAAAATATTACTACACTTGAGTATCACAATATACACAGCCCTATACTGTCCCATACACAGCCCTATACACAGCCCTATACTGTCCCATACACAGCCCTATACACAGCCCTATACTGACCCATACACAGCCCTATACACAGCCCTATACTGACCCATACGCAGCCCTATACACAGCCCTATACTGACCCATACACAGCCCTATACACAGCCCTATACTGACCCATACACAGCCCTATACACAGCCCTATACTGTCCCATACACAGCCCTATACACAGCCCTATACTGACCCATACACAGCCCTATACACAGCCCTATACTGTCCCATACACAGCCCTATACACAGCCCTATACTGTCCCATACACAGCCCTATACACAGCCCTATACTGTCCCATACACAGCCCTATACACAGCCCTATACTGACCCATACACAGCCCTATACACAGCCCTATACTGTCCCATACACAGCCCTATACACAGCCCTATACTGTCCCATACACAGCCCTATACACAGCCCTATACTGTCCCATACACAGCCCTATACACAGCCCTATACTGACCCATACACAGCCCTATACACAGCCCTATACTGTCCCATACACAGCCCTATACACAGCCCTATACTGTCCCATACACAGCCCTATACACAGCCCTATACTGACCCATAAACAGCCCTATACACAGCCCTATACTGTCCCATACACAGCCCTATACTGTCCCATACACAGCCCTATACACAGCCCTATACTGTCCCATACACAGCCCTATACTGTCCCATACACAGCCCTATACTGTCCCATACACAGCCCTATACACAGCCCTATACTGTCCCATACACAGCCCTGTACTGTCCCATACACAGCCCTATACGCAGCCCTATACTGTCCTATACACAGCCCTATACACAGCTCTATACTGACCCATGCACAGCACTATGCATAGCCCTATACACAGCCATATACTGTCCCATACACAGCCCTATACTGTCCCATACACAGCCCTATACACAGCTCTATACTGTACCATACACAGCCCTATACACAGCCCTGTACTGTCCTATACACAGCCCTATACACAGCTCTATACTGTCCCATACACAGCCCTATACTGTACCATACACAGCCCTATACACAGCCCTATACTGTCCCATACACAGCCCTATACTGTCCCATACACAGCCCTATACACAGCCCTATACACAGCCCTATACACAGCCCTATACACAGTCCTATACACAGCTCTATACTGTACCATACACAGCCCTATACACAGCTCTATACTGTCCCATACACAGCCCTATACACAGCCCTATACACAGCCCTATACTGTCCCATACACAGCCCTATACACAGCCCTATACACAGTCCTATACACAGCTCTATACTGTACCATACACAGCCCTATACACAGCTCTATCCTGTACCATACACAGCCCTATACACAGCTCTATACTGTCCCATACACAGCCCTATACTGTACCATACACAGCCCTATACACAGCCCTGTACTGTCCCATACACAGCCCTATACTGTCCCATACACAGCCCTATACACAGCCCTATACACAGCCCTATACACAGCCCTATACACAACCCTATACACAGTCCTATACACAGCTCTATACTGTACCATACACAGCCCTATACACAGCTCTATACTGTCCCATACACAGCCCTATACACAGCCCTATACTGTCCCATACACAGCCCTATACACAGCCCTATACACAGTCCTATACACAGCTCTATACTGTACCATACACAGCCCTATACACAGCTCTATACTGTACCATACACAGCCCTATACACAGCTCTATACTGTACCATACACAGCCCTATACACAGCTCTATACTGTCCCATACACAGCCCTATACACAACCCTATACTGTCCCATACACAGCCCTATACACAGCCCTATACACAGCCCTATACACAGCTCTATACTGTACCATACACAGCCCTATACACAGCCCTGTACTGTCCCATACACAGCCCTATACACAGCCCTGTACTGTCCTATACACAGCCCCATACACAGCTCTATACTGTCCCATACACAGCCCTATACACAGCTCTATACTGTCCCATACACAGCCCTATACTGTCCCATACACAGCCCTATACACAGCTCTATACTGTACCATACACAGCCCTATACACAGCTCTATACTGTCCCATACACAGCCCTATACACAACCCTATACTGTCCCATACACAGCCCTATACACAGCCCTATACACAGCCCTATACACAGCTCTATACTGTACCATACACAGCCCTATACACAGCCCTGTACTGTCCCATACACAGCCCTATACACAGCCCTGTACTGTCCTATACACAGCCCCATACACAGCTCTATACTGTCCCATACACAGCCCTATACACAGCTCTATACTGTCCCATACACAGCCCTATACACAGCCCTATACTGACCCATACACAGCCCTATACTGACCCATACACAGCCCTATACACAGCCCTATACTGTCCCATACACAGCCCTATACACAGCCCTATACTGACCCATACACAGCCCTATACACAGCCCTATACTGTCCCATACACAGCCCTATACACAGCCCTATACTGTCCCATACACAGCCCTATACACAGCCCTATACTGTCCCATACACAGCCCTATACACAGCCCTATACTGACCCATACACAGCCCTATACACAGCCCTATACTGACCCATACACAGCCCTATACACAGCCCTATACTGACCCATACACAGCCCTATACACAGCCCTATACTGACCCATACACAGCCCTATACACAGCCCTATACTGTCCCATACACAGCCCTATACACAGCCCTATACTGACCCATACACAGCCCTATACACAGCCCTATACTGACCCATACACAGCCCTATACTGACCCATAAACAGCCCTATACACAGCCCTATACTGACCCATAAACAGCCCTATACTGACCCATACACAGCCCTATACACAGCCCTATACTGACCCATACACAGCCCTATACTGACCCATACACAGCCCTATACACAGCCCTATACTGACCCATAAACAGCCCTATACACAGCCCTATACTGTCCCATACACAGCCCTATACTGTCCCATACACAGCCCTATACACAGCCCTATACTGTCCCATACACAGCCCTATACACAGCCCTATACTGTCCCATACACAGCCCTGTACTGTCCCATACACAGCCCTGTACTGTCCCATACACAGCCCTATACGCAGCCCTATACTGTCCTATACACAGCCCTATACACAGCTCTATACTGACCCATGCACAGCACTATGCATAGCCCTATACACAGCCATATACTGTCCCATACACAGCCCTATACACAGCACTATACTGTCCCATACACAGCCCTATACACAGCTCTATACTGTACAATACACAGCCCTATACACAGCTCTATACTGTACCATACACAGCCCTATACACAGCCCTGTACTGTCCTATACACAGCCCTATACACAGCTCTATACTGTCCCATACACAGCCCTATACTGTCCCATACACAGCCCTATACACAGCTCTATACTGTACCATACACAGCCCTATTCACAGCCCTATACTGTCCCATACACAGCCCTATACTGTCCCATACACAGCCCTATACACAGCCCTATACACAGTCCTATACACAGCTCTATACTGTACCATACACAGCCCTATACACAGCTCTATACTGTCCCATACACAGCCCTATACACAGCCCTATACTGTCCCATACACAGCCCTATACACAGCCCTATACACAGTCCTATACACAGCTCTATACTGTACCATACACAGCCCTATACACAGCTCTATACTGTCCCATACACAGCCCTATACTGTACCATACACAGCCCTATACACAGCCCTATACTGTCCCATACACAGCCCTATACTGTCCCATACACAGCCCTATACACAGCTCTATACTGTACCATACACAGCCCTATACACAGCTCTATACTGTACCATACACAGCCCTATACACAGCTCTATACTGTCCCATACACAGCCCTATACACAACCCTATACTGTCCCATACACAGCCCTATACACAGCCCTATACACAGCCTTATACACAGCTCTATACTGTACCATACACAGCCCTATACACAGCCCTGTACTGTCCCATACACAGCCCTATACACAGCCCTGTACTGTCCTATACACAGCCCCATACACAGCTCTATACTGTCCCATACACAGCCCTATACACAGCTCTATACTGTCCCATACACAGCCCTATACACAGCCCTGTACTGTCCTATACACAGCCCCATACACAGCTCTATACTGTCCCATACACAGCCCTATACACAGCCCTGTACTGTCCCATACACAGCCCTATACACAGCCCTGTACTGTCCTATACACAGCCCCATACACAGCTCTATACTGTCCCATACACAGACCTATACACAGCTCTATACTGTACCATACACAGCCCTATACACAGCCCTATACACAGCCCTGTACTGTCCTATACACAGCCCCATACACAGCTCTATACTGTCCCATACACAGACCTATACACAGCCATATACTGTCCCATACACAGCCCTATACTGTCCCATACACAGCCCTGTACTGTCCCATACACAACCCTGTACTGTCCCATACACAGCCCTATACGCAGCCCTATACTGTCCTATACACAGCCCTATACACAGCTCTATACTGACCCATGCACAGCACTATGCATAGCCCTATACACAGCCATATACTGTCCCATACACAGCCCTATACTGTCCCATACACAGCCCTATACACAGCCCTATACTGTCCCATACACAGCCCTATACTGTCCCATACACAGCCCTATACACAGCCCTATACTGTCCCATATGCAGCTCAATACACAGCTCTATACAAAGCCATATACTGTCCCATACACAGCCCTATACTGTCCCATACACAGCCCTATACACAGCCCTATACACAGCCCTATACTGTCCCATACACAGCCCTATACTCTCCCATACACAGCCCTGTACTGTCCCATTCACAGCCCTGTACTGTCCCATTCACAGCCCTGTACTGTCCCATACACAGCCCTATACACAGCCCTATACTGTCCCATACACAGCCCTATACTGTCCCATACACAGCCCTATACTGTCCCATACACAGCCCTATACTCTCCCATACACAGCCCTGTACTGTCCCATTCACAGCCCTGTACTGTCCCATACACAGCCCTATACACAGCCCTATACTGTCCCATACACAGCCCTATACTCTCCCATACACAGCCCTGTACTGTCCCATTCACAGCCCTGTACTGTCCCATACACAGCCCTATACACAGCCCTATACTGTCCCATACACAGCCCTATACACAGCCCTATACACAGCCCTATACACAGCCCTATACACAGCCCTATACTGTCCCATACACAGCCCTATACACAGCCCTATACACAGCCCTATACACAGCCCTATACACAGCCCTATACTGTCCCATACACAGCCCTATACACAGCCCTATACTGACCCATGCACAGCACTATGCATAGCCCTATACACAGCCCTATACTGTCCCATACACAGCCCTATACTGTCCCATACACAGCCCCATACACAGCCCTATACTGTCCCATACTCAGCACCATACACAGCCCTATATACAGCTCTATACTGTCCCATACACAGCCCTATATTGTCCCAAACTCAGCACCATAGGCAGCACTATACTGTCCCATACACAGCACCATACACAGCCCTATACTGTCCCATACACAGCACCATACACAGCCCTATACTGTCCCATACACAGCGCCATACACAGCCCTATACTGTGCCATGCTCAGCACCATACACAACACCATTCATAGCCCATTCATAGCCCTATACACAGCCCTATACTGTCCCATACACAGCCCTATACTGTCCCATACACAGCCCCATACACAGCCCTATACTGTCCCATACTCAGCACCATACACAGCCCTATATACAGCTCTATACTGTCCCATACACAGCCCTATACTGTCCCATACTCAGCACCATAGGCAGCACTATACTGTCCCATACACAGCACCATACACAGCCCTATACTGTCCCATACACAGCACCATACACAGCCCTATACTGTCCCATACACAGCGCCATACACAGCCCTATACTGTACCATGCTCAGCACCATACACAACACCATTCATAGCCCTATATTGTCCCATACACTGCTCTATACTGTCCCATACACAGCCCCATACACAGCCCTATACTGACCCATGCACAGCACTATCCATAGCCCTATACTGTCCCATACACAGCCCTATACACAGCCCTATACTGTCCCATATGCAAATCTATACACAGTCCTATACTTTCCATATGCAGCCCTATACACAGCCCTATACTGTCCCACATGCAGCTCTATACAGTCCTATATACAGCCTTATACACAGCCCCATACAGTCTCAGGCTCTATATGGTTTCATACACAGCCGTACGTGCAGCCCTTCACAGCCTTCATTCCTGCATTTTCCCTAAAGAGAAAAGAGGCTTTGACCCGGAGATCCTTAAATGGGTATGACACACATCTATAAGAGCTCTGTAGTTAGATAACAGCTGTAATTGTAGGTTAATTGTTAATCAGTTAATCTGATACAGAATGTTTCTTAATCCAGATTATAGTGCAAAACCAGCAGGATGTTATTCCGACCTTATGCATGTGGGCTGGTAACCTGTTTTGTCCTGTTCACAACTTTCAGGCTGATTTTCTCTTTTTCAGAAACAATTCAGTGTCTTTACAGTCATATGCAAAAGTTTGGGTACACCCGATCAGGTTCTATGTTCTGTTGATTGTCTGAAATTGTCCACAGAGACAAACTTTACAGGACGTTTATCACACAGTTGCTGTTTATTTAATTAATTTAATAAACTGGAGGGAAAATAAACACCAAGTGTTAAAACACAGAATTGTTTTTTCCCCCAGTATGTTATTTTCTATATAAAAAAAAGGTTAAGGTGTAAACAGACTCATTCAGAGTGGGTTCGGTGTGAAACTCGGTTCTAGATACAGTTAGAACCGTTCACAGTGGTGGTGAATGGAACCAGACGTCCACCTCTAAAAGCTCCCTCACAGAAAATCATTACAGTGAAAGCTTTGGCCCTTACAGAGTATTTTAGTCCAGTGGCTTCCAGCCCGGCTCCCCCAGCCCTGCACATTTTTGTGCTTTCCTGCTAAAACACACCCCCTTCAGCTCAGGAAGGACTTGCTAATTAGCTGACTTGTTGGATCAGGTGTGTTGGGGGCAGAGCAAACACTGTGCTGGGCAGGGGGTCCTAGAGGACCCAGGCCTTTAACCCCATTCATGTTGCTCTATTCATGGTGGAGGGATACATGCAGAGTGTTCTAAGGCCTCAAAACTTACGGTTTTCAGATTTTCCAATCAACATTCCATATAAAAGTTCTCAGAACTGTTCACAGTGGTGGTGAATGGAACCAGACGTCCACCTCTAAAAGCTCCCTCACAGAAAGTTATTACAGTAGATGGTTATAAATAAACAAAGACATTGTTTATGATGGTTTCGGGCTTAACATCCATTCATGGTGGAGAGATGTGTGCTGCAGGAAACCAGGAGGTCCCAAAAATAGTATTATTTACAGAATTTCCAGATTTTTCCATTATCAACATCCATATAAACTCCACGTTCACTGGTTCACTGGTGGGTTTCATAGTAAATACAGTGTGTTAATATTTGTGTTGTAGACATGGAGACCCCTTGTTCCCATCACCACCACTATTAAAACCTGGTGGTGATTCGTTATAGTGTGTTGTGCTGGTGTGAGTGGATCAGACACAGCAGTGCTGAAGCTGGAGTGTTTAACTCACTGTCCACTCTATTAGACATTCCTACTACTTGCTGGTCCACCTTGTAGATGTAAAGTCAGAGACAGTAGCTCATCTGCTGCTGCACAGTTTGTGTTCCTCTAGTTCTTCATCAGTGGACACAGGACGCCGCCCACAGGACACTGCTGTCTGGATAGTTTTGGTTGGGGATTATTTTGTCTCACAGCGTCCTGCAGCATGTATACCTCCACCATGAATACGTTTTTATGGCCAAAACTTAATCATAAACAGCGTCTCAGACACCAGACAGTGTATTTATAACCATTTACTGTAATAACTTTCTAAGAGGGACGTCTGGTTCCATTCACCACCACTGTGAACAGTTCTGACTGAACCATTCTGAACCACTCTGAACCACTCTGAACCACTCTGGACTCTGTTTACACTTTTTAAATGAAATGTGTCACCTTGTTTACTGCTCTGATGATAAACACACTGCAGTAAGATACTGTTTATTTTTATTATGCTTGTGACTGAAGTGTTAAACGTGTAACTCACAGGTTCCGTTATAAATAAGTACTTTGTGTTACACAAGAAACATTCATATTATTACACACTCCACACAGAACGACCCGGACCGGGAATCCCACCCAGATCATCTTACTGTGAGGAGACAGTGCTGACCACTACACCACCATACTAACCACTACACCACCATACACCACCATACTAACCACTACACCACCATACTAACCACTACACTACCATACTAACCACTACACTACCATACTAACCACTACACCACCATACTAACCACTACACCACCATACTAACCACTACACCACCATACTAACCACTACACCACCATACTAACCACTACACTACCATACTAACCACTACACCACCATACTAACCACTACACCACCATACTAACCACTACACTACCATACTAACCACTACACCACCATACTAACCACTACACCACCGTACTAACCACTACACCACCATACTAACCACTACACCATCATACTAACCACTACACCACCATACTAACCACTACACTACCATACTAACCACTACACCATCATACTAACCACTACACCACCATACTAACCACTACACCACCATACTAACCACTACACCACTATACTGACCACTACACCACCATACTAACCACTACACCACCGTACTAACCACTACACCACCATACTAACCACTACACCACCATACTAACCACTACACCACCGTACTAACCACTACACCACCATACTAACCACTACACCACCATACACCACCATACTAACCACTACACCACCATACTAACCACTACACCACCATACTAACCACTACACTACCATACTAACCACTACACCACCATACTAACCACTACACTACCATACTAACCACTACACCATCATACTAACCACTACACCACCATACTAACCACTACACCACCATACTAACCACTACACCACTATACTGACCACTACACCACCATACTGACCACTACACCACCGTACTAACCACTACACCACCATACTAACCACTACACCACCATACTAACCACTACACCACCGTACTAACCACTACACCACCATACTAACCACTACACCACCATACTGACCACTACACCACCATACTAACCACTACACCACCGTACTAACCACTACACCACCGTACTAACCACTACACCACTATACTAACCACTACACCACCATACTAACCACTACACCACCATACTGACCACTACACCACCATACTAACCACTACACCACCATACTAACCATTACACCATTATACTAACCATTACACCACCATACTAACCACTACACCACCATACTAACCACTACACCACCATACTAACCACTACACCACCATACTGACCACTACACCACCGTACTGACCACTACACCACCGTACTGACCACTACACCACCATACTGACCACTACACCACCGTACTAACCACTACACCACCGTACTAACCACTACACCACCATACTAACTACTACACCACTATACTAACCACTACACCACTATACTAACCACTACACCACCGTACTAACCACTACACCACCATACTGACCACTACACCACCGTACTGACCACTACACCACCATACTAACCACTACACCACCGTACTAACCACTACACCACCGTACTAACCACTACACCACCATACTAACCACTACACCACCATACTGACCACTACACTACCTTACTAACTACTACACCACCATACTAACCACTACACCACCATACTGACCACTACACCACCGTACTGACCACTACACCACCATACTAACCACTACACCACCATACTGACCACTACACTACCATACTAACCACTACACCACCATACTAACCACTACACCACCATACTAACCACTACACCACCGTACTAACCACTACACCACCATACTAACCACTACACCACCATACTGACCACTACACTACCATACTAACTACTACACCACCATACTAACCACTACACCACCATACTGACCACTACACCACCATACTAACCACTACACCACCATACTAACCACTACACCACCATACTGACCACTACACCACCGTACTAACCACTACACCACCATACTAACCACTACACCACCATACTAACCACTACACCACCTTACTAACCACTACACCACCATACTAACCACTACACCACCTTACTAACCACTACACCACCATACTAACCACTACACCACCATACTAACCACTACACCACCATCCTAACCCCTTACCAGTCAGAACCGGTTGTATGAGGGGATCAGACACTGCAGTGACACTGACGTGGTGGTGGTGTGTTAGTTAGTGTGTGTTGTGCTGGTGTAAGTGGATCAGACACAGCAGTGCTGCTGCTGGAGTGTTTAAACACTGTGTCCACTCACTGTCCACTCTATTAGACACTCCTACTACTTGCTGGTCCACCTTGTAGATGTAAAGTCAGAGACAGTAGCTCATCTGCTGCTGCACAGTTTGTGTTCCTCTAGTTCTTCATCAGTGGACACAGGACGCCGCCCACAGGACACTGCTGTCTGGATAGTTTTGGTTGGTGGATGATTCTCAGTCCTGCAGTGACACAGGAGGTGATTAAACACTCCAGCAGCAGCACTGCAGCACCCACCTTCCTAATAGTATCTGCTCTGTGGTGGTCCTGTGGGGGTCCTGATCATTAAAGAACAGAGTAATAAAGTATACAGAGAATCAGATGAACTACAGTCTGTAAGTGGAGCTGCTGTATGGTCAGTGGAGCTGATACAGTGGACAGTGAGTGGAGCTCCTGTATGGTCAGTGGAGCTGATACAGTGGACAGTGAGTGGAGGTCCTGTATGGTCAGTGGAGCTGATACAGTGGACAGTGAGTGGAGGTCCTGTATGGTCAGTGGAGCTGATACAGTGGACAGTGAGTGTAGGTCCTGTATGGTCAGTGGAGCTGATACAGTGGACAGTGAGTGGAGGTCCTGTATGGTCAGTGGAGCTGATACAGTGGACAGTGAGTGGAGCTCCTGTATGGTCAGTGGAGCTGATACAGTGGACAGTGAGTGGAGGTCCTGTATGGTCAGTGGAGCTGATACAGTAGACAGTGAGTGTAGGTCCTGTATGGTCAGTGGAGCTGGACAGTGGACAGTGAGTGGAGGTCCTGTATGGTCAGTGGAGCTGATACAGTGGACAGTGAGTGGAGGTCCTGTATGGTCAGTGGAGCTGATACAGTAGACAGTGAGTGGAGGTCCTGTATGGTCAGTGGAGCTGGACAGTGGACAGTGAGTGGAGGTCCTGTATGGTCAGTGGAGCTGGACAGTGAGAGGTGGACCTAATAAAGTTCTCAGTGAGTGTCTGGTTAAAGCTAACTTTATCATTCCCCTGTAATCCCACCTATCTGGCTCCGCGTCCCGCCCAGGTGGCTCTACGGCCCCGCCCACTGCGGTGTTGTCCCGCCCCTTTGAAGCTCCGGTCAGCTCAGAGAGACCCCTCTCTCCCCTTTCAGCTGGAGCCTCGGGTTTATCAGGAATCCTCGGAGAAAAGTCACTGAGGAGCCGCGCGCGGTGAGGAGCAGGAGAGGGTCCGTCTCGGTCACAAAACACACCCGGGGGGAGCGCGAGGCGAGGCGAGGCGAACAGCGCAGGGAACCCGGGGGGCTCGACTCCACTTCGTTTTTGCGCCCTGAGAGTTGGACAGTACTGTGGCCATGTTCTCAGCTCTGGGGCTGCTCGTGCTCTGCCAGCTTTTGGCATCATCACTTGCCCAGGTAAGACGACGGCGCGCGCTCAGAGACAGTTGCAGGTAGCCCGTGCTGTGGTCAGTTTTGTGTGCAGTGCTGCTGTGACTGAATGTCCAGTTTTGGGGGACCGACTGCATGTCCTCTGCTGAAAACTGTCCAGTTCGAGGGGTCCTGGCTGCTGTGTGAGGGGGGTGAAGGCTGACCATGGCACGCTCTCGCCACATAGAAGGACCCTTTTTGCACGCGGCTGTGAAGTCTGTGGAGCGGGTGCGCTGCGCTGCTGTGGAATGCAGTGCGCACCTCAGTGGCCTCTCCACAATGGCACCTTTGTTCCACGAGCTCCTGCTGCTGGACCGTACAGCTACATTAGAGCATGAAAAAAGCTCGCGCGCATTAAAAATACAGTCCAAACGAGTCGTTTATATGAACACAGGTCTCGAGCTCGTGGCTGTGCTGGTAGTTAAACGCGTGCGTAATTTGGCAACTCTTTAGCGCATGTGCGCTCATATAGGCAACTTTGGGTAAAGCTGAATCAGTCCTGGTATAGTCCTGTCCTGGTGTATTCAAGTGTATGAGTGGTTGAAATGAGTATGTATGTGTATATATATATATATATATATATATACATGCAACCTCACAGCTATATATATTTGGTATATAGATAGAGAATGAAAGGGTATGTGTATATGTATATATGTATATGTATGTGCATACATATGTTTATATATATATATATATATATATATATATATATATATATATATATATATATATATATATATATATATGTATGTATAGAGAGAGAGGATATTTGTGTGTGTGTGTGTGTGTATATATATATATATATATATATATATATATATATATATATATATAAAACATATGTCTGTGTATAGAAGTAGATTTTTGCAATGCTGATCACTTGTGTGTGTGTCTGTCTGTGCAGCAGAGACCAGGTCCTCGTGGGGCACCTGGACCTCCAGGACCACCGGGACCCCCAGGGAAGGATGGCAAGGACGTGAGTGTGCAGAAGTTTTATTAATGCTTGTTTATGTTTGATGCTGCTGCTGCGACAGTTTAATTATTGATCAGAATTGTTGATATGATATGTATAGATTTTGGCTGATGAGCTATTTAGTGAAGGAGATGTGATAAGAGCTGAAAGAGCCCAGAGCAGAGGTAACCAGGAGCCCCCTGACGCACCCTAACCCTGCTTTACCTCTGAAACGGTGGTCCTGAAGCATTTTTGGACCATTTCTATCGACCCATTAAACAGTTACACAAACTTAGGAACAGCTGACGCTCTCTGAAGATGTAATAGTTAATAAATAAATAAATTAATTAATTAATAATTGAGTCACGGGTTTAGATTTTGGTATGGCAGTGATGGTATAAATAGTTAAATAGGGCTAATTTTAGTGCACAGTTTCTATTATAGTAGAGAAAATGTACTTATGTGATATAACATGGGCTATAAGTTCAGCACAGGACACATTACATGCTGAAATTAACAATTGATTACTCACAATATGTAAATAATTATCAATAAATAATGTAAATAAGCAATAAATTGCCTTTAAACTGCACATTCTCTGTCGAGGCGCTCAATAAGCACCCGGTCTTACACATACGGCTGTTACTGGTTCACTTTAAAATCTGAATCAGTGAGTTCTGTAGACTTTATATCAGAAACACGCACCGAAGGCTCCTCCTTTTAAACCAGAGCGCCACCAATAGGTCTAGCAGGCTCGTGACGCGTTTGCCGTCTTTGGGGTCTTTATTTCGAGTGATTTGAGCTGCTGGGCCTCATCGTAAATATTATTCCAACATACTTTCAGTTTAAAGAGAGGTTTCAATTAAATGTAAGTAATAATAATAATGTGTTCCACGTATCGTGGCAACTTTACAGAAAACGAAAACTGTCTTTACTTTCAATGTAAGTCAATGGAACCAGAATTCTTTCCAGGCTGTTTTGGAGCGTTTCTATTGGTCCGTTCATCATGAAACGTTCACACAGTGTGACTGGCGGCTGCTGCGGTCACATGGTGTAGAAAAATGAAAATGGCCCGAATTGAAGATACGTGAGCAGATTAGCACAGGACTGCTTGGGGTCAGTGATTGGCTGCACGTGCTGCTCATTTGCATGTGTAATGTTCTAAAGCCCACTCGCTGGACTTGTTAGGCTGAGGAGAACATTCGGTTTAGTTTACTAAGAAAACACCGAATGTTTCCTCAGTGAATGTGGAGCAGCATAGCAGAGCTGCCTGGCGGGCCGGACACACAGAGGGCTATTCATACTGCCCCCAAAATCAAACACGGCCTTCTTAGTTAACCCCCCCCCTCCGCCCCTCAGCCAACACTTCTCCCCCACCTCACCTCCACACCTCTAAACGTCTCTAATATATCCCATACTGCTTCTCTCCTGCTCTCCCACCTTCCACCGGACCCCCCCCCACCCAACCCCATAGCTCTTCCATAGCTCTCCGTCCACTCAGCGTTTGACTCTGTATACTGGATTTAAACAGTTCTCGGATGTTCTCGGATGTTCTCTGATGTTCTCGGATGTTCTACATAGAAGCTATGTGTGTCTTTGATCAGCCAAATGTTGGACAACAAGCTACCTTGTTTGATGAGCTCATGAATAATTCACTGAGCTCTGCTCTGATTGGCTGGTGACACCGTGATGATCACACATAGACCAAATAAAATAAGCGTCCGCCCACATACTATTCAGCTTAGCTATACTAGTTACTCTGAGCTGCTAGTATCTAACGTTACCTACACTAGCTACTCTCTTTGATCAGGACATCAAACACACAGTAGATTAAAGGTGTCTTTAATACTGTCTTATCAGCAAAAACTAAACAACAAAAAAAATAGCAAATATCTGTTAATTTTTTATGAAATTTTTTTATAATTATTTTAATATTATATGAAAATAAAGAGTAAATATAGAACATTAAATATATATTAGTCAGAAATGTCTGTAAATCTGGAGTTTAGAGTTTAAGAGATTAATGTGGCCTATTTTATACCAGATTCTATTCTATTCTATTCTATTCTATTCTATTCTGTTCTGCTGTTCTGTTCTGTTATATTCTCACGTTTTCTTCGGTTTTATTCTATTCTATTCTAATTCTGTTCTATAATATACTATTTTCTTATATTTTATTCTGTTTTGTTCTAATTCTGTTCTATTCAGTCCTATTCTATTTTATTCAGTTCTATTTTAATTCTATTCTATTTTATTTTATTCAGTTCCATTTTAATTCTATTCTATTTTATTCTATTCAGTTCTATTCAGCCCTATTCTATTCTACTCAGTCCTATTCTATTCTATTCAGTCCTATTCTATTCTATTCTATTCTATTCTATTCTATTCAGTCCTATTCAGCCCTATTCTCTTCTACTCAGTCCTATTCTATTCTATTCTATTCTATTCTATTCAGTCCTATTCAGTCCTATTCTGTTCTATTCAGTTCTTTTCTATTGTATTCTATTCTTCAGTGCTTGTTGTTGTAAGACAATATGCTATGAAGAAGCTAAATATGTTTCTATTTCAGATATTAACATTAAAACCAGATGTGATAAATCAAAGAAATGTTTTTCTCCTCTGATCTGAACTAATACACCTACAAAGTGGTTCACACTTATCAGTGTTACTATATTGTCTGTCAGAATAAAAGCCTGTCCTGAAATCTGCTCTGGCTGCTCCTCACAGCTGTTTCAGTATTTTATTTTTATGACGAGATCGTGTTGCATTAATTTACCAATCATATTAATGATAATCCAACAACGCCTTAGCAACCACCTGGGTTAACAAAGCAATGCCTTAGCAACCACCCGGGATAACATAGCAACACCTCAGCAACCACCTAGGATAACACAGCAACACCTTAGCAACCACCCGGGATACCATGGAAATGGCCTTGAAATGTACATATATTTCAGCGAAAGCAGAATTCAGTTTCGAACCATCACAGCTGGAGAGAAGTGGAGCGGCTAGATCAGCTTCCTGAGAGAGACCAATTACAGATAAACAAAACTGTGTTTACTCCACAGGGAAAACCAGGACCTGCCGGACTTCCGGGGAAGCCTGTGAGTATTCCTGCCGGATCCACCGGATTTAACATTTTTAGAATTAAACAGAAGTTGTTAATGAGACCCTCTCAGCCTGTTCTGGAGCTTCACCTGACTCTGGACAGCTGAGTTAATGAAAGGTTGACGAGATGTCCTGCCTTGTTTTTACTTTAAATATTCATTATATTCATATAGTCATTTATTAAAGTACCTGTTGGTCCAGAACGGTTATCACTGTTATTACTATTTTTATATTAAAGTCGTGTAAAGTTAGTGTGAGATTCAGGTGTTTAGATGTTACGGAGCAGCTGCTGAAACAGACTGTGAACCATGTAGGACTGAGTTCAGCCGCTAAACTGACTGTCTGCGTTTTTGAGTTCAGGTCTGAAATCATGATGATGCACTGGAGACATATCCCCCCAACAGTGTAACATTATAAACAGGGTCTCCCGCAGTTCAGTCTGATCTCCCGCAGTTCAGTCTGATCTCCCGCAGTTCAGTCTGATCTCCCACAGTTCAGTCTGATTTCCTGCCAATACCGTAATGTTCTAAACAGGGTCTCCTGCATTTCAGTCTAGATCTCCCACCAGTTCAATCTGATCTCCTGCAGTTCAGCATAACCTCCTGCAGTTCAGTCCGATCTCCCGCATGTCAGTCTGTCCTCCTGCAGCTCAGTCTGATCTCCTGGAATTCAGTCCGATCTCCCGCATGTCAGTCTGTTCTCCTGCAGCTCAGTCTGATCACCTGCAATTCAGTCCAATGTCCCGCATTTCAGTCTGTCCTCCTGCAGCTCAGTCTGATCTCCTGGAATTCAGTCCGATCTCCCGCATGTCAGTCTGTCCTCCTGCAGCTCAGTCTGATCTCCTGGAATTCAGTCCGATCTCCCGCATGTCAGTCTGTTCTCCTGCAGCTCTGTCTGATCTCCTACAATTCAGTTCGGTCCTCCACAGACTTCTGCAGTTCAGTCTGATCTTGAGCAATTCAGTTCGATCTCCCACCAATTCAGTCTGATCTCCTGCAATTCAGTCCAATCTCCCGCAATTCTTTCAATCTCCCGCAATTCTGTGTGATCTCCTGCAGTTCAGTCAGATCTCCAACAATTCAGTCCAATCCTCCACACTAGTAGGAAGACTCCCACAATTCAGTCCAATCTCCTGCTAAGTCAGTCCTATCTCCCGCCAATGTTAATATAAAGATTAGTCAGATCTCCCGCAATTCAGTCCTTTCCTCCACGTTAGCAGAAAGACTACCCCAATTCAGTCCAATCTCCTGCAATTCAGTCCTATCTCCCACCAATTCAGTCTGATCTCCCGCCAATTCAGTCTGATCTCCCACCAATTCAGTCTGATCTCCCACAGTTCAGTCCGATCTCCCATAATTCAGTCCAATCCTCCATGTTAGAAGTAAGACTCTCCCATTTCAGTCCGATCTCCTGCAATTTAGTCCACTTTCCCACCAAACTTCCCACCAACTATCCCAACATACAGTGTGCAGGTTGCTGATTGGATGATAGCAGGTGGTGTGTATAGCTGATTGGTTGTAAACAAAGAGAGGCTCCGCCCCCTGTACGTCACTGAACTGGAGACTTGTGTGAGCGCTGTGTGTGTGAGTGATGAGATGAGCTTTGTTGTTGGGGGTTTGTCGGTGGTCTGGAGCTGAACTGCTGCAGATGAAGGTGATGAAGAGGAGACGCAACGTTATAGACCACCGAGTTCAGCAGCTTCACTGCTGATTCAAAAACTGAGACTTGGAATTTGGACGTTTCTGACTTCTGACTAGGATCAGTTCACACAGTACAGCTTTTTGTTCCTCAGATTAAAAACTAATTTTAAATACTTAATTATTTTCTAATCACTCAGACTCGTTTAGGTTTCTGAACGAGTTCAGTTCAAATCCCACCCCAGTGAAAACTCAGTTTGGGTAAAATTGTAAAACTCTGATGAAGCTATTTAGTCTGTAGGATCCTGAGGTTTCAAGTAACAAAGTACAAATACTTTACTGGAGTATTTATTATTTAGCTGACTTTTTACTACTACTCCTTACCTTTACACTCCATTATCAGTACTTTCTACTCCCTACATTTACACTCCATTATCAGTACTTTCTACTCCCTACATTTACACTCCATTATCAGTACTTTCTACGCCTTACATTTACACTCCATTATCAGTACTTTCTACTCCCTACATTTACACTCCATTATCAGTACTTTCTACGCCTTACATTTACACTCCATTATCAGTACTTTCTACTCCTTACATTTACACTCCATTATCAGTACTTTCTACTCCTTACATTTACACTCCATTATCAGTACTTTCTACTCCTTACATTTACACTCCATTATCAGTACTTTCTACGCCTTACATTTACACTCCATTATCAGTACTTTCTACGCCTTACATTTACACTCCATTATCATTACTTTCTACTCCTTACATTTACACTCCATTATCAGTACTTTCTACTCCTTACATTTACACTCCATTATCAGTACTTTCTACGCCTTACATTTACACTCCATTATCAGTACTTTCTACTCCTTACATTTACACTCCATTATCAGTACTTTCTACGCCTTACATTTACACTCCATTATCAGTACTTTCTACTCCTTACATTTACACTCCATTATCAGTACTTTCTACTCCTTACATTTACACTCCATTATCAGTACTTTCTACTCCTTACATTTACACTCCATTATCAGTACTTTCTACACCTTACATTTACACTCCATTATCAGTACTTTCTACTCCTTACATTTACACTCCATTATCAGTACTTTCTACTCCTTACATTTACACTCCATTATCAGTACTTTCTACTCCTTACATTTACACTCCATTATCAGTACTTTCTACTCCTTACATTTACACTCCATTATCTGTACTTTCTACTCCTTACATTTACACTCCATTATCAGTACTTTCTACTCCTTACATTTACACTCCATTATCAGTACTTTCTACTCCTTATATTTACACTCCATTATCAGTACTTTCTACTCCTTACATTTACACTCCATTATCTGTACTTTCTACTCCTTACATTTACACTCCATTATCAGTACTTTCTTATATTTTAAACATAGTCTCGTTACTCCTATTTCATTTCAGTTTGTTTTCATTCATGTACATTTACATTCCAGTAAAGATTATTGATAATATGTCTTTGAAGTTTGACTTCATTACAATACTTATAGAAAACTAGTCATCATATCTTCTGCTCCATGAAACACATGTTAATGTTCAGTAGTAACAGATATGCTTCTTTAATATATTTACATTGTATTAAACTACATTCATGTTTAATGGGTGTATATGAGCTGAAACAGGAAGCCTAGCGCATCCCAAACTTATCAACATTAACATTTTAATATAACATTATAGTCATTATAGCTTTTAGAAGAATGGGGTTTTAGGGGAGGTGGGTTAGTGCACTATAGATCCCTGTGGTGCGGCCTAAGCTTTTGTACTTAATGCCATTTTTTTCTTACATTACTTTTACTTTTATACTTTAAGTAGTTCTGAAATCAGTACTTTTACACTTTTACTGGAGTAAAAAGCTTCTGTTGATACTTCAACTTCTACAGAAGTAATTATTATTATTACTACCTGAGTAATGAATGTGAATACTTGTGACACCTTTGCTAGGGTCCTAAAGGAAAAGCTGGGACTCCTGGGACGGCTGGGACCTCAGGCCTGCCCGGCCTTCCAGGAGTGGACGTAAGTGAGATCCTATGTAACTGTTATCAAACATATAATGTGATTTACATGTTAGTCTTATTTTAAGGGTGTGGAGTGTGAGGTCAGGTGGTGTCTGGACTGTTTAGGACCCCCTGGTTGAAACTTTAACCCCCCCAAAAGAAGTGCATACAAACTTTTAAGAGTGGTGTTTAAATAAATACATGAAATAAATCAGTAAAGTAACACTTACATATACACACACACACTGGTAAACACACACTAGGGGGCAGTGAAACACACATACACACCAGTGAACAGACAGAGGGGGCAGTGAGCACACTTGCCCAGAACGGTGGGCAGCCCTACCACAGCGCCCGGGGAGCGGTCAGAGGTTAGGTGCCTTACTCAAAGGCACTTCAAGAACCTGTAACTGCTGTCAGTTTAAAAGATCAAACTGGCAACCGTCTGGTCACAAGGTTGGTTCCCTGACCTCCAGCCCACGCTTGCCCCAGTCACACACAGTGCAGCATCTACAGCGTCATGTTCTCAGATTATCTTCAGTGTCTGTTATGGCTGGGCATGTGTTCCACTCACTGTTGGCTAAAACTGTCTCTTAAGAAGCTACTAAACGATATGTGTTGTGTTTTTAGGGTTTGCCGGGTCCCGATGGTCCAGCAGGGAAGGATGGACCTCCAGGGCTGAGGGTAAGTGTCTGTATCTGAGTCTTCTGTGTATTAGGTCTGCATATTGGCCAGAACCTGCCGATACAGTTACGATTCGATATAAGGTGATACTGTAGGTGACGATATGTTGCAATTTTTAATATACAATTTCAAGAAAACTGTCAAAGTCTAAGAACACACCACTATACGAATAAGGTTGCTCACGTTAGCAGTGGCCCATACGCTACTTGCTTATGTTGAAGTGGACGAGTCTGATGGTGAAGAACATTGCCATCTAGATTCAAGATTCAAGAGTTTTATTGTCATGTGTACAGCAGAACAGACAGTTACACTGTACAAGTGGTCGCACACACAAAATGATCCACTGTCTACCACAAACCTTTGAATGTAATCATTATAGGTAGTGATTATGAAATAGATAGCATGTTTTGGGAACCAATACAGTATCACAAAACATAATATCACGATGTTCAGTATTTTTGATATCTTGTTACACCCCTAGAATCTATCATGTGTTATTGTGATTGTTGGAAATCATTTGTAGTCTGTTAATTTATACACAATATTTTATGTATGACTAAATACTGAGTTAAGGACATTGATGTCATTTATTAATGAATTAAATTGAATTATATTTGTTCAGTAGCTTCTGGATTTACACTGTCATGTGGGTGTGGAAGGTTTTTGTTTCTACTTTATAAGCAGAAGGTGTTGGTTCGGGAGCTATTCACACCATTTTCTACGTCTTTTTGCGACCTTCACCAAGTTTTGACTGAGTTCTCTTTGAATTCTCTTTCAATCATTACACTCATTTACTCTTTTACCCTGCTCTTTAATGGTCAGGACCCCCACAGGACCACCACAGAGCATCTACTATTAGGGAGGTTCTCAGCATTGCAGTGACACTGACGTTGTAGTGGTGTGTTAGTTAGTGTGTGTTGTGCTGGTGTGAGTGGATCAGACACAGCAGTGCTGCTGCTGGAGTGTTTAAACACCGTGTCCCCTCACTGTCCACTCTATTAGACACTCCTACTACTTGCTGGTCCACCTTGTAGATGTAAAGTCAGAGACAGTAGCTCATCTGCTGCTGCACAGTTTGTGTTCCTCTAGTTCTTCATCAGTGGACACAGGACGCCGCCCACAGGACACTGCTGTCTGGATAGTTTTGGTTGGTGGATGATTCTCAGTCCAGCAGTGACACAGTAAGCACTGCTGTGTCTGATAATGGCCCACCTCCCTAATAGTATCTGCTCTGTGGTGGTCCTGTGGGGGTCCTGATCATTAAAGAACAGAGTAATAAAGTATACAGAGAATCAGATGAACCACAGTCTGTAATTAGAGCTCCTGTACGGTCAGTGGAGCTGATAATATGAGTGTAGATATAAGGAGGTCTAGTACAGCTGTCAGAAGAAAACACCTACAACCTCCTCATGGTTTATCGTCGTTCCCCGGTAACTCTGTTTTAGTTTCTTTGTTAAAGTTGCTCCAGAGGTCTCGACAGGTGAACCGAGTGGGGAGAAAAGCTTGTTTCGGGGATTGGGCTAAAGCCTGTCGACCCAGATTTACGAGTCCCGCTGATGGCTCTTTGTGGGAGGCTTTTTTAACGAGCAGTCAGCTGACTTTAGTCGAGTCTCTCTGGATGGAGGCTGCGCTTGTACTTGTAATCCGCTGAAGAATGTGAAAGCTTCCCACCACATGCTCAGAAGAAGCCAGATCAGCTTTACGAAAAAAGGAAAGGACCTGCGAGGGCGGATGCAGACATATCAGCAGCCGTCTGAGCTGAGGGTAAACGGATAAAAATAAAATATATATATACACCCTCTATTACTGAGTTCAGGTGATACACGTTGCTAACAGGTGTGTACAGTCTAGCACATAGCCATGCAGCCTATATAGACAAACACTGGCGGTAGAATGGGTCGTACTGAAGAGCTCAGTGAATTTAAGTGAGACACTGTTACAGGATGTCACCTTTGCTGCAAGTGAGTTCCTGGAATTTCTGGGCTGGTAGAGCTGCTAGAGCTGCCCCAGACAACTGCCGGTGATATTATTGTGAAATAGGTGCATCTAGAAGCAACAGCAGCTCAGCTCAACTTGGTAGGCATGCAAACTCACAGAGCAGGGTCGTCAAACGCTGAAGACTGTAAAAGATCTGTGTCCTCTGGAGTGGTGTAAAGCACCACCACTGGACTCTGGAGTGGCGTAAAGGTCCACCACTAGACTCTGGAGTGGTGTAAAGTTCTACCACTAGACTCTGGAGTGGTGTAAAGTTCTACCACTAGACTCTGGAGTGGTGTAAAGCTCCACCACTGGACTCTGGAGTGGTGTAAAGTTCCACAACTGGACTTTGGAGTGGCATAAAGCTCCACCGCTGGACTCTGGAGTGGTGTAAAACTCCACCACTGGACTCTGGAGTGGTGTAAAACTCCACTACTGGACTCTGGAGTGGTGTAAAGCTCGGGCTTGGGCTTGGACCCTTAGTTCCCATCCGAGCCCAACCCCACCAACCCACCCAAAACCAACAACCCAACCAAACCCCCCAACCTCACCCCAACAAAACAAATCCAACCCAACTTAACCCAAGCCCAACAACTCACCCCAAACCCAGCCCCATCAACCCAACCAAACCCCAACCCAAACAACCCACCCAACCCCAACAACCCACTCTAATCCGGCCCCACAACCCACTCCAATCCGGCCCCACAACCCACTCTAATCCGGCCCCACAACCCACCCTAACCCAACCCCCGACAACCCACTCCAATCCGGCCCCACAACCCACTCTAATCCGGCCCCACAACCCACCCTAACCCAACCCCGACAACCCACTCTAATCCGGCCCCACAACCCACTCTAATCCGACCCCGACAACCCACTCTAACCCAACCCCGACAACCCACTCTAATCCGGCCCCGACAACCCACTCTAATCTGGCCCCACAACCCACTTTAATCCGGCCCCACAACCCACCCTAACCCAACCCCCGACAACCCACTCCAATCCGGCCCCACAACCCACTCTAATCCGGCCCCACAACCCACCCTAACCCAACCCCGACAACCCACTCTAATCCGGCCCCACAACCCACTCTAATCCGACCCCGACAACCCACTCTAACCCAACCCCGACAACCCACTCTAATCCGGCCCCGACAACCCACTCTAATCTGGCCCCACAACCCACTTTAATCCAGCCCCACAACCCACCCTAACCCAACCCCCGACAACCCACTCCAATCCGGCCCCGACAACCCACTCTAATCCGGCCCCACAACCCACTTTAATCCGGCCCCGACAACCCACTCTAATCCGGCCCAGACAACCCACTCTAATCCGGCCCCGACAACCCACTCTAATCCGGCCCCCACAACCCACCCTAACCCAACCCCGACAGCCCACTCTTATCCGGCCCCACAACCCACTCTAATCCGGCCCCACAACCCACCCTAACCCAACCCCGACAACCCACTCTAATCCGGCCCCACAACCCACTCTAATCCGGCCCCCACAACCCACTCTAACCCAACCCCGACAACCCACTCTAATCCGGCCCCACAACCCACTCTAATCCGGCCCCACAACCCACCCTAACCCAACCCCGACAACCCACTCTAATCCGGCCCCACAACCCACTCTAATCCGACCCCGACAACCCACTCTAACCCAACCCCGACAACCCACTCTAATCCGGCCCCGACAACCCACTCTAATCTGGCCCCACAACCCACTTTAATCCGGCCCCACAACCCACCCTAACCCAACCCCCGACAACCCACTCCAATCCGGCCCCACAACCCACTCTAATCCGACCCCGACAACCCACTCTAACCCAACCCCGACAACCCACTCTAATCCGGCCCCGACAACCCACTCTAATCTGGCCCCACAACCCACTTTAATCCAGCCCCACAACCCACCCTAACCCAACCCCCGACAACCCACTCCAATCCGGCCCCGACAACCCACTCTAATCCGGCCCCACAACCCACTTTAATCCGGCCCCGACAACCCACTCTAATCCGGCCCAGACAACCCACTCTAATCCGGCCCCGACAACCCACTCTAATCCGGCCCCCACAACCCACCCTAACCCAACCCCGACAGCCCACTCTTATCCGGCCCCACAACACACTCTTATCCGCCCCCACAACACACTCTAATCCGGCCCCACAACCCACTCTAGTCCGACCCCGACAACACACTCTAATCCGGCCCAGACAACCCACCCTAACTCATGTCACACCACTGCTGCGCTCCCTTCACTGGCTTCCTGTAGCTGCTTGCATTCGGTTTAAAGTTCTGATGCCTACAAAGCCAAGAATGGACCAGCTCCTGCTGACCTTATGGCAATGGTCAAAAGTCGAACCGCACCTCGAGCCCTTCGGGCTTCAAGTACGGCTCGGCTTGACCCGCCATCACTTAAGATTCATGGAAGACATGCAACAAAACGCTTCTCTGTCCTGGCACCCAGATGGTGGAACGAACTTCCACTGGCTGTCCGAACAGCGAACTCTCTCGCGATCTTCAAACGCAGACTGAAGACCACCATCTCTTTGTAAAGCACTTATAATCACTAATATACTAAAGTACTGGTATAAACTGTAATTGCACTTTATCTTCTAGGAGCACTGGCTAAGTACTGCACTTGTACTGTATGTAGTCTTGTATTTGTTCTCTTCTCTGTAGGTGTTCCAGTCTTGTTTCTAGGTATCAGCACTGGCCCTGTGTTTATGGCAGTGTTTGAGTTTAAGAGTGGTTTGGACTTAATCCTGTTGTACTAGATAGAGATTCATACTCTAACCAACACTAAGCACTTTTGTAAGTCGCTCTGGATAAGAGCGTCTGCTAAATGCCGTAAAAGTAAAAAAGTAAAAGTAACCCAGCCCAGACAACCCACCCTAACCCAGCCCCAACAACCCACCCTAACCCAGCCCCAACAACCCACCCTAACCCAGCCCAGACAACCCACCCTAACCCAGCCCCAACAACCCACCCTAACCCAGCCCAGACAACCCACCCTAACCCAGCCCCAACAACCCACCCTAACCCAGCCCAGACAACCCACCCTAACCCAGCCCCAACAACCCCCCCCGCCCCCTTTGAAAATGTTTAGTGTACACAGGCTGAAACCCAGCATGGGGTTACAGTGACACTCGAATGTAAATTGCAGTCGTTTTCTTTCTGTCTTTGCACCAAACAGTCCAAACTCCGCTAAGAGCCTCCAGAGCAGCGTTAGTGAGAGTACATCAAACGCCTTGATTTTTGTTTATTTTTCCCATCATGGAGCTGATGAAAGAGAGCGATCCCGACTCTCCCAGCCCTTCACGCTGTGCTCAGCACATTAGCGTTTCAGAACATCTCCCACGTTACTCTGATCCTCTGTAGGAAACAAACAGCCGGCAGGAAACAGCAATGATTTCTGAGAAGCTACAGCTCTAATATTTAATGTATGAACGTATGAGATCGAGGGTTCTGTGTTTGAAGAAAATCTTGATGTCTGGTGTTTTTGCAGGGTGATCCAGGACCACCCGGACCAGCTGGACCTCCTGTAAGTAGCTCATTATCTTTTTCCTACAGAAGCACAGCCAGAGACCAGCCTTCGTTTGTTTACTTTTTTCAGGAGACACTTCTGAGGAGGTTAGATAGAAAATAAGTATATATAAGATATGTAGTTAAAAAAACAAACAGGGGTTTCAAACACTGGAGCTCCAGTGGAACTGGAACAACCACCTGGAAGACCTGGTAGACCCACCAACACTGTCCTTATCAGATTAACAGCACTTTGTTGTTATTGAGAGAGGAGAACGTCAATCTGCTTCAGATTCGAGAACATCTACACATGTTTTTGTCTATACGTCCACTGTAAGAAGACACCTCAACACTGTGGGTCTCAAGAAGTTCCTCACTGAGAAACGGACATAAAGACACATCAAAGAAGCTGAACAATGGACTGACCAACCCAGAGTCCAGAACCTCAACACCACTGACTGTGTTATTTGGGGTTATTTGGATGGTGAGAAGCAGAATCAGCTTCTAAGTCTGAACTTTGGAGGTGAATAGAAGCTGTAATGAAGGTAAAGAGGGAACCCAATGACTGGAAGGGATATAAACGAATGGTGGTCTCAGACATTGCACATCACTGTGTTTATATTTCATATTTGTTTTGATTTTACTGTCTGATGTTGTGTCTGATGAAGTATTATAAGCCTCTGCTTGTGTTTCTCAGGGCAGAGGCAGGACAGGAGCCGCTGTGAGTACTGCACTGATTATTAATCACCATCACTAAATCTATTAATTGATTAATTAATTAATTATAAGATATCATATCTGTCATTATGATGGTACTTAACCAGCAGAGAGGTAACACTGATGTACAGGACAAGCAGGTGAATGTATGTGTTTACTATCTCAGGGTCTTCCTGGAGCCAATGGGTTACCTGGTGGCGTAGGACCTCAAGGACCTCCGGTGAGTTTCGCTCTCATGTTCATTTCCAACACTGTTCCTTCATCCTTTCATTCCTTTATCATCATCAACACTGTTCCTTCATCCCTTCATTCCTTTATCATCACCATTAACACTGTTCCTTCATCCCTTCAATCCTTTATCATCATCATCAACACTGTTCCTTCATCCCTTCATTCCTTTTTCATCACCAACACTGTTCCTTCATCTCTTTATTCCTCTATTTCTCACCAACACTGTTCCTTCATCCCTTCATTCCTCTATCATCACCAACACTGTTCCTTCATCTCTTTATTCCTTTATCACCACCAACACTGTTCCTTCATCCCTTCATTCCTTTTTCATCACCAACACTGTTCCTTCATCCCTTCATTCCTTTATCATCACCAACACTGTTCCTTCATCCCTTCATTCCTTTATCATCATCACCAACACTGTTCCTTCATCCCTTCATTCCTTTATCATCATCACCAACACTGTTTCTTCATCCCTTCATTCCTTTATCATCCTCATTAACACTGTTCCTTTATCCTTTCATTCCTTTATCATGACCAACACTGTTTCTTCATCCCTTCATTCCTTTATCATCATCACCAACACTGTTCCTTCATCCCTTCATTCCTTTATCATCATCACCAACACTGTTCCTTCATCCCTTCATTCCTTTATCATCATCACCAACACTGTTCCTTCATCCCTTCATTCCTTTATCATCATCACCAACACTGTTCCTTCATCCCTTCATTCCTTTATCATCATCACCAACACTGTTTCTTCATCCCTTCATTCCTTTATCATCCTCATTAACACTGTTCCTTTATCCTTTCATTCCTTTATCATGACCAACACTGTTTCTTCATCCCTTCATTCCTTTATCATCATCACCAACACTGTTCCTTCATCCCTTCATTCCTTTATCATCATCACCAACACTGTTCCTTCATCCCTTCATTCCTCTATCACCAACACTGTTCCTTCATCTCTTTATTCCTTTATCACCACCAACACTGTTCCTTCATCCCTTCATTCCTTTATCATCACCAACACTGTTCCTTCATCCCTTCATTCCTCTATCATCACCAACACTGTTCCTTCATCTCTTTATTCCTTTATCACCATCAACACTGTTCCTTCATCCCTTCATTCCTTTATCATCATCATAAACACTGTTTCTTCATCCCTTCATTCCTTTATCATCATCACCAACACTGTTCCTTCATCCCTTCATTTCTTTATCATCATCACCAACACTGTTTCTTCATCCCTTCATTCCTTTATCATCATCAACACTGTTCCTTCATCCCTTCATTTTTTTATCATCACCAACACTGTTCCTTCATCCAATACATCCAGTAAAGAGAGGTTGGAAAGTGAATTGTGAATATTTGTGGGAGCAGATCTTCAGTAGCTCAGAGCTCGATTACTGTGATGAACATCTCATCTGAAGGCACTTCTCATCAGGAGACGTCAGCCTGATTTCAGCTTATTCACTGAGAGCTACCCCACATGGTTTAAACAGCAGGAATCAGCCGTGATTTGGTCTTGATTTCCAGGTGGAAATACACCACTGTGTAAAAGTCGGATGCTTCTGAGCTGGCAGCTTAAGAGTCTTCATCTGATCAATAAGTGTATATTCACCAGTAAGAACAGCAGATCTGATTAGAACAGATGTAAATAATCAGACATACAATACAAAGTAACATGAATATGTTATTGTGAGAGAAGTAGATCAGATCTTGATCCAGTTTGAAGAACAAAGTTAGGTTCCAGATTTCTCCTGGACGCCCCAGACATTGTATGAATGTGTTCAGTTCCTTCAGCAGCAAATCTTGATTTAGCTTAATGAAGTACTGAGCAGTCAAAGCAGGTATTAGATGAGAACTGATAATAATACTGGGTTGTTTAGGAGAAGCTTGGAAAGGGTTAAGCTTGTTCTCCGTCCAGAAGAAGAACAGAGTTCAGGACTAACAGCTGTATTTAGCCATCAAGCTTATAGCAGGCCGTGTTCACACTCCAGCACTAATGTGTGTTTGTATGATTCGTTCCAGGGACAAGAGGGTCTTGCAGGACTTCCTGGTCTTCCAGGTCCAGACGGACCTCCTGTAAGTACTGGAGCGGTCACCTCACTCGTTCAGAGTTCAGACTGGTTTTAATTTTAACCTACACTACCGTTCAAAAGTTTGGTCACAGTGAAATGTTCTTGTTTTAATGGAGTATCTTCTTCCTTAACACAACAATGGACTGACGGGTCTCTAAAGAAAGTTGTTTCTTTCTGGTCGTTGTGAGTCGGTCAGCAAGACATCAACTGCTGATCTTCAGATACTAAACTAACCTAGAATGTTGTTCTCTTTTATACTCACTTATTAGTAGAATGTTTTTCAGCTGTGATCACAATTGATCAAGAGTGTCCTAACAACCAATTAGTCCAACAACATCCTTAACTTGGATTGGTGGTCGTACCAGGAGATTTAGACAGAGGACTGAGAATTACTGATAATAGAACTATATGTAAAATAAGCCTCTATACAAAAATAGACTTTAATACAAACATTTATATTCTTTAAAATAATCTGATACACTTACATTAATGTGAAATGAACAATATTGTTTGTGAATTGCATGAAAATTGTATGGGATGAGTTGGGAATTCTGCTAATAAGTTGTGCTTCTTTAATCTGCTTTTTGTTCTTGTTTTGGTGTTTAGGGACTTCCCGGGGCTCTTCCTGAGGGCAACGGAGACTTGCTGGTAGGTTCTCGGAGACGTTGTTAGACAGTTCCCCATTATATGGTTTCCAACAGCAGAAGTATGTAGACGGAGATGCTAGCCAACATACTAGGAGTTATATCAGTGTTATATCAGTGTTTGTTTTATCAGTGTTTTATCGGTGTTATGTCATTGTTACGTCAGTGTTACTTCAGTGTTATGTCATTGTTACGTCAGTGTTACTTCAGTGTTATGTCATTGTTACGTCAGTGTTACTTCAGTGTTATATCAGTGTTGCGTCAGTGTTATCAGTGTTATGTCTGTTACCTCAGTGTTACGTCAGTGTTATATCAGTGTTACGTCAGTGTTATATCAGTGTTACGTCATTGTTATATCAGTGTTACGTCAGTGTTATCAGTGTTATGTCTGTTACCTCAGTGTTGCGTCAGTGTTATATCAGTGTTACGTCAGTGTTATGTCAGTGTTATGTCAGTGTTACGTCAGTGTTATCAGTGTTATGTCTGTTACCTCAGTGTTACGTCAGTGTTATATCAGTGTTACGTCAGTGTTATCAGTGTTATGTCTGTTACCTCAGTGTTGCGTCAGTGTTATATCAGTGTTACGTCAGTGTTATATCAGTGTTATGTCAGTGTTATCAGTGTTATGTCTGTTACCTCATTGTTACCTCAGTGTTACGTCAGTGTTACGTCAGTGTTATGTCAGTGTTACGTCAGTGTTATCAGTGTTATGTCTGTTACCTCAGTGTTACGTCAGTGTTATATCAGTGTTACGTCAGTGTTATATCAGTGTTATGTCTGTTACCTCAGTGTTACGTCAGTGTTACATCAGTGTTACGTCAGTGTTATATCAGTTACGTCAGTGTTATATCAGTGTTACATCAGTTTTACGTCAGTATTATCAGTGTTATGTCTGTTACCTCATTGTTATGTCAGTATTATCAGTGTTACGTCAGTGTTACGTCAGTGTTACGTCAGTGTTATGTCGGTGTTATCAGTGTTACGTCTGTTACTTCAGTTTTACGTCAGTGTTATGTCTGTTACTTCAGTGTTACGTCAGTGTTATATCAGTTACGTCAGTGTCATCAGTGTTATGTCTGTTACCTCAGTGTTACATCAGTGTTATGTCAGTGTTACATCATTGTTACATCAGTGTTACAAAAGTGTTATCAGTGTTATGTCAGTGTTATGGCAGTGTTAAGACAGTGTTAAGGCAGTGTTAAGGCAATGTTGTTAGTGTTTGTTATCTTTGTTATCTTTGTTATGTCAGTGTTACGTCAGTGTTACGCCAGTGTTATCAGTGTTATCTGTTACCTCAGTGTTACGTGAGTGTTACATCAGTGTTACATAATTGTTACGTCAGTGTTACGTCAGTGTTACATCAGTGTTAAGTCAGTATTACGTCAGTGTTATCAGTGTTACATCAGTGTTAAGTCAGTGTTACGTCAGTGTTATCAGTGTTATGTCTTTTACGTCAGTGTTACGTCAGTGTTACGTCAGTGTTATATCAGTGTTATGTCAGTGTTATATCAGTGTTTTATCAGTGTTTGTTTTATCAGTGTTTGTTTTATCAGTGTTTTATCAGTGTTACGTCAGTGTTATGTCAGTGTTATATCAGTGTTATGTCAGTGTTATGTCGGTGTTATGTTAGTGTTTTATCAGTGTTACGTCAGTGTTATGTTAGTGTTTTATCAGTGTTTGTTTTATCAGTGTTTTATCAGTTACGTCAGTGTTTTATCAGTGTTATATCAGTGTTTTATCAGTGTTACGTCAGTGTTATGTTAGTGTTTTATCAGTGTTATATCAGTGTTATGTCAGTGTTATATCAGTGTTATGTTAGTGTTTTATCAGTGTTACATCAGTGTTTGTTTTATCAGCGTTTTATCAATGTTACGTCAGTGTTATGTCAGTGCTATATCAGTGTTACGCCAGTTTTACGTCAGTGTTACGTCAGTGTTATGTCAATGTTAAATCATTGTTACGTCATTGTTACGTCAGTGTTACGGTAGTGTTATCAGTGTTACGTCAGTGTTACGTCAGTGTTGTCATTGTTACGTCGGTGTTATGTCAGTGTTACGTCAGTGTTATCAGTGTTATGTCAGTGTTACATCAGTGTTACGTCAGTGTTATCAGTGTTATGTCTGTTGCCTCAGTGTTACGTCAGTGTTATCAGTGTTATATCAGTGTTACATCAGTGTTACGTGAGTGTTTTGTCAGTGTTATATCAGTGTTACGTCATTGTTACATCAGTGTTGTGTCAGTGTTACGTCAGTGTTACGTCAGTGTTATGTCAGTGTTATGTCTGTTACTTCAGTGTTACCTCAGTGTTATGTCAGTGTTACATCATTGTTACATCAGTGTTACGAGTGTTATCAGTGTTATGTCAGTGTTACATCATTGTTATCAGTGTTATTTCTGTTACCTTAGTGTTCCGTCAGTGTTGTTAGTGTTACGTCAGTGTTATCAGTGTTATGTCTGTTACCTCAGTGTTACATCAGTGTTATGTCAGTGTTATGTCAGTGTTATGTCAGTGTTATGTCAGTGTTACGTGAGTGTTACATCAATATTATTTTTTGCAGTGCCCTGCCATCTGTCCACCAGGACCCCCAGGACCACCTGGAATGCCCGGTTTTAAGGTACTCCAGTTGCTCCTCATCATACACTACCATCATACACTATTCAGTGTAATTAGTTCAGGCCCCATCATTCTGATCTCCCTGCCTATCCGTCCTTTTAGGGGCATACGGGTCACAAAGGAGACAAAGGAGAGGTTGGGAAAGACGGTGAGAAGGTAAGATCATACCTGTAATGAAAATTCTCATTATGTCTGAATTCATAGTATTCTGTGAACATAAAACAATCACCAACTCAGCAGCACAGTGGTGATTAGTATATAAGTAGTAATTGAAGAGTAGAACTTTACTCATTAGTGTAGTAGGTGAAGAGTAGAACTTTACTCATTAGTGTAGTAGGTGAAGTATAGAAGTGTACTCATTAGTGTAGTAGGTGAAGTATAGTAGTGTATTCATTAGTGTAGTAGGTGAAGTATAGAAGTGTAATCATTAGTGTAGTAGGTGAAGTATAGAAGTGTATTCATTAGTGTAGTAGGTGAAGTATAGAAGTGTAATCATTAGTGTAGTAGGTGAAGTATAGAAGTGTATTCATTAGTGTAGTAGGTGAAGTATAGAAGTGTACTCATTAGTGTAGTAGGTGAAGTATATAAGTGTATTCATTAGTGTAGTAGGTGAAGTATATAAGTGTATTCATTAGTGTAGTAGGTGAAGTATATAAGTGTATTCATTAGTGTAGTAGGTGAAGTATATAAGTGTATTCATTAGTGTAGTAGGTGAAGTATAGAAGTGTACTCATTAGTGTAGTAGGTGAAGTATATAAGTGTATTCATTAGTGTAGTAGGTGAAGTATAGTAGTGTATTCATTAGTGTAGTAGGTGAAGTATATAAGTGTATTCATTAGTGTAGTAGGTGAAGTATAGAAGTGTATTTATTAGTGTAGTAGGTGAAGTATAGAAGTGTGTTCATTAGTGTAGTAGGTGAAGTATATAAGTGTATTCATTAGTGTAGTAGGTGAAGTATAGAAGTGTATTCATTAGTGTAGTAGGTGAAGTATAGAAGTGTACTCATTAGTGTAGTAGGTGAAGTATAGAAGTGTATTCATTAGTGTAGTAGGTGAAGTATAGTAGTGTATTCATTAGTGTAGTAGGTGAAGTATATAAGTGTATTCATTAGTGTAGTAGGTGAAGTATAGAAGTGTAATCATTAGTGTAGTAGGTGAAGTATAGAAGTGTATTCATTAGTGTAGTAGGTGAAGTATAGAAGTGTATTTATTAGTGTAGTAGGTGAAGTATAGAAGTGTATTCATTAGTGTAGTAGTGAAGTATAGAAGTGTAATCATTAGTGCAGTAGGTGAAGTATAGAAGTGTATTCATTAGTGTAGTAGGTGAAGTATAGAAGTGTATTCATTAGTGTAGTAGGTGAAGTATAGAAGTGTATTCATTAGTGTAGTAGGTGAAGTATAGAAGTGTACTCATTAGTGTAGTAGGTGAAGTATAGAAGTGTATTCATTAGTGTAGTAGGTGAAGTATAGAAGTGTATTCATTAGTGTAGTAGGTGAAGTATAGAAGTGTACTCATTAGTGTAGTAGGTGAAGTATAGAAGTGTATTCATTAGTGTAGTAGGTGAAGTATAGAAGTGTATTCATTAGTGTAGTAGGTGAAGTATAGAAGTGTATTCATTAGTGTAGTAGGTGAAGTATAGAAGTGTACTCATTAGTGTAGTAGGTGAAGTATAGAAGTGTAATCATTAGTGTAGTAGGTGAAGTATAGAAGTGTATTCATTAGTGTAGTAGGTGAAGTATAGAAGTGTACTCATTAGTGTAGTAGGTGAAGTATAGAAGTGTATTCATTAGTGTAGTAGTGAAGTATAGAAGTGTAATCATTAGTGCAGTAGGTGAAGTATAGAAGTGTATTCATTAGTGTAGTAGGTGAAGTATAGAAGTGTATTCATTAGTGTAGTAGTGAAGTATAGAAGTGTAATCATTAGTGCAGTAGGTGAAGTATAGAAGTGTATTCATTAGTGTAGTAGGTGAAGTATAGAAGTGTATTCATTAGTGTAGTAGGTGAAGTATAGAAGTGTACTCATTAGTGTAGTAGGTGAAGTATAGAAGTGTGTTCATTAGTGTAGAAGGTGAAGTATAGAAGTGTATTCATTAGTGTAGTAGGTGAAGTATAGTAGTGTATTCATTAGTGTAGTAGGTGAAGTATAGTAGTGTATTATTAGTGTAGTAGGTGAAGTATAGTAGTGTATTCATTAGTGTAGTAGGTGAAGTATAGAAGTGTATTCATTAGTGTAGTAGGTGAAGTATAGAAAGTAATTATTAGTGTAGTAGGTGAAGTATAGAAAGTAATTATTAGTGTAGTAGGTGAAGTATAGAAAGTAATTATTAGTGTAGTAGGTGAAGTATAGAAAGTAATTATTAGTGTAGTAGGTGAAGTATAGAAGTGTATTCATTAGTGTAGTAGGTGAAGTATAGAAGTGTGTTTATTAATGTAGTAGGTGAAGTATAGAAGTGTGTTTATTAGTGTAGTAGGTGAAGTATAGAAGTGTGTTTATTAGTGTAGTAGGTGAAGTATAGAAGTGTGTTTATTAGTGTAGTAGGTGAAGTATAGAAGTGTAATTATTAGTGTAGTAGGTGAAGTATAGAAGTGTGTTTATTAGTGTAGGAGGTGAAGTATAGAAGTGTGTTTATTAGTGTAGTAGGTGAAGTATAGAAGTGTGTTCATTAGTGTAGTAGGTGAAGTATAGTAGTGTGTTTATTAGTGTAGGACGTGAAGTATAGAAGTGTATTCATTAGTGTAGTAGTGAAGTATAGAAGTGTGTTTATTAGTGTAGGAGGTGAAGTATAGAAGTGTAATCATTAGTGTAGTAGGTGAAGTATAGAAGTGTACTCATTAGTGTAGTAGGTGAAGTATAGTAGTGTATTCATTAGTGTAGTAGGTGAAGTATAGTAGTGTAATCATTAGTGTAGTAGGTGAAGTATAGAAGTGTATTCATTAGTGTAGTAGGTGAAGTATAGAAGTGTATTCATTAGTGTAGTAGGTGAAGTATAGAAGTGTATTCATTAGTGTAGTAGGTGAAGTATAGAAGTGTATTCATTAGTGTAGTAGGTGAAGTATAGAAGTGTATTCATTAGTGTAGTAGGTGAAGTATAGAAGTGTGTTTATTAGTGTAGTAGGTGAAGTATAGAAGTGTGTTTATTAGTGTAGTAGGTGAAGTATAGAAGTGTGTTCATTAGTGTAGTAGGTGAAGTATAGAAGTGTGTTTATTAGTGTAGGAGGTGAAGTATAGAAGTGTGTTCATTAGTGTAGTAGGTGAAGTATAGTAGTGTGTTTATTAGTGTAGTAGGTGAAGTATAGTAGTGTATTCATTAGTGTAGTAGGTGAAGTATAGTAGTGTATTATTAGTGTAGTAGGTGAAGTATAGAAGTGTATTATTAGTGTAGTAGGTGAAGTATAGAAGTGTATTATTAGTGTAGTAGGTGAAGTATAGAAGTGTATTATTAGTGTAGTAGGTGAAGTATAGAAGTGTG
This sequence comes from Megaleporinus macrocephalus, assembly GCA_021613375.1. NCBI lineage: Eukaryota > Metazoa > Chordata > Actinopteri > Characiformes > Anostomidae > Megaleporinus > Megaleporinus macrocephalus. Next base: position 40,407,681 of record CM038718.1, read on the forward strand.
TTCATTAGTGTAGTAGGTGAAGTATAGTAGTGTGTTCATTAGTGTAGTAGGTGAAGTATAGTAGTGTATTCATTAGTGTAGTAGGGGAAGTATAGAAGTGTGTTTATTAGTGTAGGAGGTGAAGTATAGAAGTGTATTCATTAGTGTAGTAGGTGAAGTATAGAAGTGTGTTTATTAGTGTAGGAGGTGAAGTACAGAAGTGTGTTTATTAGTGTAGGATTGAAGTATAGGAGTGTATACATTAGTGTAGTAGGTGAAGTATAGTAGTGTATTCATTAGTGTAGTAGGTGAAGTATAGAAGTGTACTCATTAGTGTAGTAGGTGAAGTATAGAAGTGTATTCATTAGTGTAGTAGGTGAAGTATATAAGTGTATTCATTAGTGTAGTAGGTGAAGTATAGAAGTGTATTCATTAGTGTAGTAGGTGAAGTATAGTAGTGTAATCATTAGTGTAGTAGGTGAAGTATAGAAGTGTAATCATTAGTGTAGTAGGTGAAGTATAGAAGTGTATTCATTAGTGTAGTAGGTGAAGTATAGTAGTGTAATCATTAGTGTAGTAGGTGAAGTATAGAAGTGTAATCATTAGTGTAGTAGGTGAAGTATAGAAGTGTACTCATTAGTGTAGTAGGTGAAGTATAGAAGTGTATTCATTAGTGTAGTAGGTGAAGTATATAAGTGTATTCATTAGTGTAGTAGGTGAAGTATAGTAGTGTAATCATTAGTGTAGTAGGTGAAGTATAGAAGTGTAATCATTAGTGTAGTAGGTGAAGTATAGAAGTGTATTCATTAGTGTAGTAGGTGAAGTATAGTAGTGTAATCATTAGTGTAGTAGGTGAAGTATAGAAGTGTAATCATTAGTGTAGTAGGTGAAGTATAGAAGTGTAATCATTAGTGTAGTAGGTGAAGTATAGAAGTGTATTCATTAGTGTAGTAGGTGAAGTATAGAAGTGTATTCATTAGTGTAGTAGGTGAAGTATAGTAGTGTATTCATTAGTGTAGTAGGTGAAGTATAGAAGTGTATTCATTAGTGTAGTAGGTGAAGTATAGTAGTGTAATCATTAGTGTAGTAGGTGAAGTATAGAAGTGTAATCATTAGTGTAGTAGGTGAAGTATAGAAGTGTAATCATTAGTGTAGTAGGTGAAGTATAGTAGTGTAATCATTAGTGTAGTAGGTGAAGTATAGAAGTGTAATCATTAGTGTAGTAGGTGAAGTATAGAAGTGTATTCATTAGTGTAGTGGGTGAAGTATAGTAGTGTATTCATTAGTGTAGTAGGTGAAGTATAGAAGTGTATTCATTAGTGTAGTAGGTGAAGTATAGAGGTTACTGTGGTTTTAATGTAGTAGAATTACAGTAAATGTAATGGACAGTTATATCTGTATTAAGTAGCTATAAATTATACAGCAGTTTTTTGTTCTGTCTAAGTTTTTATTTCTGAATCCTCCTAACAGGGTGATGCCGGCCCCCCTGGCCCCCCTGGTATCCCAGGAACTGTGGGTCTACAGGTGAGTTATCTGAGTAGAGCTTGTAGCATATTCATTATATCATATATATATATATATATATATATATATATATATATATATATATATATATATATATATATATATATATATATATATATATATATATATATGTGGACACTGCTGTTTGGATAGTTTTGGTTGGTGGACGATTCTCAGTCCAGCAGTGACACTGAGGTGCTTAAACACTCCAGCAGCAGTGCTGTGTCTGATCCACTCACACCAGCACAACACACACTGACACACCACCATCTTTAAGTGTTCAGTCCACAATGACACAGAGAGAGTCTCGAATATGTCATTACATGTAATGTATATGTTATATGTCCTGATATGAGTTATTGTCTAAACTGGATTATTCTGGATATATGACTGAAGTGACTGTTTGTTTGATTTTTCAGGGTCCTCGAGGTTTGAGAGGACTTCAGGGTCCAGTGGGGGCAGTTGGAGACAGAGTGAGTATTTCAAAATTATCGTTTTTATCATATATATATATATATATATATATATATATATATATATATATATATAAAGACTTCTACATTATGTCCAGACTTCTATTTCTCTCTTATGTTTATTTGATTGTGCTGCTGTTTTCTTGTAGTTTATATATATATATATATATATATATATATATATATATATAGTCTTCAGCAGGGTGGATAATAATACTTATGTAATTGTACTTAGTTATTATGCCTAAAGGAAAACTTTAAATTACGTAATTAAATAGTTATAATGTAAACAGTGGTGGTGAATGCAACCAGACGTCCAACTTTAAAAGCTTCATCACAGAAAGTTATTACAGTAAATGGTTCTAAACACACTGCCGCTGTTTTATGATAGTTTCAGCCTTAAAATCCATTCCTGGTGGAGGGATACACGCAAGACACTGTGACAAAAATAGTCCCCCAAAAGAATTTTTTATTTTCCCGTCATCATCAACATTTATATAAACTCAGAAGACACATGTAGGCTCACTGGTGGGTTTGATAGTAAATACAATGTGTAGATTTGTGTTGTAAACATGGAGACCCCTGGTTCCCATCACCACCACTGTAAATACCATCACCACCACTGTAAACACCATCACCACCACTATAAACACCATCACCACCACTGTAAACACCATCACCACCACTGTAAACACCATCACCACCACTAAAAAACAACATCACCACCACTGTAAACATCATCACCACCACTATAAACACCATCACCACCACTGTAAACACCATCACCACCACTATAAACACCATCACCACCACTGTAAACATCATCACCACCACTGTAAACACCATCACCACCACTATAAACACCATCACCACCATAGTAAACACCACCACCACCACCACTATAAACACCATCACCACCACTGTAAACACCATCACCACCACTATAAACACCATCACCACCACTGTAAACACCATCACCACCACTATAAACACCATCACCACCACTGTAAACACCATCACCACCACTATAAACATCATCACCACCACTGTAAACACCATCACCACCACTATAAACACCATCACCACCATAGTAAACACCACCACCACCACCACTGTAAACACCATCACCACCACTGTAAACAACATCACCACAACTATAAACACCATCACCACCACTGTAAACACCATCACCACCACTATAAACACCATCACCACCACTGTAAACACCATCACCACCACTATAAACACCATCACCACCACTGTAAACACCATCACCACCACTATAAACACCATCACCACCACTGTAAACATCATCACCACCACTGTAAACACCATCACCACCACTATAAACACCATCACCACCATAGTAAACACCACCACCACCACTGTAAACACCATCACCACCACTGTAAACAACATCACCACAACTATAAACACCATCACCACCACTGTAAACACCATCACCACCACTATAAACACCATCACCACCACTGTAAACACCATCACCACCACTATAAACACCATCACCACCACTATAAACACCATCACCACCATAGTAAACACCACCACCACTGTAAACATCATCACCACCATAGTAAACACCACCACCACCACTGTAAACAACATCACCACCACTATAAACACCATCACCACCACTGTAAACACCATCACCACCACTATAAACACCATCACCACCACTGTAAACACCATCACCACCACTATAAACACCATCACCACCACTGTAAACACCATCACCACCACTATAAACACCATCACCACCACTGTAAACATCATCACCACCACTGTAAACACCATCACCACCACTGTAAACACCATCACCACCACTGTAAACACCATCACCACCACTAAAAAACAACATCACCACCACTGTAAACATCATCACCACCACTATAAACACCATCACCACCACTGTAAACACCATCACCACCACTATAAACACCATCACCACCACTGTAAACACCACCACCACTGTAAACATCATCACCACCATAGTAAACACCACCACCACCACTGTAAACAACATCACCACCACTATAAACACCATCACCACCACTGTAAACACCATCACCACCACTATAAACACCATCACCACCACTGTAAACACCATCACCACCACTATAAACACCATCACCACCACTGTAAACACCATCACCACCACTATAAACACCATCACCACCACTGTAAACATCATCACCACCACTGTAAACACCATCACCACCACTATAAACACCATCACCACCACTGTAAACACCATCACCACCACTATAAACACCATCACCACCACTATAAACACCATCACCACCACTGTAAACACCATCACCACCACTATAAACACCATCACCACCACTGTAAACACCATCACCACCACTATAAACATCATCACCACCACTGTAAACACCATCACCACCACTATAAACACCATCACCACCATAGTAAACACCACCACCACCACCACTGTAAACACCATCACCACCACTGTAAACAACATCACCACAACTATAAACACCATCACCACCACTGTAAACACCATCACCACCACTATAAACACCATCACCACCACTGTAAACACCATCACCACCACTGTAAACACCATCACCACCACTATAAACACCATCACCACCACTGTAAACACCATCACCACCACTATAAACACCATCACCACCACTGTAAACATCATCACCACCACTGTAAACACCATCACCACCACTATAAACACCATCACCACCACTGTAAACACCATCACCACCACTATAAACACCATCACCACCACTGTAAACATCATCACCACCACTGTAAACACCATCACCACCACTATAAACACCATCACCACCACTGTAAACATCATCACCACCACTGTAAACACCATCACCACCACTATAAACACCATCACCACCATAGTAAACACCACCACCACCACTGTAAACAACATCACCAACACTGTAAACACCATCACCACCACTGTAAACACCATCACCACCACTGTAAACAACATCACCACCATTATAAACACCACCACCACCACTGTAAACACCATCACCACCACTGTAAACACCATCACCACCACTATAAACACCATCACCACCACTGTAAACATCATCACCACCACTGTAAACACCATCACCACCACTGTAAACACCATCACCACCACTATAAACACCATCACCACCACTGTAAACATCATCACCACCACTGTAAACACCATCACCACCACTGTAAACACCACCACCACCACTGTAAACAACATCACCAACACTGTAAACACCATCGCCACCACTGTAAACACCATCACCACCAATTTTGCACGATGCTGATTAAGCAGACCGTTCTGTGAATATTTCTTATGTTATTCAGATGGTTCTGCGAAGTTTCTCCAAATTAATGTATTATTACCAGATAAGTTGTTCAAGAGAGGAAAAATCTGGAATCTGTATCAGCAGATACTGAAATCTGCAGTATCAGTATCGATATCGGACGTGACCAAGTGGTATCGAGTCGCCACTAACAGTGACAGAAACCTGTATTAAACATAAGAACTGAATGAATGAAAGTAAATCTGTGTAACGATGATTCAGCTTGTCTGTCCGTCACTCCCTCTCTGTGTCTGTAGGGTTTTCCGGGTTTCCGAGGAAAACCAGGAACTGCCGGCGTGATCGGGAAAACAGTGAGTATCTCCATCGCCACGTTTACTCTGTACCTTAAAACTCAGCACCGCATCTACAAGAGCATCCATTAAAATGTTCCTGAAGGTGTCAGTTATACAATAACTAGCTCCGCCCCTCACCATCTGATTGGCTGATACCAGCTAACATGAAAACAGCATGTTTTTAGCATGTTTGTATCGTTCCACTGATCACTGGCTTTAACAGTGATCACTAGGGCTGTAAGAAAATATCAAATATACTGAGTATCACGATATTTTGTTTCGTGATATCGATTCTCAAAAACAAGGGATTGATTTTTAATCAGTAGTTTACAATGAAAGATTTGTGCATTTGTTTAGTGTTGCGTTTAGATCCCCGACCACTAGATAGCAGTGTTCCTTCAGCCGTTAGGCTCATCCACTTCAATGTAAACAGATAGAGTGTGCACTGCTAACAGTAGCATTAGCAAACCTTTTTATATGGTGCTGTTTTCTTGTACTGTGACAATTTTATATTTCAAAATGTTATATTTTAAAATATTTGATATATCGCCGCTTACAGTATCGCAATATATCGAATTGTAACCCCCACATATTGTATCATCAGGTTTATTGCAATACACAACCCTAGTGGTCACTTTACTCTCCTGGAACTACTTTATATTTTTATTTTGCTTCATTATTTTTTAGTTTCTTTACTATCTTTTTTTTATTTAGGAAACCAAGAAAACTTGTTAACAGCAGGAACTGAATATATGAAACAATGAGTGTGTTTATATTCACGTAATAATCCAATTCAATTTAGATCTTGGCAGTTATGTGGTTAATAAAGTGGTCCATGTAAACAGCATAATTTGATTTCTTAGATCGGATGAGGCCCTAGATATCTGATTAAGATAAGAGTAGACTACTCTAATTACTCTGATTACTCTGATTTCTTTCATTTTTCTTAGTCCGTGTATGTCGGCAAACAAATGCAGTAACGAAAATATTAATAAGAGCATGTAAACACAGTAAAATCAGATTTTATGCAGTTATCTGATTATTAAGGGCATGTAAACACAGTGAAATGAAATTTTATGAAGTGATCTGATTATTAAGGGCATGGAAACACAGTGAAATAAGATTGTCCACAGTTATCTGATTATTAATGCTATGTAAACAAAGTAAAATCAGATTTTCCACAGTTTGATTATCAATGGCATGTAAACAGTGTAAAATCAGATTGTCCACAGTAATCTGATTATTAATGTTATTTAAACAAAGTAAAATCAGATTTTCCAGTTATCTGATTATAAATGGCTTGTAAACACTGTAAAATCTATTTTTTCACAGTTATCTGATTATAAATGGCTTGTAAACACTGTAAATCTAATTTTCCACAGTTATCTGATTATTAAGGGCTTGTAAACACACACAATGTTCAGAACTTCTTTAATGAACTTTTGGCTTTGCTTTATTTTGGCTTGTGCATTAGACCGAACCACAGCTGTGATAATATCCAGTGTTCTGTTGCTTAATGTTGCCTATGTAACAGTTAGCCCCGCCCACTCTGTCTGATTGGTTGAAAAGCTTTTTATTCATGTTGTTTGATCTCAGAACGGCTTTTTCCCCCAGAACACATAACCAGTTCAAATTCAGAACCTGCCATCAATTCTTAGACCACTGTTCGTCCACAACATCCACTACTTTTTTGGAATATACCATACTGTGCAAAAGTTTTTGGACACTTGAGAACATTATTATATTTAAAAAGCTATTTTTTCAGGTGTCCATGTTTTCAACCCCAAGAACACTGTACTAACTGTGAAGCATGGTGGTGGTAGTATCATGCTGTAATGTTCTAATGGGATCTGGTGTTCTTACTTTGCTTGCTTCACTTTTGCTTTGCTGTACCAAAAAAGTGGTTCCAGCATGTGGTTCTCCTCATTTCTGAGTCTCAACAATAAAAGCACTCCGTGTCTGTCATTTGACAATTCCAGGGTGATGCTGGAGAGAAAGGACCAGAGGGCTTTAAAGGACCTAAAGGAGAGATTGTGAGTATTAAGATCTGTATTTACTTTGGGGGTTTGAGTCATTTCAGCAGCTTTGAGTGATAAATATACTTACGTTGTCTGTAATCTCTTTCCTACAGGGGAAAATAGGCCCTAAGGGGCTGCCGGGACCTCCAGGCCCCAAAGGCGAACCTGTAAGTGATTAACACTACTTGTAAAAACAGTTAATGAGCTGTGTTCCACTGTGTCATACTAATGATACCACGAGTACCACCAACTGGGTTCTGTATTAAAACAATAACTGTAATATAAATTAATAATTATATATAAATAAATTATATATATATATATATATATATATATATATATATATATATATATATATATATATATATATATATATATATATATATAGAGAGAGAGAGAGAGAGAGAGAGAGTACTAAAAACCTGAATGGGTTACGTAAGCTTTGAGACACTAAATGTAAATGAACAAATTAACATTATTGTTAAGCTGGAAATTTTGTGAGCTAAAGCTGCTTATACTGTATTATTATTATTATTATTATTTATATTATGTATATATTTTTATTTCCTGATGAGAAAATTGTTGGTTATGATAGGTATTAATTATAACTGGAGCTATTTATTTAAAAATATATATATTTTATCATTTAAATATTTAATTTTATTTATAAAAAATGTTAAAAAAATAATAATCATCATTTATTTACAGAGCACTTTTTGTACCAGTGGCAGCTCAAATTGCTTTACAGACAGTTTTCAGTAATACAATTAATAACTAATAACATGTTGTGGTTTAGTATTTAGTACAGATTTAGAATTTAGTATCGGTACTCAGTATCTGCATTTAGTATCGGTGCTTAGTATCTGCATTTAGTATCAGTACTCAGTATCTGCATTTAGTATCGGTACTTAGTATCTGCATTTAGTATCGGTACTCAGTATCTGCATTTAATATTGGTACTTAGTATCTGCATTTAGTATCAGCATTCAGTATCTGCATTTAGTATCAGTACTCAGTATCTGCATTTAATATTGGTACTTAGTATCTGCATTTAGTATCTGCATTTAGTATCAGCATTCAGTATCTGCATTTAGTATCAGTACTCAGTATCTGCATTTAGTATCGGTACTTAGTATCTGCATTTAGTATCGGTACTCAGTATCTGCATTTAATATTGGTACTTAGTATCTGCATTCAGTATCGGTACTCAGTATCTGCATTTAGTATCGGTACTTAGTATCTGCATTTAGTATTGTTACTCAGTATCTGCATTTAGTATTGTTACTCAGTATCTGCATTTATTATCAGCATTCAGTGTCTGCATTTAGTATCAGTACTCAGTATCTGCATTTAGTATCGGTACTTAGTATCTGCATTTAGTATTGTTACTCAGTATCTGCATTTAGTATTGTTACTCAGTATCTGCATTTAGTATCGGCACTCAGTATGGGCATTCAGTATCTGCATTTAGTATCAGTACTCAGTATCTGTATTTAGTATCGGTACTTAGTATCTGCATTTAGTATCGGTACTCAGTATCTGCATTTAGTATCGGTACTCAGTATCTGCATTCAGTATCGGTATAGTATTGGTATCGGTAATAAAGTGGGAACAAGATGGTATCGGTACTGGAGGATGTTGATATAAAACAGTAGTATTGAACCACCCATAGTATTAACCCTTTAGTGCCCGATTGGGATTCGGCATGTTTTTGCTGAGCAGTGAATCTTTTAACCAGGATTAAAGGATTTGTTCTCAGATCTGTTGGCTATACGTTTATATTCTTTAAAAAGAGAATGTATAACATATACATGTAATAGATGTTTTATAACACAGAAAGACAGTACACAAAGTGTTATTACACAGCTCCACATTGCTTTATTGAGATTATTAAGAATGTATATATTTGCTGAACGTTCGTGTATGTTATCATATAGTATGTAGTAAACTGAAGCGATAAGGCCGTGTGGGTATCACCACCGTACCTGCTTTACTGGGTATCACCAGATCTCAGATTTCTGATCATGTTCTCTGGATCTCTCCTCCAGGGCATCCCGGGCAGAGACGGGAAAGACGGCACACACGGGCTGGATGGAGAGAAAGTAGGTTTTCTGTTTCTTCCCGAATCAAAGTTAATTTTATCCGAATACTAATAAGTACGCCTACCAAAGTGAGGATGCTTTTCTCCTCTCCGTTGCCAGGGTGACGCCGGACGGCCTGGTGTGCCTGGAGAGAAGGGGCCTAACGGTTTGCCGGTGAGTGTTCGGCTCACTTTCCAACCACATAAGACGCCGCTGTCATTAATGCAGCGCGCCGTGATCTGGATTACTGGGAGTAGGGCTTGATTATTTCAATAAATGATAATCTCACCCTCGTCCTGGTACTAAAGGGGTTCCTCAGGGCTCGATATGAGGTCCTACTCAGTTTTCTATTTTTCACATTTATTCACTGACCTCATGTTGTATGCCTCCTGCTTCAGTACTAACAGTACTTCAGGCCAGTGTTCAAATACAGCAGCATTGAATGACCTTCATTTATCATTAAACACCACCTAAACCAAAAAGCTGTGGTTTGGTCGGGAGGGTGTTGAACTCTTACCTTCCTTTGAGATCTCCATCCGGGAGAGAATGGTCTCAGAACTGGTTACTTCTTACAAGTACATCATCCTTCTCCCATCACACTTCAACACAAGTTAAGTTCATAGTATTTTATATAGAAACCGCTCTACGTTCACGACGGCCGCCAAACTTCTGCTTATTCAAATAACTGTACGTCCTCTGTTTGATTAGATGTATAGATCTGCATCCAACAGTTTGCTTCAGAAGCTCGACCCCCTCCGACATCCTGCTATAGTGAGATGGCCTCAACGTTAACTCCACCGGCTTACAAACATGTCTAAAAAATGTTTGGACTTCAAACCTCCATATTTATACAAGCTACTGCAACCAGAATTAGCTATATAACAATATAACCCACCAACTCGTCTATTAAGATCAAACTAAAAGTCCCTAAATTCTAGTACTGCCCTCTACTGGTCATCATTGGCTGCTGCCGAAAAGTGGAACGAGCGACTCTTTTATTTTAGTTACTGCTTTCGAGGATCACGTTAAGGCTGTTTTTACTGATACTTGTACATGTTTTTAACTCTGTTATCTAATCATTTTTATTCATTATTTATTATTTTATTATATTTTACCATTGTTGTGACGCATGCCAGTCATTGTAAGAAAGAATAGGTGTTTATTGGCTTGCCTGGTTACATTAAAGGCTAAAAATAAATAAATCAATTAATAAATAATCATTTCTGATGCAGTGATGGAACAACAATAGTGTCAGTGGTGGATTCGCTGACTGTCATTTTCAAACCACGGTCATAAAAAAACTACTATCTGCCATTATTTTATTTTTCTTTATATTTAATGTCTTTTCCTGATATGAAGGTATGTTTTCAGTGTCCTGTACACACTTTGCACACATCAGTGTTCACTAGCTACATTGTTTTGGAGGTTCTGGATGATACTGAGGTCTAGGGTTAGGGATATAACACAAACATTTATCATCTTTAAAAACATGACTCTGCTTTAGAGTCCTAACCTAACCCTCCCTGCAGTAGTGTCACTGACTGTTCGCACCACAATAGGCGGGAGGTTATAAACTGCTGAGATCAAACTGACCCCAAATATAAAAGCTGTTAACTCAGCAGTTGTGGTGTCTGTAATCAGAAACTGACGTAATCAGACTTGCTGTGTATGTTTTTCAGGGTTTGCAAGGAAAAGCTGGAACAAAAGGAGCCAAAGGCGGAGTCGTAAGTGACCGTTTAATAACAATAAGCTACAAACAGTAGACTAAAACACTATGAGCCACGACTATAGAGCCATGATTCGAAGTTCTCTCAGTTCTGAATGAATGAATGAATGAATGAATGAATGATGGAATGTTTTCCTGCTTTGTTTCACAGGGAGATGCAGGAGAGATGGGAGAAGCAGGACCATCCGGAGAGCCAGGTATTCCTGTATGTATCTGATTGCCTCCTGCAGATGAATTTAAAGTTGACATTAGAAATGACCTGCTGACAGCAGATGTGGTTGTTCTGTTATTGCTGGTTATTAGTGTTGACCACTCTTTCTTATTACCTTCAAACCATCTCCAACAGTGGTGTACGGTATTCCTGGAGCACAGTGATAATAACACAGTGAACGATTTCAGACCATCATTCAGTAAATACACTATATTGCCAAAAGTGTTCACTGACCCATACAAATCACTTCATGGCCACAGGTGTATAAAACCAAGTATCTAGTCCTGCAGAGCTTCTGCACACATTAGTAAAGAGTGGGTCTCTATCAGGAGCTCAGTGAACTCCAGTGTGGTATCGTGATAGGACGTCACCTGTACAGTCCAGTGGTGAAGTTTCCTCACTACTAAATATTCCATAGTGGACTGTCAGTGGTGTTAGAACAAAGTGGAAGTGACTGAGAACGACAGCAACTCACCAAGTGGTAGAACATGTACAATGACAGAGCGGGTCAGCGGATGCTGAGGAGCATAGTGCACAGAGGTCATCAACTTTCTACAGAGTCCATCACTACAGACCTCCAAACTTCATGTGGTCTTCAGATCAGCTCAAGAACAGAGCGTAGAGAGCTTCATGGAATGGGTCTCCATGGCCGAGCAGCTGCATCCAAGCCTTACATCACCAAGAACAATGCAGAGCGTCAGATGCCGTGTTGTAAAGCACGCCAACACTGGACTCTAGAGCAGTGGAGACGTTCTCTGGAATGACCAATCATGCTCCGTCTGGCAAACTGATGGAAGAGTCTGGGTTTGGTGGTTGCCAGGAGAACGCTACTTGTCTGACTGCATTGAGTGTAAAGTTTGGTGGAGGGGGGATTGTTGGGGATTGAGTGTGGGGTTGTTTTTCAGGAGTTGGGCTCGGACCCTTAATTCCAGTAAAAGGAACTCCTAATGCTTCAGCAGACCAAGAGGTTCTGGACAATTTCATGCTCCCAACTTTGTGGGGACAGTTTGGGGGGACGGCCCCTTCCAGGTCCAACATGACTGCCCACCAGTGCACAGAGCAGTTCCATAAAGACATGGAGGAGGAGTTTGGTGTGGAAGAACTTGACTGGCCTCAACCTGATAGAACAGTTTTGGGATGAATTAGAGCTGAGACTGAGAGCCAGACCTTCTCGTCCAACATCAGTGTCTGACCTCACAGATGGTCTTCTGGAAGAACGGTCAAACATTCCCATAAACACTCTCCTAAACCGTGTGGGGAGACTTCCCAGAAGAGTTGGAGCTGTTACAGCTGCAAAGGTTGGGCCGCCATCATATTAAACCCTATGGATTAAGAACAGGACATCACTCAAGTTCATATGCATGTGGCAGACGAGTGAATACTTTTGGCAATATAGTGTGTGTGTTAATCAATATATTAACTAGTGATACTAACTAGAGAGAAGAGATGGTTGACATTGGCTTCACTGGCTAGATGTACTTTAACTGAAGTACCAGCACAATTTTAGATGTTTATCAAATTAAAACAAAGTAAGTGTTGTGAAAGTCGAGAAACTGTCAGAGAAATGAAGGCTGTTCCGTGGGAGTCGGTTTGATCTGAACATCAGATCTTAAGGTGGACTGGAAAAGAGGAAAATATGAAGCCAATTTCAGCCGCTTAAGGAGAGAAACACGATAACACCCAACTTTTTAAATGAATTCTGACTACAGTAGTGATTTTCTTGGGATATGATAACCACTACACCACCGTACTAACCACTACACCACCATACTAACCACTACACTACCATACTGACCACTACACCACTGTACTAACCACTACACCACCGTACTAACCACTACACCACCATACTAACCACTACACCACCATACTAACCACTACACCACCGTACTAACCACTACACCACCATACTAACCACTACACCACCGTACTAACCACTACACCACCGTACTAACCACTACACCACCGTACTAACCACTACACCACCATACTGACCACTACACCACCGTACTAACCACTACACCACCGTACTGACCACTACACCACCATACTAACCACTACACCACCATACTAACCGCTACACCACCATACTAACCACTACACCACCATACTAACCACTACACCACCATACTAACCACTACACCACCGTACCAAACACTACACCACCACACTAACCACTACACCACCACACTAACCACTACACCACCATACTAACCACTACACCACCGTACTAACCACTACACCACCTTACTAACCACTACACCACCATACTAACCACTACACCACCATACTAACCACTACACCACCATACTGACCACTACACCACCATACTAACCACTACAGTTTTAAACCATTCAGATGAATCTGCGTGATCAAAACGTGCGTTTCAGTAGTGTGACAAACTCAAAACACATATCGTCTCTGCTCAAAGGACAGCCACTAGAGGGCGCTGCAGGAAGATGCCATGGATTGTAGTTGATTTGATGGTGATGGGACTAATCACACATTTGTTCTTTGTGATTCTTCCAACAGGGTGAGATCGGAATTCCGGGAGAGAGAGGTCAAGCTGGACCACGAGGCGTGGGTGTAAGTGCAACAATACCAACCTTACTGATGTTGAACATTGCTGCGAGGATTTGATTGAGTGTTGGTGAGGTTAGGTACTAATGTTGAACATTGCTGTGAGGAGGATCTGACTGTATGTTTGAGATCGATCTGTGTATCTGTGTGTTTATCTAACATACCAGTTCCTGAGATTTGAACTTTCTGAAACACGGTGGTCCCTCAGCGGTGATCCTGTTTAATACCGAGTCCTAAATAGATTCTGATGGTACTTCAGAGCTCAGATGAATCACAAGTGGAGAGAAGTAGAATCATTCCTGCAGACGCATCACTGTTTATTTAGCCGAATAAAACAATGGACTGTGATTGCTCATGAGATGAGGATTACAAGGGTCAGGTGTTGCTAAGCAACACAAGGATGTAACTGTATTGCAAGAAAACATTGAGAATTCCTGTTCAAGTATCCTCTCTTACCAACACACGAGTATTCTATCTCACCAACACACGAGTATCCTATCTCACCAACATATGAGTATCCTATCTCACCAACACACGAGTATCCTATCTCACCAACACACGAGTATCCTATCTCACCAACATATGAGTATCCTATCTCACCAACACACGAGTATCCTATCTCACCAACACACGAGTATCCTATCTCACCAACGTATGAGTATCCTATCTCACCAACAACGAGTATCCTATCTCACCAACACACGAGTATCCTATCTCACCGACACACGAGTATCCTATCTCACCAACATATGAGTATCCTATCTCACCAACACACGAGTAGCCGCTCTCACCAACATATGAGTGTCCTATCTCACCAACACACGAGCATCCTATCTCACCAACACACGAGTATCCTATCTCACCGACACACGAGTATCCTCTCACCAACATATGAGTATCCTATCTCACCAACACACGAGTAGCCGCTCTCACCAACATATGAGTGTCCTATCTCACCAACACACGAGCATCCTATCTCACCAACACACGAGTATCCTATCTCACCAACGTATGAGTATCCTATCTCACCAACACACGAGTATCCTATCTCACCAACATGAGTATCCTATCTCACCAACATATGAGTATCCTATCTCACCAACATACGAGTATCCTATCTCACCAACATATGAGTATCCTATCTCACCAACACACGAGTAGCCGCTCTCACCAACATATGAGTGTCCTATCTCACCAACACACGAGCATCCTATCTCACCAACACACGAGTATCCTATCTCACCAACGTATGAGTATCCTATCTCACCAACACACGAGTATCCTATCTCACCAACATGAGTATCCTATCTCACCAACATATGAGTATCCTATCTCACCAACACACGAGTATCCTATCTCACCAACGTATGAATATCCTATCTCACCAACACACGAGTATCCTATCTCACCAACGTATGAGTATCCTATCTCACCAACACACGAGTATCCTATCTCACCAACGTATGAGTATCCTATCTCACCAACATACGAGTATCCTATCTCACCAACACACGAGTATCTTATCTCACCAACGTATGAGTATCCTATCTCATCAACACACGAGTATCCTATCTCACCAACGTATGAGTATCCTATCTCACCAACACACGAGTATCCTATCTCACCAACATATGAGTATCCTATCTCACCAACATATGAGTATCCTATCTCACCAACATACGAGTATCCTATCTCACCAACACACGAGTATCCTATCTCACCAACATATGAGTATCCTATCTTACCAACACACGAGTATCCTATCTCACCAACACACGAGTATCCTATCTCACCAACACACGAGTATCCTATCTCACCAACACACGAGTATCCTATCTCACCAACATACGAGTATCCTATCTCACCGACACACGAGTATCTTATCTCACCAACATACGAGTATCCTATCTCACCGACACACGAGTATCTTATCTCACCAACACACGAGTATCCTATCTCACCAACACACGAGTATCCTATCTCACCAACATACGAGTATCCTATCTCACAGACACACAAGTATTCTATGTGGTAAAGTCATTCCCTCAGCGCTCCTAATGCTGGATTAACAGTTTTATGTCCGGATGTTTGCAGGGTGCTATCGGACTGATTGGAAATCCTGGACCTCAGGGTGTCAAAGGATTCCAGGTTAGTGTCTAAATCCATACAGAAACGAATTCACTCCTTCTGTAAAGTTAATGAAGTTTAAAACAGTACAGCTGTAGCTGTGGTCAGCAGGGTTCCTCTTCTGTAATGTAGTCTTTATTCGTGTTGGTCACTGACCTTAATAGGATTTGGGTAATTTGCTGACCACACAACACTGTTTGTCTATGTGAGAGGTTCAGGTGTATCTGCTGTACCTATTTCAGTTACTCAGTTACTCTCACTGATTAAGGCTGATGAGGAATCTGTGCTGTCGTTAACAGGGTATTAAAGGTGCTCTTGGTGACCCAGGCCTTCCAGGCCCAACTGGACTCAGGGGTACCTTCGGTGAGAGGGTAAGTGAGGAAGGCTGGTGATTCTTAATGCGCTAGTTGCATTACCAATGTGGTGTACATGGCATCAAACACCACCATACACAAAGACCAGCAAACACCAATAAACACCAGAGACACTACTAAACCCTCATCAACACGAAACAAAATAAACACCATCAAACACCACGGTACAATACAAACATCACAAAACATAAATAAACACCACCAAACACCAATAAACACCAGAAACACTACCAAACCCTCATCAACACAAAACAAACAACATAAACAACCTCAAACACCACAGAACAACACAAACATCACAAAACATAAATAAACACCACCAAAGACCAATAAACAACAGAAACACTACCAAACCCTCATTAGCACAAAACAAAATAAACACCATCAAACACCACAGTACAATACAAACATCACAAAACATAAATAAACACCACCAAAGACCAATAAACAACAGAAACACTACCAAACCCTCATCAGCACAAAACAAAATAAACACATTCAAACACCACAGTACAATACAAACATCACAAAACATAAATAAACACCACCAAACACCAATAAACACCAGAAACACTACTAAACCCTCATCAGCACAAAACAAACAAAATAAACACCATCAAACACCACAGAACAACACAAACATCACAAAACATAAATAAACACCACCAAAGACCAATAAACAACAGAAACACTACCAAACCCTAAACAACACAAAACAAACAAAATAAACACATTCAAACACCACAGAACAACACAAACATCACAAAACATAAATAAACACCACCAAACACCAATAAACACCAGAAACACTACTAAACCCTCATCAGCACAAAACAAACAAAATAAACACCATCAAACACCACAGAACAACACAAACATCACAAAACATAAATAAACACCACCAAAGACCAATAAACAACAGAAACACTACCAAACCCTAAACAACACAAAACAAACAAAATAAACACATTCAAACACCACGGAACAACACAAACATCACAAAACATAAATAAACACCACCAAAACACCAATAAACACCAGAAACACTACCAAACCCTCATCAACACAAAACAAACAACATAAACAACCTCAAACACCACAGAACAACACAAACATCACAAAACATAAATAAACACCACCAAAGACCAATAAACAACAGAAACACTACCAAACCCTCATTAGCACAAAACAAAATAAACACCATCAAACACCACAGTACAATACAAACATCACAAAACATAAATAAACACCACCAAAACACCAATAAACACCAGAAACACTACTAAACCCTCATCAGCACAAAACAAACAAAATAAACACCATCAAACACCACAGAACAACACACACATCACAAAACATAAATAAACACCACCAAAGACCAATAAACAACAGAAACACTACTAAACCCTCATCAGCACAAAACAAACAAAACAAACACCATCAAACACCATGGTACAAAGATAAACACCACCAAACACAAATAAACAGCAGCAAACACTGATCAACACCAAATAAACATCAACATACAGCAGCTCAAGTAATAAACACCCACAAAGAAAATAAACCAATGTACACCAACACTGTTCCTTCATCCCTTCATTCCTTTACCATCACCAACACTGTTCCTTCACCCCTTCATTCCTTTACCATCACCAACACTGTTCCTTCATCCCTTCATTCCTTCATCACCAACACTGTTCCTTCATCCCTTCATTCCTTTACCATCACCAACACTGTTCCTTCACCCCTTCATTCCTTTACCATCACCAACACTGTTCCTTCATCCCTTCATTCCTTCATCACCAACACTGTTCCTTCATCCCTTCATTCCTTTACCATCACCAACACTGTTCCTTCATCCCTTCATTCCTTTATCATCACCAACACTGTTCCTTCATCCCTTCACCATCACCAACACTGTTCCTTCATCCCTTCACCATCACCAACACTGTTCCTTCATCCCTTCATTCCTTTATCACCACCAACACTGTTCCTTCATCCCTTCATTCCTTTACCATCACCAACACTGTTCCTTCATCCCTTCATTCCTTTACCATCACCAACACTGTTCCTTCACCCCTTCACCATCACCAACACTGTTCCTTCATCCCTTCACCATCACCAACACTGTTCCTTCATCCCTTCATTCCTTTATCACCACCAACAATATTCCTTTATCCCTTCATCCCTTTATCATCACCAACACTGTTCCTTCATTCCTTTATCATCACCAAATGTTCCTTCATCCCTTCATTCCTTTATCACCAACACTGTTCCTTCATCCCTTCATTCCTTTATCACCACCAACACTGTTCCTTCATCCCTTCATTCCTTTATCACCACCAACAATATTCCTTTATCCCTTCATCCCTTTATCACCACCAACACTGTTCCTTCATCCCTTCATTCCTTTACCATCACCAACACTGTTCCTTCATCCCTTCATTCCTTTATCATCACCAACACTGTTCCTTCATCCCTTCATTCCTTTAGCATCACCAACACTGTTCCTTCATCCCTTCATTTCTTTATCATCACCAACACTGTTCCTTCATCCCTTCATTCCTTTATCACCACCAACAATATTCCTTCATCCCTTTATCATCACCAACACTGTTCCTTCATTCCTTTATCATCACCAACACTGTTCCTTCACCCTTCATTCCTTTATCACCAACACAGTTCCTTCATCCCTTCATTCCTTTATCACCACAAACACTATTCCTTCATCCCTTCATTCCTTTATCATCACCAACACTATTCCTTCATCCCTTCATTCCTTTATCATCACCAACACTGTTCCTTCGTCCCTTCATTCCTTTATCATCACCAACACTGTTCATTCATCCCTTCATTCCTTTATCACCACCAACACTATTCCTTCATCCCTTCATTCCTTTATCATCACCAACACTGTTCCTTCATTCCTTTATCACCACCAACACTATTCCTTCACCCTTCATTCCTTTATCATCATCACCAACACTGTTCCTTCATCCCTTCATTCCTTTATCATCACCAACACTGTTCCTTCATCCCTTCTTTCCTTTATCATCACCAACACTGTTCCTTCATCCATTCATTCCTTTATCATCACCAACACTGTTCCTTCATCCCTTCATTCTTTTATCATCACCAACACTGTTCCTTCACCCTTCATTCCTTTATCATCATCACCAACACTGTTCCTTCATCTCTTCATTCCTTTATCACCACCAACACTGTTCCTTCATCCCTTCATTCCTTTATCATCACCAACACTGTTCCTTCATTCCCCTACCTGCAGGAGCTTGACCCCCATTCTAAATCTATAGCATTAATATAGAGTTGCTATAACAGCTTCCACTCTTCTGGGAAGCTTTCTAAGAATTTGGAGTGTCTGTGGGAATTCATGCCGATTTACCCAGAAGAGCATTCCGTCAATCTCCGTTCTAGTTCATCCCAAAGGTGTTGGATGGGGTTGAGTTCAAGACTCTAAGAAGGCCAGTCAAGTTCTTACACACCAAAACTCACCCAACCAGAGTGTTGGAGATGTTTACAGACTAAGTTTACCTGCTCTGACACTTCATGACTGGGTGACTGTGATTCCTAGACTATCCTCAAAGATGATAGTGGAAAATCTAGGACTTTTTATAACGATGAATCCTGTTACAGACCACGCTGGAGTTCAGTGAGCTCTTAAGAACCTCACACTCTTTCACTAATGTGTATAAAGACAGACTGCATAGCTAGCTGCTTGACTATATACACCTGAGTCAATGGAACTGAATAAAACCTAAAATTAAGTGAGTAAGTCCATATAATGTATATGGAGCCTTCATTTTCATAAAACAAGCAACAGATAAGCCCACCAACAGCGAGCAGAAGGATCCGGCACGCCAGAGTGGGCCGAGAGAAAGTGCAAAAAAAAGAAAAAGAAAGAAAAAACTCATGTTCCGGCAGAGGAAGGCACCTTTCCTCCTGTCCGGGCCAACCTGGGAAGAAAACAAAGCCTGCTTCTGTTCTGGCAGCCGGAGCAGAACAAAGACTGTCTTTATACCTCCAGCACCCGCAATACGACCTCTCACCAATCCACCACTGCACTACTGATTCACTATTAATCACTCTCTCTCTCTCTCTCTCTCTCTCTATCACTCTCTCACAGGGTCCAGTAGGGGCATCAGGACCTAAAGGAGACATGGTGAGATATCCTGAAGTTTACACTTAATGAAAATATTTCAAATACTTTCCTGAAAATTGGTACCACAGATGGTGGCTCCATAGAAAAACTGTAATGGGTGAGTGATGGTCTCTCAGTGTGGTATCAGGTTAGTGGTGTTAGTGGTGATACTGTACTGGGTGAGTGATGGTCTCTCAGTGTGGTATCAGGTTAGTGGTGTTAGTGGTGATACTGTACTGGGTGAGTGGTGGTCTCTCAGTGTGGTATCAGGTTAGTGGTGTTAGTGGTGATACTGTACTGGGTGAGTGGTGGTCTCTCAGCGTGGTATCAGGTTAGTGGTGTTAGTGGCCCATAGTCAAAAAGTCAAAAAGTCTAAATCTCCATCTAGTGTTTGAACAAGGAACTGCAGGTTCCTGTGACTGAGGGGCCTCGTGCAGGGCTACAACAACCTTAACTCGCATATAATCAGCAACGTTAAAACTGATCAGCTGTTATCAATACATGACCTATTGATCCCTCTGTCTTTAGTTACGTGATTACTTTTTGGTGCCACTGTATGTGTAGATTCCATAAACATAAAAAATGTATTCACAAACATGGTTCTTTAGGGAACTGAGCTGGGTTCTTCTACAGCAGCACTAAAAATAACCCTTGTGGTTCTTGAGAAATATTGATTGCTGGTCATTTCAGGATGTTGTTGGTCTTGTTTCAGGGTATGGCCGGGAGTGATGGCTTGCCAGGAGAGAACGGAGAAACGGTATGTAGATGAATTTTACCTGCATCAGAAAAAGAGTAAATGAAAATTATCACCTCAGGATTTTTCATCTATGTATGAGTAATAGTATTAGTATTAGATAGTGACTAAATAAAATGTCTGATATATGGATTATTGCAATATATTGTTTTAGACACACCTAATTTAAAAAAATTAACTGATACTTATAGTTTTATATTCCACTGATTTACAAGCAAAACTCACCTGAACGCGAAGGTGATGCTCAGAGATGTAGCTTAACTAGATAAAATAATCTTTTCTCTTCTTTTTAGGGTCCATTTGGTCCTACTGGCCAAAAAGGAGAGGTGAGTATAAATTCAGACACTTAATTAGTGAAGTGCCACTGAAGTGCAATACTAGTGCTGCGCTGAATTCCCTTCCTCATGCAATTCCGGTGCTGCATTATGTCAGTGTACTGAACGCAGCGTGTTGGTGGAGGTCTCAGAGCGAAAGGTTAAGTCGTTACCCCTGTGAGCTAATTAAAACAAGCCACTGAGGCCCATTATGGTGGTTGCTCAGTGTGAGCCGATCAATAGCGTCCACTATTTATCATTCACATAACAAACAAACAAACAAACTGTCACTTAGTGGGCTGCTTTCCAAAGCCCCCCACCTTGGCTGGGCTTATTGTAATGCTATGAAAAGCTCGCAGACGCATTTTCAAAGTGACTGGATTTACTTTGTGATGCAGCAAAACTGGAAATGTTGTACAACAAAATCAATTTACATTAAATAAATGTAAATAAACTTACATAGGCAACATAAATAGCCTACAATATCAAACTACCCAGCATCCTCGACAACAAAGAACAGATGGTTGCACATGCTTGTATGTGAAACGTTCAGTGGACCAGACTGTACCGGTTTCCGGATCCCAGCAGATGGTCAGAAGCAACAGTACACATGTAACCGATGCCTTGAGGAATGTGATGAAGCCTAAGTTGACTTCTTATTTAAAAATTCCCCCTAAATGGTCCAGCAGGGATATACAGAGATGGATACAGTATCTTAAATCAGTACTCCAGTAGTAAAAGTAAAAGTACAAGTATCTTCATATAAAGCAACTTAGTACAAGTACAAAAGTATCAATCACATACATAATGAGTATATCTGAGAACTGCAGTGGAACTTCTTAGTAAATCCAAAATCTATCAGCTTAGGAACTGACATCGGTATGGCTCCAGTTTTCTGTTTGGTCTAAAAAAATAAAAAAGCTAAAGCTTCAAGGCCAGAGATGTGATCAATCACAGAGCAGTACAGATGAATTATGTGAAAGAAATGAAAGAGAAAAAAGGATCTAGTGACTAAATATAGTATAGTAAATACTATATTCTATATTTACTATACTATATTTGCTATATGTACTATATTTACTATACCCCCCAACCCCCCCCACTCACTAATATACTTAATTAGAAGTATTACTATTAGAAAATACTCACAGAGTACAAAGCCAGCAGTATGTTACTAAAAGACATATGCTGAGTAACAGTAAATAGTTACTACCACCTCTGTATTTAATACAATAATATACTGAAGTACATGTACTGAGTAACTGTAACTAGTTACTACCACCTCTGTATTTAATACAATATACTGAAGTACATGTACTGAGTAACTGTAACTAACTACTACCACCTCTGTATTTAATACAATAATATACTGAAGTACAGGTACTGAGTAACTGTAACTAGTTACTACTCACCTCTGTATTTAATAGAATAATATACTGAAATACATGTACCGAGTAACTGTAACTAATTACTTCCACCTCTGTATTTAATACAATATACTGAAGTACATGTACTGAGTAACTGTAAATAGTTACTACCACCTCTGTATTTAATACAATAATATACTGAAGTACATGTACTGAGTAACTGTAAATAGTTACCACCATCTCTGTATTTAATACAATAATATACTGAAGTACATGTACTGAGTAACTGTAACTAGTTACTACCACCTCTGTATTTAATACAATATACTGAAGTACATGTACTGAGTAACTGTAACTAGTTACTACCACCTCTGTATTTAATACAATAATATACTGAAGTACATGTATTGAGTAACTGTAACTAGTTACTACCCACCTCTGTATTTGATACAATAATATACTGAAGTACATGTACTGAGTAACTGTAACTAGTTACTTCCACCTCTGTATTTAATACAATAATATACTGAAGTACATGTACTGAGTAACAGTAACTAGTTACTACCACCTCTGTATTTAATACAATAATATACTGAAGTACATGTACTGAGTAACTGTAACTAGTTACTACCACCTCTGTATTTAATACAATATACTGAAGTACATGTACATGCTAGTGTTCAGCTAATGTCATTTAACTAGACACAGCAGTGCTGCTGTAGTGTTGAAACACTGTGTCCACTCACTGTCCACTCTATGAGACACTCCTACTACTTGCTGGTCCACCTTGTAGATGTAAAGTCAGAGACAGTAGCTCATCTGCTGCTGCACAGTTTGTGTTCCTCTAGTTCTTCATCAGTGGACACAGGACGCCGCCCACAGGACACTGCTGTCTGGATAGTTTTGGTTGGTGGACGATTCTCAGTCCAGCAGTGACACTGATGTGTCAATGAGCACTGCTGTGCTGATCCACTCACACCAGCCCATCACACACTAACACACCACGTCAGTGTCACTGCAGTGCTGAGAATGATCCACCTCCCTAATAGTATCTGCTCTGTGGTGGTCCTGTGGGGGTCCTGATCATTAAAGAACAGAGTAATAAAGTATACAGAGAATCAGATGAACTACAGTCTGTAAGTGGAGCTCCTGTATGGTCAGTGGAGCTGATACAGTGGACAGTGATTGTAGATAGAGATGGTTTAATGTTCAGATTCAAATCAGTCCTTAATCTTTCTTATGAGCTACACTGGACCTGGTCTCTGGTCAGCTCTCATTTTCGTGCTCATATGAGCTCTACAGCTGCATCAAATTGCTCCTCGTGAACCAATTCTGAAGGATTCAAGAGCACATTCCAGGTTAAACTGGATTAATTGTCTTAATGGATGCCTTCTTAAGCTTTTGTAATATGATTTCTCCGGGGCGTGAGTGAGTGAGTGAGTGAATGAGAGAGAGAGAGGCTGTGAAATTCTCATAGCCCAATTAAAGTAATTAGCAAGTCTGCTCTGATGTTCCTGACGCGAGCTCGGTCCCATCGCGCTGTTATTGTTCCTCTAATTAGCCGGAGAGGAAAAGGACACGCTCTGCTTTTGCAGCACAAACTGTGATTCTACTGCCGTGATTATTAATGCTTCGTCAGATAGACTTTAAAAAAAGATTCATATATACGGCTATTCGAAAGTTTGGAATCACTAATATAAACCAATATTTCCTGAAGGAAACGCAGGATGGTTGTGCATAAACGACAAACAGAGGAATGCAGGTCAGTATGTCTGTGGATTAGTTTTTGGGGGTCTGTCCTAAGTAAGTAGGGTAAGTAGGGCATTTGGAGACTATAAGTTAAACAAAACCGCAATGATTGGGTTTGGCCGAAAATGAATAGATCCTATGGGAGGAACGAGGGATGAATAAACAACGAATAGAAGAGTGCAGGTCAGTATGTCTGTTGATTAGATGTTCAGGATCTGCTCTGAGTGAGTAAAGGCAGTTTGGAGACTGTAGGTTAAACAAAACTGTAATGATTGGGTTTGGCTGAAAATTAATGGGTTCCTATGGGAGGAACGAGGGATGAATAAATGACAAATAGAAGAGTGTGGGTCAGTATGTCTGTGGATTAGTGTTTAGGGATCTGCTCTGAGTGAGTACAGCCAGTTTGGAGACTGTAGGTTAAACAAAACCGCAATGATCGGGTTTGGCCGAAAATGAATGGGATCCTATGGGAGGAACGAGAAATGAATAAACAACAAATAGAGGAGTGCAGGTGGGTATATCTGTGGATTAGAGGTTGAGGATCTGCTCTGAGTGAGTACAGCCAGTTTGGTGGCTGTAGGTTAAATGAAACCATGATGTTTGGGTTTGACTAAAAATGAATGGGATCCTATGGGAGGAACGAGGGATGAATAAACGACAAATAGAGGAGTGCAGGTGGGTATACCTGTGGATTAGTGTTTAGGGATCTGCCCTAAATGAGTACAGCCAGTTTGGAGACTGTAGATTAAACAAAACCGCGATGATTCGGTTTGGCCGAAAATGAATGGGATCCTATGGGAGAAACGAAGGATGAATAAACAACAAATAGAGGAGTGCAGGTCAGTATGTCTGTGGATTAGTGTTTAGGGATCTGCTCTGAGTGAGTACAGCCAGTTTGGTGGCTGTAGGTTAAATGATACCATGAGGTTTAGGTGTGACAGGATGCACGGATTCCGGAAAACAACAGATTTGTTCTGGAATTTTCTCCCATAGAGAATGAATAGGATGGAAAAGTGCACACCAGTCCACTGAACTTCTGCTCCACCAACAGACACCGCTTCACATATGCTGAATCAGGATAGACCCCCGACCACGACTGATGTGTTGGTTTAAGCCGCACTCGTCTGTTTGTCGTTTTTTTCCATCCCTCTTTTTTTCCCCATAGAGTCTCATTCATTTTCAGTTACACCCAAACATCATGGTTTCATTTAACCTACAGCCTCCAAACTGGCTGTACTCACTCAGAGCAGATCCTCAACCTCTAATCCACAGACACACTGACCCACACTCGTCTATTTGTTGTTAAAAATGCAACTATTCTGTTTTTTTTTCTCAGTAAATCACCTTTTCTAGTAAGTTGGGATATTATAAACTGTCCAGCAGATGGCGTTTGTTAACGATGCAGTTAGTATGTTCTTTTGGAAAAAGACCTAAAATGAGAAATAATCCAATGTGATTATGTTTTTATAGTAACTTCTGGCTACTTTTTATAATACAAGAGTTAAGATAACGTTACCTATACTAGCTACTTGCTTTTATCTGGACATCAAACACAAAGTAGATTCAATTACTGTACGTCTTCCCTAAATATACCATATAACGTATTTATTTAGCATTTAAATAGTTGTGATGTTCTACATAGAAGTTATATGTGATTTTGATCATGCAGATTGTTTTAAACCCATTTACACTCAATACACAATGAAACATTATTTTCCCTTCTGTAATGAGCTCATAAATAATTAGATCAGCTCTGCCCTGATTGGCTGCTTTAAGACAGTGATGATCACACAGAAGCAACATAGACCGAATAAAATTACCCTCTGTGTAAATAAGCTCCGCCCACATACTATTTAATTAGCTATACTAGTTACTCAGAGCTGCTCGTATCTAACGTTACCTACACTAGCTCCTCTCTTTCATCTGAACATCAAACACAAAGTAGATTAAAGGTGTCTCTGTGAAACGTTCAGTTTAAGATGATCTGCTTCAACCAGCACACAGTGATCCACTCACACAGCATGGCTGCTACTTCCAGTCACTGTTGAGGTTGTGGTGCTAATAAAGGTGGAGCTGCTCGTCTCTTCAGTCTCTTCAGTGTTGAACGCTGAGCTGAAGCTGCTCCATGGTGTCCGAGTGTTGGAGAAACTGTCCGGAGTGAAACGTACAGACTGCAGAGTTAAAGTTGTTCCTGTTAAAGATGTGGGAGCTGAATTCTCTGTTCCACCTTAAACGCTGCTGTGGTTCCATTCTGGCGTCTGTACGAGCTGCAGTGTTTAAGGTGGAACATTAGATGAAGAATGTGGAGAAGAGGAACTTCAGGCTGGTTTAAAGATGAACATGGAGCTCTGACAGTTGGGTTGTTTGTTGGGAAAGAATAAAAAGTGGCGACGTTCCCTTCACAGCCTGGAACGCTGGAGTTCTCCACCACCGTTCTGGTTACTGGTTGGTGTTGTGGTTTGTGTGTAAATGTTCTGGTTGGTGTTGTGGTTGTGTGTAAATGTTCTGGTTGGTGTTGTGGTTGTGTGTAAATGTTCTGGTTGCTGGTTGGTGTTGTGGTTGTATGTAAATGTTCTGGTTGGAGTTGTGGTTGTATGTAAATGTTCTGGTTGGTGTTGTGGTTGTGTGTAAATGTTGTGGTTGCTGGTTGGAGTTGTGGTTGTGTGTAAATGTTCTGGTTGCTGGTTGGTGTTGTTGTTGTGTGTAAATGTTCTGGTTGGTGTTGTGGTTGTGTGTAAATGTTCTGGTTGGTGTTGTGGTTGTGTGTAAATGTTCTGGTTGGTGTTGTTGTTGTGTGTAAATGTTCTGGTTGGTGTTGTGGTTGTGTGTAAATGTTCTGGTTGGTGTTGTGGTTGTGTGTAAATGTTCTGGTTGGTGTTGTGGTTTGTGTGTAAATGTTCTGGTTGCTGGTTGGTGTTGTGGTTGTGTGTAAATGTTCTGGTTGGTGTTGTGGTTTGTGTGTAAATGTTCTGGTTGGTGTTGTGGTTGTGTGTAAATGTTCTGGTTGGTGTTGTGGTTTGTGTGTAAATGTTCTGGTTGGTGTTGTGGTTGTGTGTAAATGTTCTGGTTGGTGTTGTGGTTTGTGTGTAAATGTTCTGGTTGGTGTTGTGGTTGTGTGTAAATGTTCTGGTTGTGTGTAAATGTTCTGGTTACTGGTTGGTGTTGTGGTTGTGTGTAATTGTTCTGGTTACTGGTTGGTGTTGTGGTTGTGTGTAAATGTTCTGGTTGCTGGTTGGTGTTGTAGTTGTGTGTAAATGTTCTGGTTGCTGGTTGGTGTTGTGGTTGTGTGTAAATGTTCTGGTTGCTGGTTGGTGTTGTGGTTGTGTGTAAATGTTCTGGTTGGTGTTGTGGTTTGTGTGTAAATGTTCTGGTTGCTGGTTGGTGTTGTGGTTGTGTGTAAATGTTCTGGTTGGTGTTGTGGTTTGTGTGTAAATGTTCTGGTTGGTGTTGTGGTTGTGTGTAAATGTTCTGGTTGTGTGTAAATGTTCTGGTTACTGGTTGGTGTTGTGGTTGTGTGTAAATGTTCTGGTTACTGGTTGGTGTTGTGGTTGTGTGTAAATGTTCTGGTTGCTGGTTGGTGTTGTAGTTGTGTGTAAATGTTCTGGTTGCTGGTTGGTGTTGTGGTTGTGTGTAAATGTTCTGGTTGCTGGTTGGTGTTGTGGTTGTGTGTAAATGTTCTGGTTGGTGTTGTGGTTGTGTGTAAATGTTCTGGTTGCTGGTTGTTGTGGTTGTGTGTAAATGTGCTGGTTGTTGTTGTGGTTGTGTGTAAATGTTCTGGTTGCTGGTTAGTGTTGTGGTTGTGTGTAAATGTTCTGGTTGGTGTTGTGGTTGTGTGTAAATGTTCTGGTTGCTGGTTGTTGTGGTTGTGTGTAAATGTTCTGGTTGCTGTTGTGGTTGTGTGTAAATGTTCTGGTTTCTGGTTGGTGTTGTGGTTGTGTGTAAATGTTCTGGTTGCTGGTTGGTGTTGTGGTTGTGTGTAAATGTTCTGGTTGCTGGTTGTTGTGGTTGTGTGTAAATGTTCTGGTTGCTGGTTGGTGTTGTGGTTGTGTGTAAATGTTCTGGTTGCTGGTTGGTGTTGTGGTTGTGTGTAAATGTTCTGGTTTCTGGTTGGTGTTGTGGTTGTGTGTGAATGTTCTGGTTGCTGGTTGGTGTTGTGGTTGTGTGTAAATGTTCTGGTTGCTGGTTGGTGTTGTGGTTGTGTGTAAATGTTCTGGTTGCTGTTGTGGTTGTGTGTAAATGTTCTGGTTGCTGGTTGGTGTTGTGGTTGTGTGTAAATGTTCTGGTTTCTGGTTGGTGTGGTTGTGTGTAAATGTTCTGGTTGCTGGTTGGTGTTGTGGTTGTGTGTGAATGTTCTGGTTGCTGGTTGGTGTTGTGGTTGTGTGTAAATGTTCTGGTTTCTGGTTGTTGTGGTTGTGTGTAAATGTTCTGGTTTCTGGTTGTTGTTGTGGTTGTGTGTAAATGTTCTGGTTGCTGGTTGGTGTTGTGGTTGTGTGTAAATGTTCTGGTTGCTGGTTGGTGTTGTGGTGGTGTGTAAATGTTCTGGTTGGTGTTGTGGTTGTGTGTAACTGTTCTGGTTGGTGTTGTGGTTGTGTGTAAATGTTCTGGTTGGTGTTGTGGTTGTGTGTAACTGTTCTGGTTGGTGTTGTGGTTGTGTGTAAATGTTCTGGTTGGTGTTGTGGTTGTGTGTAAATGTTCTGGTTGCTGGTTGGTGTTGTGGTTGTGTGTAAATGTTCTGGTTGCTGGTTGGTGTTGTGGTTGTGTGTAAATGTTCTGGTTG
Source organism: Megaleporinus macrocephalus (assembly GCA_021613375.1). NCBI lineage: Eukaryota > Metazoa > Chordata > Actinopteri > Characiformes > Anostomidae > Megaleporinus > Megaleporinus macrocephalus. The sequence goes on from CM038718.1 coordinate 40,437,558, forward strand.
TTGTTGTGGTTGTGTGTAAATGTTCTGGTTGCTGGTTGGTGTTGTGGTTGTGTGTAAATGTTCTGGTTGCTGGTTGTTGTTGGATTTGTACTTGAAGGAGGACCAACAGTGTTTGAGGTTCACATGTATTACACCATGTGATATAGTTTCAGATTCTGTGGCAACTGTGGAATCATCTACAGCTTAAATTTCTAAATTTTTATGTTTTCCACTCAATTATTTGTTTTGTTTGTGTTGTATTGTAATCATTTTGAAATTAAAATTTACCTGCATTACTGTTTGCAGCCTGGAAAGACTGGCGAGCTGGGGCCTAAGGGAGTAGCTGGACCTCAGGGAGAATTAGGAGCCAGAGGACCACCAGGAAAACCTGGTCTAATGGGACTCCAAGGAGAACCGGGTCTTCCTGGTGTTGCTGGAAAGACTGGTGTTCCGGTGAGTAACTAGTGGATAGTTTGGAAAGTCCAACCTAGACTGAGTCCCAAACACCTCCATATCCCTACATAGTACATACATACATCAAACCCAGACTGACTCCCAAACACCTCCATATCCCTACATAGTACATACATACATCAAACCCAGACTGAGTCCCAAACTCCTCCATATCCCTACATAGTACATACATACATACATCAAACCCAGACTGAGTCCCAAACACCTCCATATCCCTACATAGTACATACATACATCAAACCCAGACTGAGTCCCAAACACCTCCATATCCCTACATAGTACATACATACATCAAACCCAGACTGAGTCCCAAACACCTCCATATCCCTACATAGTACATACATACATACATCAAACCCAGACTGACTCCCAAACACCTCCATATCCCTACATAGTACATACATACATCAAACCCAGACTGAGTCCCAAACATCTCCATATCCCTACATAGTACATACATACATCAAACCCAGACTAAATCCCAAACACCTCCATATCCCTACATATTACATACATACATCAAGCCCAGACTAAATCCCAGCACCTCCATATCCCTACATAGTACATACATACATCAAACCCAGACTGAGTCCCAAACACCTCCATATCCCTACATAGTACATACATACATACATCAAACCCAGACTGAGTCCCAAACACCTCCATATCCTTACATAGTACATACATACATCAAACCCAGACTGAGTCCCAAACACCTCCATATCTCTACATAGTACATACATACATCAAACCCAGACTGAGTCCCAAACACCTCTATATCCCTACATAGTACATACATACATACATCAAACCCAGACTGAGTCCCAAACACCTCCATATCCCTACATAGTACATACATACATACATACATACATACATACATACATACATCAAACCCAGACACCTCCATTCTAGCTTGTACAGACAAACAGCGCACTATGTTGGGAGTTCAGATGAGTCTGAATCCCAAATATCTATTTTTAGCTGTACTATGAGCTGTTCGGCTGTAGGAGTCAGTATTTAGGTTCCTATATAGGGAGCAGGGAGGGGTTTGAGATTCAGCCTCAGTGTGGAAAGAGGGGGGGAACTGGATCGGTGCTATTTAAGACTAACGGTGGTGATAAAAGCTCTTATTAAGTGAAGGTTTTACATTAAACAGTGCTTATATGTTTGTTACTATACGGCATGAAGTTAAAAAGTTCATGAAATGACAGAAATGACAGTAACCGAACATCCTTCGACTTGTCATTTGGTTGCTGGATAACAATACAATTCTTGGTGGAATATTTGTTTATGTCAATTACTTTTCATAATAATAACAACAGTAATGTGTATTTTAATCTAATTTATGTTGGCTGCCATTTTACAAAAGCAATAAGCTACTTGAAGATTGTGTTACTGTAATTTTATTCCAATGAACAGCCTTCAGTGGCTTATTGCTTTGAAATAGAGCCAACGTCTTGACTAAAGAACCCTTGAAGAACCAACTTAGGTGTAAGATCGAATGACATCTGTTCTTTGGTTTGTTTGAAAAGAGCTCATTCTCAATTTATCGTAACGTTTAATTTTGAATTTGCAGATTTTATTTCTTAAATGTATAAAAAAACAAGATGATTTAAGAACAATTTACGATTTCTACTGGAATTCTCTCTCTCTTTCAGGGAAAACTGGCAAGTGAGCAGCATATAAGAGAACTGTGTGGACCGATGATTGACGGTAAGAATCCTGCAGATTTAAATTATTCATGAAGTTCTGTGTAATACCAGCGGTAGTGAGTTCCCGCTACGGCCTGTCCTGTTTTTAAAGATGAGATGCTGTCTATTCCATCCCTTCTCAGACCAGATTGCTCAGCTGGCTGCCAATCTAAGGAGGCCCCTGGCTCCTGGTGCTGTTGGAAGGCCAGGACCCGCTGGGCCTCCTGGAAGACCGGGAGAAATCGGGTCCATTGGTCACCCTGGAGCCCGCGGTCCTCCAGGCTACAGAGGGCTTCCTGGAGATCTGGGTGATCCTGGTCCTAGAGGTAAGGGATACCATCAATGGCTATGTTTACATTTTCTCCAATTCGATTGAATTAATTCTGATTATAGATTAAGACTGAGGTGTTTATATGCTCACCCTTTGCAACACTTTGATAAAAATCATGAACTTTGTCTCTTCAAGACCAGTCTCTACCTCCCGCCATGTTAAAAACGTCCTCTATGACGCTACTGTACATGTGCAGAACGTATTTAACCTTTCCGATTAGGAATGTAATCGGATACAGGCGTTTACGCGGCTATTGTTCTTCTATTAAACTGATTATTTTTGGGATTACCCACCTCCTTCAATCAGATAGAAATTGTAATCGGAATGACCTCAATCAGACTAGTCTATTCGGATTGAGGTGTACACATGGACGTATTCTATTCCGATTCAGCTATTAGTCGGATTTTTAACAGATTATCAGGCTGCATGTAAACGTAGCCAATGTTGGCCAGCGTACTGAGCTATGGTGACCAGACAGAGTTCACAAGTACCTCTGAACAAATTCCTGCAGGTGATGTTGGTGAACCCGGTGACAAGGGATCTACAGGAAAAGCCATTGAGGGGCCAACTGGAGACCAAGGAGAACCAGGTGTGTTTGAATACCATGGAATACCATATGGTGTTGGAGCGTTACTGCTTTTACCTTCGGAGGTTCTATCAAGCTGGGTTTGAAGTCATGTTGAATCCAAGACAAACATAGTAGTAGTAGTACACAAGTAGTAATGTTCTGATTTCAAATATTCTGAGAACTTCAAAAGGGTCTCATTCACCCACTCTGTATCCTCTAGGTCTCCAAGGAGTACACGGCATTGTTAAGGACGGACGTGACGGTGCGCCTGGAGATGCAGGTGAGCCTGGAGAAGCTGGCAGACCGGGCAGGACAGGGCACCAGGGACCTCCAGGAATCTGCGACACAACAGCCTGCCAGGGCGCAGCAGCCCACGGGAAGTCCTCAAATCCCAAGAATCATTAAACACCAACGCCTTCCTCTTTAAAAAAAAAAAAAACATAAACACAAGCGCACCCCAAGGAGAGAAGAAAGAGCAAGAACCCGAGGGGGAACAAGACGAACCAGAGAATTCCCTTTTTAAATGTCTGGGGGTAAGAAAACGAAATGTCAGTGGATGTGAGAAATCAAAAATCCTGCAAAGAGCAGGAACGAGTGAGCTGAAAGACTTCAAGCCAAGACTTCATCATTGACCATTCAAAAGGCAAGGCAAGGCAAGGCAGTCTGAAAAGAACAAACAAGTACAGTTATGTGTAGATGTGTGTAAAAAAAAAACAACAGACTAAAAATCGCTTATTGAAATGGTGAAAACTGGCCAGTCCAACCCGTATACTTTGTACATGCGCGTGTAAAAACTTTTCTTAGTGCCCTCCGTGGCCAGTCTAGCTTAAAGTCCCTCTGTTCGGACTCCTGTATAGCAACAACTGTGATTGTCTTGACATCGTAAAGCAAAAAAGTAGAGGAGATGCCTCACGTGTCATGGTGCTTTCTACCTGAAAGAGAGGAAATTGTTTTACCTCAAAATCCGCCCAAAATCAAACAAAGCAATCTGGGAGCATCACTCGGTATAAGGTATGAAAGTGTGTTAAAATATTTTGTATATTACCGCACCAATACTAAATAATTTGCAAGTCTTTGTTTTGTTTAAAGGAAAGTGTCATCTTTTTTTATTTTTTATTTTTTACTTTCTCGAATGTGTTTTATGACAGACCCAAAGAAAAAAATAAAATAAAATAATAAAAAGAAAACTGAAAGCATCCTTCCAGATGCTTGGAGAACTGTTACTGTACAATAACTCATTGTCTGGATTTTCCACCACATCCACTATGTACTGGTGCTGTAACTATTAAATACACATGACTTTAAGTACTATTTATTATTTGTGGGTGACTGTTGTATGTACAGTGGGACGCTGCAGCACCGTGTTGTAAGAAATGCTGAATAAAGCCACTTTCCAGTGAAACGTTATTCCTCTCTTAGACGTCAAGTCCATTAGTGGTTCACTTAAAAGACTCATGTATGCAGTACATGAATACAGGAATCGTTTATTCCAACACGGTAGAAACCACACACACAGAAATGCACCAACTATGCTCCAAAATGTGTTGCCAACTTTTTTTTGTGCTACGTTCATTAATAAGAGAACACAAGTTTGCTCTAAACGGATGTAAATGAAGCACGCTCGTTAAAAGCTTAATGAAACACGCATCTTCAATATGCTAATGTAAATGCAAATGCAATTTTAAAAGACTATAACTACGTGGCAAGGCTTCGACCGCTGCTGTTTCTTAGATAGCATGGAGAAACAGTGCCATCTGCAGTTCAATGCAGGCATAGCTCAGTTCAGTAGAACAGTCCTTGTGCACAAGTAGATACAGATTGATGTAAAAAAAACAAAAAAAAAAAACACTGCCTATTCTTGTTGGAACCTGATCCACTAGAACAGCAGTATAGAGGAAATTCTGTTTCCCCTGAATTATGAGGGGGAATCTGTTTATGAAATTTGCCATAAACCTACACCAAACCACAGATAACAGGGAGCAAGAATATGGCTATTTATATATTATTACTATATATTATTATAATATTTCTGTCCGGCATTAGTTCTCCTAAAACTACAGGGTACACGTGATGTCATCATGGACATTCCATACTTGTTTTACAAAATAACTTACTAATATTTGCAGAATAAATTAATAACAGACAGACTATGGTCAATAAATATAGATGGAAAAAATGACACTCATATTGGTCTGTTGAGATGAGGCTACATCTTACTCTCAGCGATGTCTCTGCTGTGCTTGAGCCGAACTCCAGTCTTGCCGCAGAAGGTGTTCTCAAAGTCCTACAGCAGATTAGAACACAGGATTACTCTGTTTATTATGTATGTTTACACTGCACCTTCAGGAGCTGCTCATCTTCCATATAAGTAGATGTTCAACTCTAGACTGTAGCCAACACAGTTTACCGGCCCATCAATGAAAATGGATCAGACTAAGGTAACGGGCCATTTTCACAGCTCTGTCAGGGGCAGCTTGGCTGGAGTTGTTTGGTTAGTGGGCTACCAACCACTCACATGGTGGGCAGTGGTGGGCTGGAGGCTGGGGAATCACCCTTGTAGCTGGAAGGTGCCGTTTCAGTCCAAGAACTGATAGGAAGGACACGACTGAAGTGCCCTCGAGCAAGACACCTAACAGCTCCCCAGCTACTGTGGATAGGGCTGCCCACCATTCCAGGCAAGTATGCTCACTGCTTCCTAGTGTGTGTGTGTTCACTAGCTTGTGTATATGTGGGTGTTTCACTGCCCCCTAGTGTGTGTGTTCACTAGTGTGTGTATGTGGGTGTTTCACTGCCTCCTAGTGTGTGTGTTCACTAGTGTGTGTGTATATGTGGGTGTTTCACTGCCTCTTGTGTGTGTTCACTAGTGTGTGTGTATATGTGGGTGTTTCACTGCCTCCTAGTGCATGTGTTCAGTAGTGTGTGTGTATAAGTGGGTGTTTCACTGCCCCCTAGTGTATGTGTGTGTATGTGGGTGTTTCACAGCCTCATAGTGTATGTGTGTGTATGTGGGTGTTTCACAGCCTCATAGCGTGTATATTCACTAGTGTGTGTATATGTGACTGTTTCACTGCCCCCTAGGGTGTGTGTTCAGTAGTGTGTGTTTATAAGTGGGTGTTTCACTGGCCCCTACTGTATAAGTGTGTGTATGTGGGCGTTTCACAGCCTCCTTGTGTGTGTATATGTGAGTGTTTCACTGCCCCCTAGTGTGTGTATTTACTACTGAGTGTGTATGTGGGTGTTTCACTGCCCCCTAGTGTGTGTATGTGAGTGTTTTACTGCCCCCTAGTGTGTGTATTCACTAGTGTGAGTATATGTGGGTGTTTCACTGCCCCCTAGTGTGTGTATTCACTAGTGTGTGTACATGTGAGTGTTTCACTGCCCCCTAGTGTGTGTGTGTGTGGGGGTGTTTCATTGCACAGACGGGTTAAATGTGGACGTCAAATTCTGCTGTATGCAAACACAAGAAGTAAATAGTTCTACGTTCTTATACTGAGTACTGTAATAAAAAAAACTCGAGCAAAAGCTGTGCCTGACAGAAAACTGAAAATGGCCCACTGCCCAAATAATACCTCGTCAGTGATGACCGTTCATGAAGTGATTGAAATGAGTGTCTAGAAATGATCTACAGTCTCCAACTGTTCACCAGGATGGTGGAGTTTACAAGAAAGGGGTTTCTGATAATGTGACTAGGCTGTGTATGTGTGTAATCGTAAGCAGAGTTAAATTATATTGATTTAAAAAAATGTTCTGCACCTGTTTGAGGGAGTCTCCATGAATCTCCCTGATATACTTGAGGAAGGCTGTGGTCCACTGCAGGGTCGTGGCTTTGTCGGTTTCAGCAGTGCAGAAGGGCACCAACAGGTTCAGCTCATCACAGCACAGGCGGATTCTTCTCCTGCCAATCGATGCATGTTCAATATTTAGTTTAGCAGGTGTGGCTGGTAAGTGCATACCCCAGAGAGCCAAACCTTGAAATTTGGGATCTGTGAGGATTCTACCATGTCACAAATAAGATCAAAAAATCATTCCTGGTTTTATGTGAAATGCTCCATCAGGACAGTGGTTTTGAGAAGACGTGGCCTAAAATGGACTTCTGCAGGGCCTTGTGAGGTTAGAACAGTTTATCACTACTTTACCATCATTAACAATAAATGTATCTTCATGTATCTCCAAAATGGTAACTTTACAGAAGAGGTTAAATTGTTCTTTACTTTTAATGTAAGTAAATGGAACCAGACTTTTTTCCAAGCTGTTCTGAAGCATTTCTATTGGTCCATCCGTGATGAAACTTCCACAGGATATAAAGAGCAGCTGTCAAGTTCAAACATGGAGATACATGCTGTAGGTTTACTGGTGGGTTTGATAGTAAATAAAATGTGTATATTTGTGTTGTAGACATGGAGACCCTTGTACCCATCACCACCAATGTAAACACCACCACCACCACTGTAAACACCATCACCACCAATGTAAACACCATCACCACCACTGTAAACATCATCACCACTGTAAACACCATCACCACCACTGTAAACACCATCAACACCACTGTAAACACCATTACCACCACTGTAAACACCATCATCACCACTGTAAACAACATCTTAACCATTTCACACCAACATACTCTAAATAACTAAATCATGCAGTCAGACAAACCAATACCAAATCAATACAAACAGGCTATTTAGAGGTTAGATCATGATAAATACACATAATATTGTTGCATTAATTCTTATTTTTCTACATCATTTGAACGCAGCAGCTGCCCTTTAAAAGATTGTATGATAAATGGACAAATAAAAATTCTCCATAATAGCTTGGGAGTACTTCTGGTTCCATTGACTTACATTGAAAGTAAAGTTTTTGTCCTCTCCTGTAAAGTTACTATGTTGGAGACACCCGTTTTTCTTTACGCAGCAACGCTGAATGACCATAGGATTCATTTGAATCTTGGCTCAATTGTACTACCTGCGGTCTCTTTCCTTGTTGTTGTGTCTCTCTCTTCGCTGTTTGATCTCTAAAGGATGTCCCATCCTTTTATTAGGCTTACAGCCCGACACCACACAGCCTTCCTTCAGGCTTCCTGGACCGTGGACAACATTAGGGACCTGTGCCTGCAAAGCCCTGGGCCCCCGCGCTCTGGGTCGCTTGGCTGGAGGATCAGATTTCTCCTCTGCTTCACCTTCTTTTTTTAAAGAAAAGAGACATAAGAGACAGACAACACTTCATTAAACCCATATAACGTTTTCTGTCACGTTATGCTAACTGTACACTAGAAGACTTCTATAAGACTCTGAAAAGACGTTTAACAGACTGAAGTCTGACTCCCTCTCACATCTAAAGACCAGTCACAGACTTTTAGTCACAGACTAGTCACAGGCTATGATTTTGCAAAGACTGGGGGTCTTTCAGAGTCACTATTTACAACATAAATTTAACACTACATAACATTTACTTAATACAATCTTTGCACATTTATTTATATTTTAATAAATATCCCAGTACTGTCATATATCTACTGATACCCGTTTTTCTCTTACACATTACCTAATTTATTACTGCACTACCTACTCTCTTGTATATTTTCTTTTTTACTATTGGAGTTCTTTATTTTTCTTTATATACCTTATTGTTTTTGTACTGTGTTTTGTACTTTGTTTTGTTACTGTGTAACTGCTACTGGCTGCTAAATTTCCTTCGGGATCAATAAAGTATCTATCTATCTATCTATCTATCTATCTATTCCTCACAATGTAACTGTGATTATATCTATCTATCTATCTATCTATCTATTCCTCACAATGTAACTGTGATTATATCTATCTATCTATCTATCTATCTATCTATCTATCTATCTAACAAGAGTGCTACTAGATTCCTTCTGAGAGTATTTCCCATTTATATGACTAAAGTTGGCATATTCAGCTAATTGTACGGTTCGCTGGTAGGCTAACTGTAAACACTGTAGCCCTGTTCGGCTGGGATTTTGAGGGCTTCAGCTATTTCTGTCCACCTTTTTTCCTTTTCCACTCTGTCGTGGTATAAATTTGAAGACACGTCAAAGAGGCACTTTTGCTCACTCCACAGCTCACTCCACAGTTCACTCCCCAGCTCACTCCCCAGCTCCACCAGTTCCTCCTCCTTTTGTACAGTCCAGAAGAACCGCAGTTTCCCAACCCTCGCCTGACTCCCCTCTATGTCTAACTTCTTTACCCGCCAGACATTCCTGTACTTGCCTCGCAGCTTCCCTTTTGGTGGTAAACAGAGCTCTCCTATTGGTTGTCGACAATGTTTACATCACTATTTGCGTGAGCCAAGACTTCAGACTTATGATAATATTAAACACAGTTGATTTTATCGGAACGCTAGGCTGAGAAAAAGACTGACTTAAACTTTCAGTCTTGACCACCTCACACTAAACGTGATGATGCGAGCGCAACTCAACTCTAGCAAGATTTTATTCAGACACTGGAAATTTGTCTGCGACAGAGAAATCGCTTGGTGTAAAGCCAGCATTAGTCAAGCAATAGAAGCTTTCAACATAAAAATTACACCTACTTTCCAGTTTGACGTCCCTTTGCTCATCGGCTTGGTCAGCGTGGATGATGTATGGAGCCCTTAACAAGATATCAGCTGTCTTGCCTGGTCTGTAACTGAAGGTGAAGTTCTTGGGAAGGATTACCTCAGAATGTTTGCTGCCCTCCAACAGGTGACTAAAACTCTGGGATATAAAAAGGAAGTCTTGAGAAGACAGGAGCACTTTTAAAAGTGATTTAATAATAATACCCTACATATTAAAGATTTTAATCTCTAATCATACTGTTAGCTTTCATTACAGGTCTTTAGAAACAGAGAAATATATTTCATCAACGCTGTCATTAGAATGGCCATTCGTTTATATATCAGCTCTTCTGTGATTCTTAGGAAATGAAACTTTAGCATTGTATACTGATTTACATTCACATAAAGACAATTATCCACAGGGGATAGAAGTGATAAGTGTTACTTTCTTCTTTCCAATCTAAAAAAGAGAACAGTTGCGTTCTTTTGGACTCCCAGACCTGGACAGCTGGGACCTCATCAACAATCAAACTCATGATCTCCTGATAATAAGACCAACATTTGGACTATGTCTATTTATTTTGCTAAAAGTTTGCAGTAGATTTGGGTTCTTGTGACACTGTATTTTAGGTTAGTTTCACAGTGATGTTTCTTTATTAGCCCAAAATCATGCAGAGATACAAGTGGTCTGTTATTCTCACCATTTGAAGAAGATTTCCTGCTTTGCATGAAAATTGAGGAATTGAAAATTGAGCAAACTAAGTAGGTCTAAAAGCATCACTTACGAGCAATCAATATCTTTTTCCTATCCTAATACATATGGTTAGAAATTCAGTCATGCTTAAATACCTGAACATGAGCTCCTCCGTATTGATAGAGACACTCTACAGCAGCCGTCTTGTCTGCCTTGGGCCAGTTTTCTGACTGCGAAAGCAGTGTCATTCCTTGCGTGTCTGTAGATTCATGAAGCACTGACAAAAATCTGAAAATAGGGAAAAACAACTGCATGAAGAACAAGTGTTGACTCGGACACACAAACATTCATTCTGACGAACATCTGCCCACAAGATTTCTATATAACTGAGTGGTAAAGATGTAAACATGGTCTGATGGAGAAATCTGGGTTTGGAGAATGAATCCAGGAGACGCTACCTACAGAGTGAATGCAGAGTGGCAACAGAAAGTTTGGCGGAGGGGGGATAATGGACTGGGGTTTGGGATCCTTAATTTCAGTGAACGGTGATGTTAAAGCTACAGTCATGTTTGGTAGAGGGGGGATAATGGTCTGTGTTAGGGGGAGGTTCAGGGTTTGGGATGCTCAGTTCCAGTGAAGGGTGATTTTAATGTTTAATGCTACAGTAAAGCTTGGTGAAGGGGTGAAGGGGGGTAATGGTGTGTGTAGGGGGGGCAGTGTTTGGGATCCTTAGTTCCAATTAAAAGTGATTTTAATGCAACAGAAAAGTCTGGTAGAGGGGGGGCTAATGGTCTGGGCAGGGGGAGTCAGGGTTTGGGAGCCTCAGTTCCAGTGAAGGGTGACGTTAATGATACAGTAATGATACAGCTTTTTGGAAGAGGATAATGGTCTGGGGGATGGTGTTCGGGGTTAAGTGGGTGATGTTAATGCTACAGCACACAAAGAGAATGTGCAGCAGTTTGGGAAAAAAGAATGCCCATATTTTTTGGAATGGCACAACAAGCTTTTTAAAAAGATGTCCACACATTTTTGGCCACATAGGCGTACATCAGTCAGTAGGAAATGTGTATATATATATATATATATATATATATATATATATATATATATATATATATATATAAATAACGTACGTATTCAGAACTGCTGACTGCGAGTCCTGTTGTTTGGCTTTGTCGCAGGGGCTGCCAGTGAACCTCTTCTCCAAGCACACACGTGCAGGTGGGTTTGGTCTGAGTTTTAGCGGAGGTAATGCCCTGCGGTCAGAAGGGTCCACACTGCGATCCTTGGCATAGTTCACCTTTTCTAGCACAGAGTTCGGCACCTCCACACAGCATGTTGGCGTCTTCTCCCCCTCATTAACGATGCCACCTGGATCGCTGCACAGAATCATTTTAATTTCCTGAACGTCCTCTGCTCCCGGATGATCAGACCTGGAGAAGGCGGACGGCTCATCTGTGTACAATGTGGACGACGTGTCGGGCTGGCACACGGCTGGGGTAGAAGGGGGTGAGCAGGCTGTGGGGTTGTTTTCATTCTCAGAGTGGGCAGTGAGTTGGCAGTCTGTGTAACTCGGCTGATTTAACTTTCCCTGTGAAAATAAAATGCATTGTTACATGAAGTTACTACACAGAGTTGCCTGTTGAATAAGCACTGCCACCTGTCTGATGGGTCTTTGTCCAATTTTATAATATAATAAATGTGTTATCGGCTGTATAAAAGATTTGTGCGGGTCCATAGTACTCTAGCCAACACACTGAGTATGACAGGACACTACTGTGAAGGTGCTCAGACCAATAACACACCAAAACAGCTGCAATCGCTTGTCAAAGCGAGTCAAAGAAGGAAAAGATCTGTGGTGAATCAGAAGAACATAACATAAAACATAAAAACCACCTCCTTGTATCTACACACATTGCCCATTCTATCAGCTCCACTGACCATACAGGAGCTACACTTACAGACTGTAGTTCATCTGATTCTCTGTATACTTTATTACACTGTTCTTTATTAATCAGGACCCCCACAGGACCACCACAGAGCAGATGCTATTAGGGAGGTGGATCATTCTCAGGACCCCCGATCATTAAAAAACAAGGTGAAAGAGAAAAACAATGTATGCAACGAATCTGATGGACTAAAGTCGGTAATTGAACAACAAAGTGCTCCTATATTCTGAAATATAAACAGATTATATTGCAATACAGTTTCAAAACATTACTGTTCTGCTGAGGTTCACTTCCACCAACTCCTCCTGCTCCTGGCTCTGGACATCAATGTGGGACTGAAGCATGTGCTGAAGGTGAGAGTACTCCACCTCTGTCATCTCCATCAGGTTAAACTCAGAGCTCACAGTCGGCCTTTGATCACAGCCGTTCTGAGTGACGATGACGCTGACCGGATCAGATAGGAACTGCCCCACGAGAGGTGCTACATGTAGAGCCTTGCGTGCGACTGAGGTGGTCATTCTTAAAGAGGGCAGAGAAAACTGTCAGCAAACACAAGCACAGTCAGATATCTGCCAGTTAGCTGGCCGTCTAGAACATCCTTAGCAAGTATTAATCGGTACTTCTAATTACAAATCTAATTTGTAATGAATTAATTTGATCTAAACAGTTCCTACTGTGGATTGACTACTCTGGGAAGAACCTTTATTTGGCACAGAACCTTTACATAACATGCAAGAACCATTTGAAGGTCCCATAACATGGAAAACTGAAATTTTGCTTATACAGAAATGTTTAAATATTGCTTACATACATAGAAACAAAGTCATTTTACTGTTTATGATTTTACAAAAAAAATCTCAGGTACATATATGTGCCTATTCAGTCATATGTGGCTGCAGTATAGCAAAACCCACATACACTGAAGTTATTGGAAGTGCTTCAGCTTGGACCAATTACTATGTTGAGGCCACAAGTTAACACACCTAAGACAAATTAATAAACTGAGGCCACAAATGACTACGCTTAATATACTTAGGCCACAGGTTACCATACTGAGGCCAAAATATATTACATTGAGAACACAAATGACTATGTTGAGGCCACATATTAGTATACTCAGGCCACAATTTTATTGAGAACACAAATTATCACATTAAGAAGACGAATTATTAAGAAGACGAGGCCACAAGTTAATATACTTAGGCCATAAATTAATAAACTGAGGGCACAAATTATCATGTTGAGGTCACCTATTACTATATTTAGGCCACAAATTACCACATTGAGAACACAAATTAATATACTGAGAAGACAAATTACTATGTAGAGGCCACAAGTTAATATACTTAGGCCATAAATTAATAAACTGAGGGCACAAATTACCATGTTGAGGTCACCTATTACTATATTTAGGCTACAAATTAATATACTGACAACAGAACTTACCATGCTGAGGCCACAAATTATTATGGTGAGATGACAAATTACTAAATTGAGGCCACAAGTTAACATACCAAGGCCACAAATTACTATGTTGAGGCCACAAATTATTATATTGGGAACACAAATTACCACAGTGAGGCTACAAATGATTATACTGGTAACACAAATTATGTTAGGAACACAACTTACCATATTATTATGGCAAGAAAAAAAATTACTATGAGGCCACAATATAAATATATACAATATTAATAGACCAAGGCCACAAATTACTATGCTAAGCCCACATATTACTATATTGAGGCCAAAAATGATTATACAGAGACAACAAATTTCTATGCTGAGGCCACATAATACTATAATAAGGCCACAAATTATATTGAGAACACAAAATACCACATTACGAAGACAATTTACTATGTTGAGGCCACAAGTTAATACATCAAGGCTGCAAATTATTATATTGGGGTCACAAATTAAATTAAAATGAATATAGTAGTTTGCGTAGTTATTCCTTTTAATAACTGTGCATCGATTTATGGGTTGATTGTTGATCGATTACAGTGATCTGTTCAGTTGAATGGCTTCAGCTGCCCGTTTTCCCGCCTGAACGTTTGAATACGTCCTGAACGTGTAAAAAACTTAAACTGGTGTATATTTCTCCTCATAAACACCGTCTACTGACAAAATACTTGATTACAAAAACATTATAAATCGCTGCAGCGCAATTTAACCGCTTTACGGTTTAGTTTTACCTCAGAATCTGTGTCATAAACGGCAACGTAAGATTAGCTAACCGGCTAACCGGCTAACGAATTTAGTCAGAAACGCTTTAATTTCCTCAAAATTTTAACTGATATTTAAACGTCATTTTACTCACATTCACATCTTCTTTCTCACATTTACTACAACCATATCTGGAATGGTTTTAAAACCAGCTTTGATCACTAAAGTGCGAGTGTAAAGTTAGTTAGCTTAGCTTCCTGTTCGTTAGCGTCTATTTCGAAATTCCACCTTAAACCGAGCAGCAGTTCGGTTCTCAGGTACCATTTAAGGTGGAAATTCGAAATAAACGCTGATGAACAGCGAATAAGCTACCTTGTTACACTCAAATCTAAATTACTTCCTCAAAGAAGCCCTGTTACCTGAGAGGAAAGGTTCATAAGACATCGGGAAAATATAAATTTGCTTAATTAAATATAATCGAGCTCATTTGGCTACAAACACATACATCATATAAACGTTAAACCGGGTCACGGTTGCCAGATCCCTCAACCCATACACCCTATTTTAACGTTAACAATCTTTCAGTTTTTTTGGAAATTAATAAACAAATAAAATGAAATAAATAAAATAAAAAAGAATAAAAATAATTTTAACTTTAAAGCCCTTATTTAAAGAAAGTGTTTAAACCGTGTTTAAAGTTTTTTTATTATTGTATTAATTGTATTAATTATATTTTTAGATAATAATAAATGGGATTTAGCATCTTTGCCTGGTTTCAGAATTCAGATTATTATTAGAATATTTCTGCTTCTGAGCCCAAGTGGAAAAACTACAGAGGCAGGCTTAATTCAAGGGTTGCCAGAGTGTACTCAGCCAATCAGTTCAAATCCATTCCAAGTCTTTGGTCCTCCAGAGCTGTCACACACACCACAGGCTGTAATTCTCAGAATAGATCAGGAGCTGAATTTAAAATAAGCCGTAAAAATCACATAATCAAATACAGACATTAAAAATTCTTTCATTTAACTTCATTCATGAAGGCCATCAAACTAACATGAGCTGGTTAAACATTCAATGCTGCACACACAGATGTCCCAGCTGGTCTACCAGGCCGGAAACTTTCCACCAATCAGAAGTCAGAATGCTGTCCAGGGTAAACAGATGTACCTGCTGGTTTATTAAATATATTCTTACTAAGGACAGGGGCTGATTTGACTGGTTGGAAAAAGGAATGTATGTAGCACAAATGCTGTATGTATGTTTATATATGTTTATATTTTTTAAAATCTAATTTCAGGAAAACTGTCATAGTACAAAAAACACACTACCATATGCCTAGGTTTGCTAATGCTAATGTTAGCATTGCGTCTTTGCGGTAGACGGGGATTCGGTCTTGTGACTGAAAGGTTCGATCCCCTGAACCAACATGCCCTTGAGCAAGACCCCCAACTGCTCCCCGTGTACTGTGGATAGGGCTGCCCACCACCCCGGCCAAGTGTGCTCACTGACCCCTAGTGTGTGTGTATGTTGGTGTTTCACTGTCCCAGAGTGTTTGTGTTCACTAGTGTGTTTGTGTTTACTAGTGTGTATGTGTGTATTCACTGTCCCTGAGTGTTTGTGTTTACTAGTGTGTGTGTGTGTGTATGGATGTTTCACTGTCCTCTAGTGTTTGTGTTTACTAGTGTGTGTGTGTGTGTATGGATGTTTCACTGCCCCCTAGTGTTTGTGTTTACTAGTGTGTATGTGTGTGTGTGTGTATGGATGTTTCACTGCCCCCTAGTGTTTGTGTTTACTAGTGTGTGTGTGTGTGTGTGTGTGTGTGTGTGTGTATGGATGTTTCACTGTCCTCTAGTGTTTGTGTTTACTAGTGTGTGTGTGTGTGTGTGTATGGATGTTTCACTGTCCTCTAGTGTTTGTGTTTACCAGTGTGTGTGTGTGTGTGTGTGGATGTTTCACTGCCCCCTAGTGTTTGTGTTTACTAGTGTGTGTGTGTGTGTGTGTATGGATGTTTCACTGTCCTCTAGTGTTTGTGTTTACTAGTGTGTGTGTGTGTGTGTATGGATGTTTCACTGCCCCCTAGTGTTTGTGTTTACTAGTGTGTGTGTGTGTGTGTGTGTGTGTATGGATGTTTCGCTGTCCTCTAGTGTTTGTGTTTACTAGTGTGTGTGTGTGTGTGTTTGCGTGTATAGATGTTTCACTGCCCCCTAGTGTTTGTGTTTACTAGTGTGTGTGTGTGTGTGTATGGATGTTTCACTGCCCCCTAGTGTTTGTGTTTACTAGTGTGTGTATGTGTGTGTGGATGTTTCACTGCCCCCTAGTGTTTGTGTTTACAAGTGTGTGTGTGTGTGTATGGATGTTTCACTGTCCTCTAGTGTTTGTGTTTACTAGTGTGTGTGTGTGTGTGTATGGATGTTTCACTGTCCTCTAGTGTTTGTGTTTACTAGTGTGTGTGTGTGTGTGTATGGATGTTTCACTGCCCCCTAGTGTTTGTGTTTACTAGTGTGTGTGTGTGTGTATGAATGTTTCACTGCCCCCTAGTGTTTGTGTTTACTAGTGTGTGTGTGTGTGTGTGTGTGTGTGTGTATGGATGTTTCACTGCCCTCTAATGTTTGTGTTTACTAGTGTGTGTGTGTGTATGTGTGTGTGTGTGTGTGTGTGTATGGATGTTTCACTGTCCTCTAGTGTTTGTATTTACTAGTGTGTGTGTGTGTGTGTATGGATGTTTCACTGCCCCCTAGTGTTTGTGTTTACTAGTGTGTGTGTGTGTGTGTGTGTGTATGGATGTTTCACTGCCCCCTAGTGTTTGTGTTTACTAGTGTGTGTGTGTGTGTGTGTGTGTGTGTGTATGGATGTTTCACTGCCCCCTAGTGTTTGTGTTTACTAGTGTGTGTGTGTGTATGGATGTTTCACTGCCCCCTAGTGTCTGTGTTTACTAGTGTGTGTGTGTGTGTATATGTGTGTATTCACTGTCCCTGAGTGTTTGTGTTTACTAGTGTGTGTGTGTGTGTGTGTGTGTGTGTATGGATGTTTCACTGCCCCCTAGTGTTTGTGTTTACTAGTGTGTGTGTGTGTATGGATGTTTCACTGCCCCCTAGTGTTTGTGTTTACTAGTGTGTGTGTGTGTGTGTGTGTGTGTATGGATGTTTCACTGTCCTCTAGTGTTTGTGTTTACTAGTGTGTGTGTGTGTGTGTGTGTGTGTGTGTGTGTGTGTGTATGGATGTTTCAATGCCCCTAGTGTTTGTGTTTACTAGTGTGTGTGTGTGTATGGATGTTTCACTGCCCCCTAGTGTTTGTGTTTACTAGTGTGTGTGTGTGTGTGTGTGTGTATGGATGTTTCACTGTCCTCTAGTGTTTGTGTTTACTAGTGTGTGTGTGTGTGTGTGTGTGTGTGTGTGTATGGATGTTTCAATGCCCCTAGTGTTTGTGTTTACTAGTGTGTGTGTGTGTGTGTGTGTGTGTGTATGGATGTTTCACTGTCCTCTAGTGTTTGTGTTTACTAGTGTGTGTGTGTGTGTGTGTGTGTGTGTGTATGGATGTTTCACTGCCCCCTAGTGTTTGTGTTTACTAGTGTGTGTGTGTGTGTGTGGATGTTTCACTGCCCCCTAGTGTTTGTGTTTACTAGTGTGTGTGTGTGTGTGTGTATGAATGTTTCACTGCCCCCTAGTGTTTGTGTTTACTAGTGTGTGTGTGTGTGTGTGTGTGTGTGTATGGATGTTTCACTGCCCTCTAATGTTTGTGTTTACTAGTGTGTGTGTGTGTATGTGTGTGTGTGTGTGTGTGTATGGATGTTTCACTGCCCTCTAGTGTTTGTGTTTACTAGTGTGTGTGTGTGTGTGTGTGTATGGATGTTTCACTGCCCCCTAGTGTTTGTGTTTACTAGTGTGTGTGTGTGTGTGTGTGTGTGTGTGTATGGATGTTTCACTGTCCTCTAGTGTTTGTGTTTACTAGTGTGTGTGTGTGTGTGTGTGTGTGTGTGTATGGATGTTTCACTGCCCCCTAGTGTTTGTGTTTACTAGTGTGTGTGTGTGTATGGATGTTTCACTGCCCCCTAGTGTCTGTGTTTACTAGTGTGTGTGTGTGTGTATATGTGTGTATTCACTGTCCCTGAGTGTTTGTGTTTACTAGTGTGTGTGTGTGTGTGTGTGTGTGTGTATGGATGTTTCACTGCCCCCTAGTGTTTGTGTTTACTAGTGTGTGTGTGTGTATGGATGTTTCACTGCCCCCTAGTGTTTGTGTTTACTAGTGTGTGTGTGTGTGTGTGTGTGTGTGTATGGATGTTTCACTGTCCTCTAGTGTTTGTGTTTACTAGTGTGTGTGTGTGTGTGTGTGTGTGTGTGTGTGTGTATGGATGTTTCAATGCCCCTAGTGTTTGTGTTTACTAGTGTGTGTGTGTGTATGGATGTTTCACTGCCCCCTAGTGTTTGTGTTTACTAGTGTGTGTGTGTGTGTGTGTGTGTATGGATGTTTCACTGTCCTCTAGTGTTTGTGTTTACTAGTGTGTGTGTGTGTGTGTGTGTGTGTGTGTGTGTGTATGGATGTTTCAATGCCCCTAGTGTTTGTGTTTACTAGTGTGTGTGTGTGTGTGTGTGTGTGTATGGATGTTTCACTGTCCTCTAGTGTTTGTGTTTACTAGTGTGTGTGTGTGTGTGTGTGTGTGTATGGATGTTTCACTGCCCCCTAGTGTTTGTGTTTACTAGTGTGTGTGTGTGTGTGTGGATGTTTCACTGCCCCCTAGTGTTTGTGTTTACTAGTGTGTGTGTGTGTGTGTGTGTGTGTGTATGAATGTTTCACTGCCCCCTAGTGTTTGTGTTTACTAGTGTGTGTGTGTGTGTGTGTGTGTGTGTGTATGGATGTTTCACTGCCCTCTAATGTTTGTGTTTACTAGTGTGTGTGTGTGTATGTGTGTGTGTGTGTGTGTGTATGGATGTTTCACTGCCCTCTAGTGTTTGTGTTTACTAGTGTGTGTGTGTGTGTGTATGGATGTTTCACTGCCCCCTAGTGTTTGTGTTTACTAGTGTGTGTGTGTGTGTGTGTGTGTGTGTGTGTGTGTATGGATGTTTCACTGTCCTCTAGTGTTTGTGTTTACTAGTGTGTGTGTGTATGGATGTTTCACTGTCCTCTAGTGTTTGTGTTTACTAGTGTGTATGTGTGTGTGTGTGTATGGATGTTTCACTGTCCTCTAGTGTTTGTGTTTACTAGTGTGTGTGTGTGTGTGTGTGTGTGTGTGTATGGATGTTTCACTGTCCTCTAGTGTTTGTGTTTACTAGTGTGTGTGTGTGTGTGTGTGTGTGTATGGATGTTTCACTGCCCCCTAGTGTTTGTGTTTACTAGTGTGTGTGTGTGTGTGTATGGATGTTTCACTGTCCTCTAGTGTTTGTGTTTACTAGTGTGTGTGTGTGTGTGTGTGTATGGATGTTTCACTGCCCCCTAGTGTTTGTGTTAACTAGTGTGTGTGTGTGTGTGTGTGTGTATGGATGTTTCACTGCCCCCTAGTATTTGTGTTTACTAGTGTGTGTGTGTGTGTATGGATGTTTTACTGCCCCCTAGTGTTTGTGTTTACTTGTGTGTGTGTGTGTGTGTGTGTGTGTGTGTGTGTATGGATGTTTGTTTCACTGCCCCCTAGTGTTTGTGTTTACTAGTGTGTGTGTGTGTGTGTGTGTGTGTGTGTGTGTGTATGGATGTTTCACTGTCCTGTATGGATGTGTGTCACCAAACAGAATATCGTGATATTCAGTGTTTTCTTATGCCCCTACTGAGCCGTAGCACTTAAGGCAATTTTTTTTCCAGCCCAAATTTTTCAGAATAGTCCAGCACTATGGTCTGCCTTATAATCCGTCAATAACAGCTAGTTCTGAGCTGTGACGTTGCCATGGAATCATTTGTAAGTGGACCCAGTTACAGTTTTGATCTTGTTCTGACCTCAGCTTACATTCCATGCTCTGAATACACAGTTTTGTGATGTCACAAACATAGAATTCGGGTCTGTCTCAAATCCTAGTGAGTGTCAAAGAGGCTGTCTAGGTAGTGAGTGTGTAAGTAGGCTGTCTAGGTAGTGAGTGTGTAAGTAGGTTGTCTAGGTAGTGAGTGTGTAAGTAGGCTGTCTAGGTAGTGAGTGTGTAAGTATCAGTGTTCTCTCCTCATCTCTCCTCATTAAACAGATTACTGAGACGCTCTAGTTAGAGAGAGACTGCGTCACGGCTTGTTCCCCCCACTGCAGCACGCCACCGGTGGTTTAGCTGGTTGCTAAGCTACCAGCCAGCATCCAAAACAATAGCCCGAGGTTTAAAAATCTGCTAGCATAAATGCTAATGTCTGGAGTATAAAGTGTAAATGGTGAAGGACTCGTTACAGAGTTGATAATAAAATACTGTTCTGTGTGATTATATGACCAGAAACACATTAAAACTCCAGAGAATCAAAATAACTCACATTTTAAAACCACTTCACTGCTCGTAGATCAGCCTGCGGTGCATCATGGGATTGTCTTAGCGGCTGAGGAAGAGTTCAATACTTTCTTAAAATCAGGTCTTAATAAGGTTCCTCAGTAGACAGTATGTTTAAGGTATGTAAGAATTGGGACAGTCTACATGTCAGGAGCGCATACTATGATGTAAAATGCTGCCTATGTAGGAGCTCAGTAGGATTTGAGACAGTAGTCTGTGGTGGTTTAGCTTCATCCATTCATACTAAAGTCACAGTGTTTTAATATATATATATATATATAAACTACTTTGCAAAAGTCTGAGGCACCTGAGCTGATAGTTTAAAAGTGTTTATCTGATTAATATGTGTATATTCACCAGTAAGAACAGCAGATCTGATTAGAACAGATGTAAATAATCAGACATACAATACAAAGTATCATGAATATGTTATTGTGAGAGAAGTAGATCAGATCTTGATCCAGTTTGAAGAACAAAGTTAGGTTCCAGATTTTTCCTGGACGCCCCAGACATTGTATGAATGTGTTCAGTTCCTTCAGCAGCAAATCTTGATTTATCTTAATGAAGTACTGAGCAGTCAAAGCAGGTATTAGATGAGAACTGATAATAATACTGGGTTGTTTATAGAAGGAGAAGCTTGGAAAGGGCTGTGCACACAAAGGTTAATACTGGAATGTGAAAGACAAAGACGCCACAAAGTTTGATCTTTTCATTATTTAATGAAGTATTCTCTACTGGGTTTGTTTCCTTCAACAGAGATTAACAGCTTATCACTATGGCTTGTATGGCGTCTGTAGCAAAACAGCTTATAAAATGTGTGTAATCCCAAATGTACATGAGAATTTACAACTCATCAGAACATCATTGAGCTTCAACATGAAAGATACGTTGACGAGTAACTCTGCAAGAACAAGCCAGTGTTGGAAAATGTAATTGTTGTAATTTGGCTACATACAAAAATGTCTTCACTATGAAAACTTTAAAACACATAATACATATTCGACCTGGCAAAGCAGTACTGTCGAACTACATTTTTGGGTTCATATGAAAAAGAAGAAAAAAACGTTTAAACCTAAACAGAAGACTTTCAGATCGCTGAATCCATTTTCCTGTAAACAACAATGAAAACACAGGAACCATTAAAGTGACATACTGCAAACACTTCATTCGCATGTGGTCTTGCTAGCACATATTAACCTTTCAATTAAAGCTCCAGTCTTTCCTCTTCCATTACCTCCATATTGTCTTATTACTGTCTTACATCAGCAGAGTTCTGGCTCCTTGACCAGCGTCAAGTGATCAGTCCTCAGTTTAAACTGGGATCCGTGGTCCAGCCCTTCCTACATCCGTTAAGCTTTCTGATCATTATCCATCTTCCTCTGTGTTTTTGTGAGACGCTGCTTCACCAGCACCCTCTCTGTGCTGTCTATTTCTCTTCCTTCTTGTTGCTCTGTTTCTGCCTTCTCTCTTTCTCGCCCTCCTCCGCCATGGCTTTCCAGCTTTAACAGGACTACTGTCCTGACTGCTGCTGTTTTCCTCTCTGCTGCCGAGCCCTTCTCTTTGCCTGTCCTGACTTGGAGGGATTTCTGTTTGCGCATGTTTGGAAATATCATCACAGAGACCAGGTTTTAGCCCTACGACACATACTCTGGCAGGTGGACCCTGGGGCCGGTTGTGTTCTCCGTAAGGCCTTTGCATCCTAGGATTGGGCAATCTAATTGGGCCACCAGGGGGTGTTGGAAGCAAAGGGCCTGAAAGCCGCAGAGGGCGAATACCTGGCTCTTTAGATGGACCATCAAATCGAACTTGTGGTTGCGTTACCTGTGGTTGCAGGCTTTGAATCTTACCTGCTGTAGGAGCTGGTGGTCGCAGTAAATGGGTCGAGGTTGGGGCCATCTTTCTTGGAAACCGAGGTGAATATGGCTTGTCCTCTGACAACTCTTTGTTCCAGGGTGCCGGCATTCGCTGGCCATGGAAACGAGGAGACGGAGCCCGTTGCCCCCTGAAATTCGGAGGTAGTTGAAAGCGTGGACCTTTCACTTGAGCACCGCTTTCGTGACCCCCATCGCCTTCACAGAACTCCGGCTTTGCAAAATGTGGTTTGCTCTTTCCATGTTCTACAAACTGCTGAGGTCCCCTTCTGCCCAATTCCATTTCTGGAAACTGAGGTCCTTCAGACTGGTCGTGTGGAGGGCCCCCCGGTTGCGGCCGCCTCCACCCTCGCATACGAGGTTCTTGCACATTTGAAAAACCTTTATTTGCTGTATTCTGGTAATTGTTTGGTTCATCTAAATGCTCAGGTGGAGCAGGCCTAGGACATCGCTGTAATAAGCTTCTGTCGTTAGATTCTTCTTCATCAAATGGATGGGTTGGAGTACTGTCTCTAGAAGCAACAAAATCAGGTGAGTCTCTGTTGTGGAACTGCTTGTGTGGAGCATAGCCTCTAAAATCTGATTCAGAATCAAAGGGTTTTCTGTCAAATTGGTCAGATGCATCATGCTCCCCCATGGAGTCAGGGCAAGGTGGCTCTCTGACATTGAATGGGCCACTTGGTTTTTCATGGCTTGGCTGAAATGGACCACTGGGTCCAGAACGACGTAGCCCCAGTCTAGGACCAAGACCAGGGCCCCTCAGCCCAAAGTTTTGAGGTCCATTCCTAGGTCCTGGGAATCGACCCTGAAATCCAGAGTTCTGAGGTACAGTGCCCTCAAAAATTCCAGATCCAGAGGATGGGGTCCTTGGTCCATATTTTGGGGATGGTCCAGCATCTTCAAATATTCTTACTCTTGGATGCGCACCCCTTGGACCAAAGTTTGTACCAGGTCCACAGTTCTCAACTCTCTGAGGGTGTGGGGCTCTAGGCATCCTAGGCCTCATAGCTGCTGTAGGACATCTTGGTATCATCACTGAGGGAGGTCCTCTTGGACCAAGATTCCTTTGCTGTGGGCCTCTCCATGCATCACCAGGTACTCGTGGTCTAAACTGTTCTGTAGGATAGAAGTTTCTGGGTATGTCATGGTCACCCTGTGGTAGATCATCTCTTACCACAGAGTGGACCCCTTGAGATGGACGGTCATAAATGTGGAACTTCTCATCCTCATTAACTGAAAAACTACCTCGCTGAATCTGGGATGAATCTATTTGTTCAGCCTCTGGTCCATAACAGTCATTTTTCAAGTGGGGTGGCCTAGGTTGTAGACCTCTCGGGTGATCATATTCTGTCTCCTCAACTGGAAAATTACCAGAATACCTCTCTGCATTGGAATCGTCATTTTCATCCTCATGATTTTGTATCTCAGAAACGTTGTGCCCAGCCTCGTCCCGTGTAAAGCCACTTCTATGTGATAGTGGTGGCCTCTGTTGGGGATTCCTCTGTTTCGGTTGGTTGACAACATCCTGTGAAAAGCTATGCCTTTGTATTGATGGCAAATCTTCATTCTGATGCAACTTTTGAGTTCCATCTGGTGGAATGACATTTCTGTGGCCAAGAGATGGACGCATTCCTAATGCATCTCTGTTAGGATCACTATTTGAAAAATGTCCACTCTGCATCTTAGGAGGTCCAGGTAATGATGTTCTGGTATAAGGTTTGTCATAATCTGACAAGGCTTTCCTTTCTATTTGGTGTGTTTTATGAGGTAGTTGACTTTTGTGATCAGCCTCATGGCCAGAAGAATTGTCCCCTCGCAAACGCAGTGAGCTGAATGACTGTTCATCTCTCTGACAACTAAAAGCAGTGTCATCATCTACAAAATTACTTCTTTGATCTCTGATGTTATGGATCTCATCATCCTTACTTTCCTGCATTATGGAGCACTCGGATCGAGACTGGTTTCTGTGATGGAACCTATTTGACTCATCCTTCGAAAAACCGTCTCTTTGCAACGAATCTTCCGCAGACGTAACAGCTTTGTTTTCATGGCTCAGATCAGGTCCTACTTGTGGCGCATTACCACTGTGAAATGGCTCTGACTGAGTATTTGAGAAAGTACATTTGCTCATCTGTGGAGCAAATTCAGGGTGATCTCTCCGACCAAAGTTATCGTCCACCTTATCTCTGTTTTGATACTTTGCACAGAATTGCTCAGTGTCAGGCTGTGAGAACTTGCCCCTTTGAATTAAATTAGGTTTTAAAAACTGGTTTGAAAAAACAGCACCAGGTGGGTCAGATGATGACCGCCTTAAGGGCTGGTGTTCTTCAGTTTTTGTAAAACCTCCCTTTGGAACTTCTGATGGATTCTGTTCTCCATCAGGAGAAGCCTTGTTCTGTGATGCATCACCCTGACCTTCAGGTGGCCCACTTTGCTGCTGTTGTGCTGATTCAGTTCTCTGCCTCGTTGGTGATTGGCCTCTCTCATTTTTAGGCTGTGTGGATTTTTCACTTCGCGATGATCGAGACCTTGCTGAGTGTTTATCCGTCCTACTCTTATGTCCTGATGAACTTCTATGATGGTGACTATCTCTCTGCCTTGAAGCCACTCTCTCTTCTCTGTGACTATAACTGCGACTTTGTCTTGAAGATCTCTCAGGAGAGTGTCTACGATCTTTTCTACGGTATCGGTCAGCCTCACTTTTAGAGACCTGAGAAGATCTTTCCTCATGGTGTGACCTACGGTCATGTCTGGATCGTCTTTTAGGTGAGCCGTTGTCCCACTTGGATGTATGACTTTGTCTCGATTTGCCTGAAGTCTTTAAATGTGACCGCGAGTGTTGGCGGTTCTCGGTACCAGATGATGAATATGTACTTTCTTCCAGTTCAGATGCACTTAGATGTGTACGGGCTTGCAGGGTCACTTCAGATGGCAACTCTTTTGTATTAATATTTGTAGAACTCTTGCCAGCTGATGTTACTGATGGTCTGTCCGAATCTTTCTTTACACCATCTGAGGTCAGCTCTTGCTCAGGTTTGAACATACCTTGCATCATTGAACTGCTTGAAGGTGCCAGAAACGTTGCCTGGGTCAGTGCCTGATTTCCCACAGAGCTTTCTGTAATTTCCATTAAAGAATTTTCAGCATCCAGGTTTGCATTCCTGCACTGCCTTGGATCTCTACTTAGATTAATTAATGGAACAACTACAGTCTTTTCTGCTGCATCCTCTGGTTCCCTGCCAAAACGTGGTGGTGGAGACATGAGAGCATCAGAGACAGAAAAATGGGCCATGGAAACGCCTACAGCTGCCCTCTGTAGACGCAGCGCCTCCTCTTGCTCCTCTAGCTGACGCTTCTGTTCCTCTATCTGCCTGTTCAACTCCTCCAGCATCTTCTGCTGCTCAGACAATGACGCGACTGAAGCTGTTCCATAGTGAGAGGTGGAGGGTTTATTATTTGCAAGGTAGGTCTGCATCTCCTCAAAAACGGTTTCGTCTTCTGGATCATAAGCCGCATCATCATTTACAGTAGGGGTTTCTACTGATGGTACAGTCTCAGAAGGTTTTGCAGCATCAGCTGTGGTGACAGCATCAACTTTATTTCTTAAATTATACTCCTCCTCTGGGTCATAGGGTCTATTATCATCATCAACTTCACAAGCAGCAGTAGCTGCAACAGGTTTTAAGGGATATCCAACTTCTGGATCATACTCTTCCTCAGGGTCATAAGGTCTATCGTTATCATCCAACTCCATCTTCTCTGTTATTGGATTTTTTGGAGTCTGCTGGAACTGCCGCACAATTGGGTCAAAAGTCGTGGAAGCTACTGAAGGTTCTTTGATTTCTGAAGGACTGGGCTCACAGGTATTCACTGTGTCTGGTTTCTTTTTGCCAAACAATGTGTTAAGAATGGTTTGAAGAGGTGTAGTGCTGGATGAAGTGCATGCACCAGAAGATGGTGGAAGGTCAGAAGAGGTGGTCTTGGTAGTGTGGGCGCTGAATAAGGTTGGAGGATTCAACGCAGGAAGAATGTTAGAAAGCAAAGATGGGAAAGGCAAAGAGCTTGAGGATGAGACGGATGAGTCTGGTGATTGAGTAGCTGGTGGAGATCCAGGAGGAGTAACGCTGATTGGTATTTCTGGATCATAAGGCTCGCTTCCATCTTTTTTAGCATCAGGAATCACTCCCTGCGACTCAAGTAGCATCTGTATTCTTGGTCTTTTCTCTTCGATTTCTTGAGTAGGTGTTCCAAGACGCTTAAGTTTCTGACAAATTGCCAGCCCAATTAGGAGATTAGGGTGTTCCTCTTCAAGCCCTAACAGAATAATTGAGACAGAGGAATCAGTGCAAAGTCTGTTGAAAAATAAATCAATAACCCTTTCATGTCACTGTAGGTGTTAAATACTCAGTTACCTGGTCCTTCCAGCGGCAGCAGTACAGCGGGGATGGGAGCTTTTGCACAGACAGGAATGAGATAAAGGTCTTTGACACTGTTGCAAATATTAGAAACTACTCCAAATCGTCGGCGACTGTTGAAATAAGAAAACAGGGACACGTAGGCAACCTCTTCTTCATCAGTTGCTGGATGAAAGCGGATCAAGGACATCTCCTGGAGAAAAACAGAAAAATGAGAATATAAATCGATTAACGAGAATGAAACACTTTTATGATATTAAGAAATGTATGATAGCAAGACAGTGTATAAGTGGGTTGATGGGTTTACCTTCGTAACAGATGTTTTTACTTTGTCAACATATTCCCAGACTGTCTGGGGTAATATCCGACCACCAATGTGGATGGTATCAGGCAAATCCTTAACAGAGGAAACAAGTTGCTGTTTAGTGCAAAGGAATTATTGTCATCACATTGTTAAAAGCTGGTGAGCAGACCATTCCATGGCAAAGTATGGTATTATGTGAATGTAAACATATATATATATATATATATTTATATATATATGCCGTATTAACTATACCAAATATAAACCGATCAGCCATAACATTAAAACCACCTACTTGTTCCTACAATCATTTTATCAGCTCCACTGACCATACAGGAGCTACAATTACAGACTGTAGTTCATCTGATTCTCTGTATACTTTATTACTCTGTTCTTTAATGATCAGGACCCCCACAGGACCACCACAGAGCAGATACTATTACGGCGATGCATCATTCTCAGCACTGCAGTGACACTGATGAAGGATGACCAATACAAACTGTGCAGCAACAGATGAGCTGCCATCTCTGACTTTTTATCTACCAGGTGGACCAACAAGCTAGGGGAGTCTAATATAGTGGACAGTGGATGGACAGTGTTTAAACACTCCAGCGGCACTTCTGTGTCTGATCTGCTTGTACCAGCACAACACACTCTTAACACATCACCACCACATCAGTGTCACTGCAGTGCTGAGAATGATCCACCTCCCTAATAGTACCAGCTCTGTGGTGGTCCTGAGGGTATACAGAGAATCAGATGAACTGCAGGCTGTAATATACATATATGAGAGAGAGACAGAATATATATATATATATATATATATATATATATATATATATATATATATATATATATATATACACACACACACACACACACACACACACACACACACATACATAAATACACAAACACACTGGGATTTTGATCTTTGCAGAACATTTGATTATGACCAATAATTGGTCATAATCAACATTGTTTAAGCTCTCAGCAGCTGTCTGTATATAAACATCTTAGTCTAATAAACTATTTGCCTGTAAAAACTATAACTATAGCTATAAATATAACTACAGAACAAATACATTTTTCCATTCATTTTTTAAAAGGCAGATTAGAACAACACAGGATTGGTTCCAGATTTCTTCTGGACACTCCCAGCCATCATATATTTGTTCAAATGCACCATATAATCAATACATATTGTATTAATGTTATTTATTCTGATGTTAAGTGTTTTTCTAAACTAATCAACCAGTTACACAGGTTTCAAACTGTACTGTACATTCATAGAAAGGTTACTGACACTTAATTTGATGTTTCATCTGATGTTTACTGAGTTTAGGTTTAAACCTTATAGAGCTTTTCACTACAACAGTTCTGACCTTTTTTAGAAGCTCAGCAGATCCTAATCCTGAGATTAAATACCCCTTTGTAACAAACTTGGCCACAGTTTGCATGTTGAGAAAGCCCTTCCACACGGTTTCCTGTTTGGAGAGAAACTGGTTCGTCTCACTTTCAGTGGAGGGGTGAGAGCTTGTCAGTCTAGAAATAACAAAAACAAGGCAAGATTAAGACTGGTAAAGTATTTTTCTCAGAAATGACACATAAATGAATAAATAGCATGATATTTTAATGTTAAATGTAAACATGCACAAAGATGAAAACATTGATGACATAGTCATATCGTCGCTGTCCAAATAAAAAAAATAATAATAACAAAAAAATTTATTTAGAGCTTGTTTCATACCAGCGGCAGCTCAAAGTGCTTTAGAGTTTTCATCAGTAATAACATAAACTTAATTAGCAAAGACATGGTTCAATTTTATAGATACTACGAAGTCTAAGTTTTAAGTTTCTTAAAAGTGACCACTGAGCTTGACTGTCTCATGAAAATTGGAATGGAGTTCCACAATTTAGAAAAAGAGTAACTGATAGAGTCTCTCCATACTTTCTGTAATTTACAGAAGGTATGTGCAGAAGGTCAGTATCTCTTCAAAATAGTAACTTTACAGGAGAGAACAAAAACGGTCTTAACTTTCAATGTTAGTTGGTTTATGTAAAGAGGTTTTATTTAAGTGATTTTGGAGCATTTCTATTGGTCCTATTGGTTCTATTGGTCTATTCATTATGAAACTTGGATTATATCTATAGGATATAAAGAGCAGATGTTGTGTTCCAAAGATACAGAAAAATGAATATTGACACAAACGTAGATAAATGTTCTTCTTTGGAGAGTGACGATGTGCAAAGGTTTGAGTATGATTATGCCGATTTTTTCTAGAGCCCTATAAAAGCCAGAACAATTTTATTAACTGTTCTGATCTGTACAGGATACAGAAAAAAATCATATAAAAAACATCATATTCACTCATATATATTTTTATCTCAGATTTCTTAGCTTTTATTTACAGCTGTGTTATGGCCTACTGTGTGAAACCTGTTGCATTTGGGAATTACACACAACTGTGACCAAATTAGATTTACATATCGTTGAAAACACTGACTACAAACTTTGAAATGCTGGCCTGACACGCCAAACATTCACACACCTTGTGGTCGTGCTGGATGAACTGTAAAATCTAGGCACTGATGGGGCAGAGGGTTTCATCAGAATAGATTTGGGCATGGGCGCTGGTGGAGGTAGGGGCAGTGGTGGAGGAAGGGGCAGAGGCTCGACCACCTTTGATTCCTCCACAGCCTCTTTTTCGCTGGCCATAGGTGGTGGGCGGTGGGGTGGTGGTGGTGGTGCAGCCGGGGCAGTGGTTGGAGCAGCAGAAGCAGAAGGTGTAGGTTGATATGAAGCAGTGCGAGGATCCTTTTTTGTGATGAACACCACAGAAACCTCGGGGATCACCGGTGGAGAAAAGCCTGATGAAGCCGTTTCAACACTAGGATCATCAGCCGTTGGAGAAGCAGGCGACTCAGTGATAGGGTCAGCTTCTATAGAGTCAGGAACTGGAGTTTTTTTGTCAAACATCTGAATAACCCATGGTGTTGATTTTTCTTTCTCATCATCTTTCAGCTCTTCCTTCTTGACCCTCTTAACGTCAGGATCTTCGTCAGCAGAAATCTGACCTGTAGGACAGGAAACACATGTAAACGATAAGAAGCATAACTGAGATTAAATCAAGTGTAATGGACTTAATGCTTCTATAAAAAAATAACAACAGAAAATATGCCAAATCAATAATAATATTACAATCAATAATATTTTTAGCCAATAAAAAGTAGTTTGTATAATATGCTAGCACTGCTGAAGGAGGTCAAGAACCCTTAGTCACTGTACATAGTAGTTGTTTCATAAACTTCACAACTTATTGTTAATTAATAATTAAAATATCATAACAGAGCACTGTTAAGTGCTGAAATCTTTGTCTTCTGAGTAGTTTTTAAGCATCTTCAGGCGATTTCCAGTACTTTATTAGCATCAAGCTAGCACAAGTTTCAAGCTAACTAACACAGATCTACCAAAAACAAGGACATTTGAAGCATGCGAGTGTTTTAAGTTGCATATTTCATACTTTTTGATGTTGCACAATAGTTTTACAATAATTGATAATATAGCAGTGTTTAATGCATACAACTTCACTTATCAGTAGGTTTTACTCACCAAATAACACAGATAATGCTAATTTCCACTAGCACCTTGAGGCAGTTTTAAGCAGTGCGTTAGCATTGAGCTAACATGAAGGTTAATAAGAGCTACGTAACACAGACCTAGCCACCAAAAACAGTGACTTCTAAAACATGTGAGACCTTCAAGGGCCAAATTTTATCTTTTACTTTTGCCATCTTACAATAAATGATTCAGTAAATACTGTAATTTAAAGCTCATCACTGAGGTGGTTTAGCCTGTTAGCGGTAGCCTGTTTAGCCTGTTGTTGTTGTTATTTTAGGATTATTATTAAGAAAATTAACAAAACTGATTTCTTACTGATCTATCAGTCGACCCGGTGGTCCATATGAGCAGTAGAACACAGCAATGTGGGTTTAGAGACTGGAAGCCTTAAAGGGGAGTTTCACCAACACTTCAAATTTTCTCCATATTAAAATGGTTCAGAGGTTGTTTACAGTGGTGGTGATGGGAACCAGCCGTCTACCTACACGTGTCTTCTGAGTTTATATAAATGTTGATAAAATTTGGAAAATCTAAAAAAATAATATGTAATATTGTTTCCATCCATCATAAATGGATCAAACCCATTTACTGGAATAACTTTCTGTGAGGAAGCTTTTAGAGGTGGACGTCTGGTTCCATTCACCACCACTGTGAACAGTTCTCACTGTGTCAAAAACAGAGCGCTTCACACCGAACCTCTCCTAACGACAAACTGATTCAAGAGTTTTATTGTCATGTGTACAGCAGAACAGACAGTTACACTGTACAATGAAATACTTACTTTGCTGTTCCTCCATTCACCAATAGATAAAGATAACAAATAAAAGAAATAATAAAAAATATATACAAAATATACAAAGTATAATAATATAAGTTGAAATAAATAAAAGTATTTTTATAGTTAAAGAATAAAAAATAAAAGTGTGCTTTTATGTGCAAGTATGAAGAGCAGCAGCCATAAAGTGCAAGTTTCAAGTAACAAATGTAAACAATAATGTTTTGTGTGAAAAACAAGACCAGTCAAAACCAGTTCAGATAAGATCCAATTGATGGTGATGGGAACCAGGGGTCTCCATGTCTACAACACAAACATGCACATCTGATTTACTATCAAACCCACCAGTGAACCAACAGGTGCCTTCTGAGTGTTTATATGAATGTTGATGGTAAAATCCAGAAAATCTGAAAATAATATATATATATATATATCTTTGGGGACTATTTTCGGTTCTATTTTGCCTCCACCATTAAAAGATTTTAAGGCATAAATCCTCTCAAAACTATCATAAACAACATCTCAGACAGTGTATTTATAAACATTTACTGTAATAACTTTCTGTGAGGAAGCTTTTAGAGGTGGACGTCTGGTTCCATTCACCAACACTGTGAACAGTTCTTATTTTCTATAAGTACTGAAAGAGTTAGTGATTTTGGACTCTCAGCGTTACCTGCATATCAAAGTTTTTTGGCTTCCACACCCCCTGTGCTCAGAAAAGCTCATCATGATGTTATTTAGAATATTAAATTATATTGCCAACCCAAAATCAATGACGCATCCCTTAACTCTCAATATCAAAAACATGCTGGTAGCCACTTACCAGTACATATCCTGCATTTGAGGTCAAACAGATGGGCTCTGTGTTCTGATGTTGTGTCCTTCAGCATGCTGCTGATGATGTCTGACACGGCAGTACCAACTTTCCGGGGCAGTGCAGGCTTCACCAGAGATGCAGAAGCTTTCTCTTCCTTTACGGGGGAAAAATCTAAATGAGTCTCTATGGAGACCAGACACAGCACCTGTACCTACACCTATACTAGCATCTCAATAAATACTGTATCGAGACCTTTAAAGTAGGGCCACTCCATAAACTGCTACTGCAATACAGGTGTCAACGATGGTCTGTATTGGCTCAGTACTCATGCCTGGCCTTGGTGTGCTAACCAATCATGTCCCAGTAAACCCAATATTTTGTACGTGCCATTACCATGGAAAGTGCAGTAGCGGTAATGTTGTAGTGCTGGAGTCCATACTGGTACTGTTGTAATACTTGAGTCCATACTGGTAATGTTGTAATACTCCAGTCTGTACTGGTAATGTTGTAATACTTGAGTCTGTACTGGTAATGTTGTAATACTCCAGTCTGTACTGGTAATGTTGTAATACTTGAGTCTGTACTGGTAATGTTGTAATACTCCAGTCTGTACTGGTAATGTTGTAGTGCTGGAGTCCATACTGGTACTGTTGTAATACTCCAGTCTGTACTGGTAATGTTGTAGTGCTGGAGTCCATACTGGTACTGTTGTAATACTCCAGTCTGTACTGGTAATGTTGTAGTGCTGGAGTCCATACTGGTAATGTTGTAATACTCCAGTCTGTACTGGTAATGTTGTAATACTTGAGTCTGTACTGGTAATGTTGTAATACTCCAGTCTGTACTGGTAATGTTGTAATACTTGAGTCTGTACTGGTAATGTTGTAATACTCCAGTCTGTACTGGTAATGTTGTAATACTTGAGTCTGTACTGGTAATGTTGTAATACTTGAGTCTGTACTGGTAATGTTGTAGCACTCGAGTCTGTACTGGTAATGTTGTAATACTCCAGTCTGTACTGGTAATGTTGTAATACTTGAGTCTGTACTGGTAATGTTGTAGTAATCAAGTTCAAACCAGCAATGTAATACTCGAGTCTGTACTGGTAATGTTGTAATACTCCAGTCTGTACTGGTAATGTTGTAGCACTCGAGTCTGTACTGGTAATGTTGTAATACTCAAGTCTGTACTGGTAATGTTGTAGCACTCGAGTCTGTACTGGTAATGTTGTAATACTCCAGTCTGTACTGGTAATGTTGTAATACTTGAGTCTGTACTGGTAATGTTGTAATACTCCAGTCTGTACTGGTAATGTTGTAATACTCCAGTCTGTACTGGTAATGTTGTAATACTTGAGTCTGTACTGGTAATGTTGTAATACTCCAGTCTGTACTGGTAATGTTGTAATACTCCAGTCTGTACTGGTAATGTTGTAATACTTGAGTCTGTACTGGTAATGTTGTAATACTCCAGTCTGTACTGGTAATGTTGTAATACTCCAGTCTGTACTGGTAATGTTGTAATACTTGAGTCTGTACTGGTAATGTTGTAATACTCCAGTCTGTACTGGTAATGTTGTAATACTCCAGTCTGTACTGGTAATGTTGTAATACTTGAGTCTGTACTGGTAATGTTGTAATTCTTGAGTCTGTACTGGTAATGTTGTAATACTCCAGTCTGTACTGGTAATGTTGTAATACCCCAGTCTGTACTGGTAATGTTGTAATACTCCAGTCTGTACTGGTAATGTTGTAATACTCCAGTCTGTACTGGTAATGTTGTAATACCCCAGTCTGTACTGGTAATGTTGTAATACTCCAGTCTGTACTGGTAATGTTGTAATACCCCAGTCTGTACTGGTAATGTTGTAATACCCCAGTCTGTACTGGTAATGTTGTAATACTTGAGTCTGTACTGGTAATGTTGTAATACTTGAGTCTGTACTGGTAATGTTGTAATACTCCAGTCTGTACTGGTAATGTTGTAATACCCCAGTCTGTACTGGTAATGTTGTAATACTCCAGTCTGTACTGGTAATGTTGTAATACCCCAGTCTGTACTGGTAATGTTGTAATACTCCAGTCTGTACTGGTAATGTTGTAATACTCCAGTCTGTACTGGTAATGTTGTAATACTCCAGTCTGTACTGGTAATGTTGTAATACTTGAGTCTGTACTGGTAATGTTGTAATACTTGAGTCTGTACTGGTAATGTTGTAATACTCGAGTCTGTACTGGTAATGTTGTTATACCCCAGTCTGTACTGGTAATGTTGTAATACTCCAGTCTGTACTGGTAATGTTGTAATACCCCAGTCTGTACTGGTAATGTTGTAATACTCCAGTCTGTACTGGTAATGTTGTAATACTCCAGTCTGTACTGGTAATGTTGTAATACTCCAGTCTGTACTGGTAATGTTGTAGTATTCAAGTTCATACAAGTTTAAATCTGTTCTGGTGGTTGAGGATCTAATCTTTCCATGATGACCTAACCGAGTATTTGTTGGTTGATGTTTTCAAAACTTAAACATGTCCTAGAGCAGATCAGACAGTTAGTACTAGGTTTCATGTTGGGGGTACGTCATTCTGAGGGTGAATCCTGTGACTCATGAGATGCAACCACGCTCAGGCACGGTATTAAGCAACCAGGCACGGGCTTATTCCATGTCAACGCAACACTCATTTATTATGTATAGTAAATGATGGTTAATGTACAATATGTTTGATCCTCTCTTTCTTATATTAATATTCTGGCCATATCATGAAGCCCTACTTAATTATTTCAGATATTGTGTCTGTTGGTACGGAGAGTCTGGAGAAACAGGTGATGACTTACCCGAGAAGTAGCAACGCTCACAGTTTTGATCACTTTTTCCTGACATGTAGAAAGCGGCTTCTCTGTGTTTATACAAACGGGGGCCGACTCTACCTTCAGGAATGTGGCAGCAATTTCCTGTCGGAGACAGATCTCTAATTATTGGAGATAATGATGCAGTGCACCTACTCACAAGTCTTTAAACTATAGAGCAGCAGAGGCTAGAGCTACCAATACATCTCAGTATCAGATATTTATCAATAAATAATCAAGCCCGTCTTTCTTGAGTGATGCTGCTCTGAACTGCAGGACTGTCTTACAAATCTAACATCGCTAGACTGATTTGGTTCTGATCTGCCTTAAAAATACAACAATAGCTTTACTTTGCACACCTCTACCAACATGAAGCAGGTAGAGTGTTATAATGCTTGTAATGTATTAAAAGAAAAGTTAATTGAATTGGTCACAGTGGTGGTGAATGGAACCAGACATCCATATCTAAAAGCTCATTTACAGAAAGTTATTCCATGAAATCTTATCTATAAAATGCCTGATGTCTAAGATATTGTTTATGATAGTTTTGAGAATATTTCAGCCTTAAAACCCAAGCATGGTGGAGGGATACAGGCACTATAAGGCAAAATAGTCCCAAAGAAAACATATTTTTTTCAGATTTTCCAACTTTTACCAACATTAACATTCATATAAACTCATATGTAGGTTCACTGGTGGGTTTGATAGTAAATAAAATGTGTGTAGTTATGTTGTATACATGGTAACATCTGGTCCCCATTACCACAAATGTAAACAACGTCTGAGTCAGCAAGTTTCTACACACTATACACCAGCAGAGGTTCCTAATTCCAATCCAGCAGAACGTTGCTCTTAATTATGTTTTTCACAATACCAGAAGTTTGACACTGATACACATAACAAGATTAGAACCACAAAACTCAGCACCCTATTGATATTCCTTCTAATACTAAAAATCAGATGTGCACAATTAAACAAACTAAAAACCATAAAGAACTGAGATACCTGAACGTAATGAAGCTCCTGCTGGCTCAGTCTGGTTAGTTTGAATGGAGTGATATGGCCCTTAATAACCTGGTAGAAAAGGCCCTAAAAAGCAAATATAAACAAATATAAACAACACAGTGTGAGTGGATGTTGTTCTACAGTAACGACTCATACAAAACATTCAGGTGCAGTAAAGAACAACTAAGAGGTTCTTCATAACCAACAAAACAGCCTGATTTCCACTGATGGAACCAAACATTTAAACTTAATTTAGATTTATATGTCTCAGATAATACACAACTTGGCCAAATGTGTGTGGACACTGCAGAGTTTATTGGGCATCCCATTCAAAAACAATGGGCATGAATATGGAGCTTGTGGCTATAACAGCCTCTGCTCTTCTGGGAATCTTTCCACAACATTTGGAGCATGTCTTTGGGTATTTCCATCCATTCAGTCTAAAGAGCATTTGTAAGGCAGATATGTTGGATGGGAAGGCCTGGATCACAATCGTAGTTCCAGTTTATCCCAAAGGTGTTCAGTAGGGGTCAAGGTCAGGACACTGGAGTTTCTTCACCCCAAACTCCTCAAACCATGTGATCATGGAGCTGGGACAGGGACACGGTTATACTGGAACAGCAAAGCGTTCTTCCCCAAACTACTGAATAATGTAACATGTCTTTTTGTGCTGTAGCATTAACATCACCCTCACTGGAACTAAGGGTCCAGGCCCAAACCCTGACAATCCCCTAGACAGCCCTGCCCCCACTTTACTATTGGCACTCTGCATACCGCATCCTGCATTCAGTCTCCAAACTCAAATTCATCCAACACACCAGTAGCAGAACTTTACACCACTCCAGAGTCCAGTGGTGGAGGTTTACACCAATTCAGAATCCAGTGGTGGAGCTTTACGCCACTCCAGAGTCCAGTGGTGGAGCTTTACGCCACTCCAAAGTCCAGTGGTGGAGGTTTACACCAATTCAGAATCCAGTGGTGGAGCTTTACGCCACTCCAGAGTCCAGTGGTGGAGCTTTACGCCACTCCAAAGTCCAGTGGTGGAGCTTTACGCCACTCCAGAGTCCAGTGGTGGAGCTTTACGCCACTCCAGAGTCCAGTGGTGGAGCTTTACACCAATTCAGAATCCAGTGGTGGAGCTTTACGCCACTCCAGAGTCCAGTGGTGGAGCTTTACGCCACTCCAAAGTCCAGTGGTGGAGCTTTACACCACTCCAGAGTCCAGTCATGGATCTTAGGCTTGCACACAGCTGGTCAGCCATGACTAACAGATGTTGAGTGTCATATTTAAAGTCACTGAGTTCCTCAGTAAACTTCCCCTCCTGCCAGTGTTTGTCTCCTGAGGATGCAAGTCTGTGCTAGATTTTATGCACCTGTTACCAATGGCTGTTAACGAAACATTGAAATTATTTGTTTTGGGTGTCCACATATTTTTGGCTGCAAAGAACACTAACATTGCGATTAGTACCTTCGTGAACACAACACTATTAAACACACCTTGTTCTTGGGGTCTTTCAAGCTCATCAGGAGAGTTCTGTACTTATTCCTGTACTTGTCGTCTGTAGTGTAGTACATGTTGAACATCTCTCGCTCAATGTTTACAGCCAGCTTTCCAACATCACTCTCAGACACTTCCAGATCATCACTTTCAGCCACCCTGACAGTGAAGACAAACATCACAGAGAACACATCAGTCAAACTAATGATTCAAAAATTACACTTAGCTTAACTATTTTCTTTAAGTATGGTCACATTCTATATTTCACATTCACGTTTCTTATTAGGTAGAATGTATAACTCTAAAAGTAAGTATTGTATATAAACTGAGTTAGTTTCTTAGTAGGTTGAATGTATAACTCTAAATGTAGGTATTGTATATAAACTGAGTTACAGTTTCTCATTAGGTTGAATGTATAGCTCTAAATGTAGGTATTGTTTATAATATGAGTTACAGTTTCTCATTAGGTTGAATGTATAGCTCTAAATGTAGGTATTGTATATAAACTAAGTTCCAGTTTCTCATTAGGTTGAGTGTATAGCTCTAAATGTAGGTATTGTATATAAACTGAGTTACAGTTTCTCATTAGGCTGAATGTATAACTCTAAATGTAGGTATTGTATATAAACTGAGTTACAGTTTCTCATTAGGTTGAATGTATAGCTCTAAATGTAGGTATTGTATATAAACTGAGTTACAGTTTATCATTAGGTTGAATGTAAAACTCTAAATGTAGGTATTGTATATAAACTGAGTTACAGTTTCTCATTATGTTGAATGTATAACTCTAAATGTAGGTATTGTATATAAACTGAGTTACAGTTTCTCATTATGTTGAATGTATACCTCTAAATGTAGGTATTGTATATAAACTGAGTTACAGTTTCTCATTATGTTGAATGTATACCTCTAAATGTAGGTATTGTATATAAACTGAGTTACAGTTTCTCATTAGGTTGAATGTATAGCTCTAAATGTAGGTATTGTATATAAACTGAGTTACAGTTTCTCATTAGGTTGAATGTATTACTCTAAATGTAGGTATTGTATATAAACTGAGTTACAGTTTCTCATTATGTTGAATGTATAACTCTAAATGTAGGTATTGTATATAAACTGAGTTACAGTTTCTCATTAGGTTGAATGTATAACTCTAAAAGTAAGTATTGTATATAAACTGAGTTAGTTTCTTAGTAGGTTGAATGTATAACTCTAAATGTAGGTATTGTATATAAACTGAGTTACAGTTTCTCATTAGGTTGAATGTATAACTCTAAATGTAGGTATTGTATATAAACTGAGTTACAGTTTCTCATTAGGTTGAATGTATAACTCTAAATGTAGGTATTGTATATAAACTGAGTTACAGTTTCTCATTATGTTGAATGTATAACTCTAAATGTAGGTATGGTATATAAACTGAGTTACAGTTTCTCATTAGGTTGAATGTATAACTCTAAATGTAGGTATTGTATATAAACTGAGTTACAGTTTCTCATTACGTTGAATGTATAACTCTAAATGTAGGTATTGTATATAAACTGAGTTACAGTTTCTCATTACGTTGAATGTATAACTCTAAATGTAGGTATTGTATATAAACTGAGTTACAGTTTCTCATTATGTTGAATGTATAACTCTAAATGTAGGTATTGTATATAAACTGAGTTACAGTTTCTCATTAGGTTGAATGTATAACTCTAAATGTAGGTATTGTATATAAACTGAGTTACAGTTTATCATTAGGTTGAATGTATAACTCTAAATGTAGGTACTGTATATAAACTGAGTTACAGTTTCTCATTATGTTGAATGTATAACTCTAAATGTAGGTATTGTATATAAACTGAGTTACAGTTTCTCATTAGGTTGAATGTATAGCTCTAAATGTAGGTATTGTATATAAGCTGAGTTACAGTTTATCATTAGGTTGAATGTATAACTCTAAATGTAGGTATTGTATATAAACTGAGTTACAGTTTCTTGTTGGTCTGAGTGTATATCTTGTGTCAGAGCCTGGACAGATCAGTTTGTACTGTTATGCTCTAACCTTTTCAGCAAGCTGTCGGCGAGGGAACGTCTGATGTTCTGCCTTATCTGCATGTTGGGATGAGCCTGAAGAGGTCTTGGAGGTGGAACAGGGGCCGGAGTGACCGGGAGGACCCGAATCTCCGAGGCTGGACCAGAGGAAGCCGCTGGGTCCTGTGGTGCAGTGGTAGCTTCCTGAGACTGACTTGGCTTCTCTGGCACAGTCAAGGTGCCCTTGTTGACTTGCGGCGGCTCCGTCTGGAGCTGTTTGAGGCCGGCCAGGCGCGGAGAGCCAGGCATGGTTTTCTTGGCTCGACTGGGAGGGGGATTAGAGCCCGGCTTCCTGAGCGGCGGAGCTGAGGAAGCTGCCTTTTCCTCCACTTTCTCGGTTTTCTCATCCTTTTCAGGACCGTCTGATGAAGCTGGTGGATTTGGAGGCTGAGGAGCATCTTGCTTCGTCTCTGCTTTACTTTCCACGTCCTCCTTTTCCTTCCTCTCTGCTAAAACAGAGCAAATAGTTTGGCTATCAGTAATAGCTTGTAGGGTATCTGTTTAAATCTGTTATCTGTTACTCAGCAGGGTGGCTAAAGGTTTTATCCTGCAGGGCTAAAGAGTAACATGTGTCTAGTGCCAGCTTTCCAGTGTTATTAGACAAAAAATGATTTAAAACTGATACCCAGTTGCACTGATTACTGTGCTGATCAATAAATGCTGTTAAAGTAGATTCACTGTAAGCAAATGTGTGCTTTGTTGTTGCCCAGAACAACCAAACAGACACACAAATAGGGAGGACAGGTCTGATTCTAATTATGTTATGATTCTATAATTAATTATATGTTTTCCTGCAATACATTTTAAGCTTAACAAAATCTTGAATCTTCAACTTGGTTGATTTTCAGTTTTATTAATATAATCTGGGAACTATGTGATGCCAATTAGCATATTTAACACATATATATATATATATATATATATATATATATATATATATATATATATATATATATATTTTTTTTTTTTTATATTATTTATTTATTTATTTTTTTCCCACTGTCTAAAGAAAAATAAGAATCTCCAAAACGGCAACTTTACAGGACAGAACAAAAACTGTCTTTAATTTCAATTAAAAAGTCAGTGGAACCAGAATTATTTCCAAGTGATTTTGGAGCATTTCTATTGGTCCATCAACACATTTTCACACAATGTAAACAGCAGCTGTTGCGTTCAAATGATGCATGTTTTTCATTAGACAGTGACGTATATGCTTCATTGGAATCTGTGAATACATGTGTTTGAGAGGGAGCAGAACAGGGCAGTCCTGTAAAGAGTACAGGACTGTAAAGAGTACAGGACTGTAAAGAGTACAGGACTGTAAAGAGTACAGGACTGTAAAGAGTACAGGACTGTAAAGAGTACAGGACTGTAAAGAGTTTGGCAACCACTACACCACCGTACTAACCACTACACCACCATACTAACCACTACACCACCATACTAACCACTACACCACCATACTGACCACTACACCACCATACTGACCACTACACCACCATACTGACCACTACACCACCATACTAACTACTACACCACCATACTAACCACTACACCACCATACTAACCACTACACCACCATACTGACCACTACACCATCATACTAACCACTACACCACCATACTAACCACTACACCACCATACTGACCACTACACCACCATACTAACCACTACACCACCATACTAACCACTACACCACCATACTGACCACTACACCACCATACTGACCACTACACCACCATACTAACCACTACACCACCATACTAACCACTACACCACCGTACTAACCACTACACCACCATACTAACCACTACACCACCATACTGACCACTACACCACCACACTGACCACTACACCACCATACTGACCACTACACCACCATACTAACTACTACACCACCATACTAACCACTACACCACCATACTGACCACTACACCACCATACTGACCACTACACCACCATACTAACCACTACACCACCATACTAACCACTACACCACCATACTGACCACTACACCACCTTACTAACCACTACACCACCATACTAACCACTACACCACCATACTGACCACTACACCACCGTACTGACCACTACACCACCGTACTAACCACTACACCACCATACTAACCAATACACCACCATACTAACCACTACACCACCATACTAACCACTACACCACCATACTAACCACTACACCACCATACTGACCACTACACCACCGTACTAACCACTACACCACCGTACT
The DNA here is from genome assembly GCA_021613375.1 of Megaleporinus macrocephalus. Classification (NCBI taxonomy): domain Eukaryota; kingdom Metazoa; phylum Chordata; class Actinopteri; order Characiformes; family Anostomidae; genus Megaleporinus; species Megaleporinus macrocephalus. The sequence continues at coordinate 40,479,900 of CM038718.1, forward strand.
AACCACTACACCACCATACTGACCACTACACCACCATACTGACCACTACACCACCATACTAACCACTACACCACCATACTGACCACTACACCACCATACTAACTACTACACCACCATACTAACCACTACACCACCATACTAACCACTACACCACCATACTGACCACTACACCACCATACTAACCACTACACCACCATACTGACCACTACACCACCTTACTAACCACTACACCACCATACTGACCACTACACCACCGTACTGACCACTACACCACCGTACTGACCACTACACCACCATACTAACCACTACACCACCGTATTAACCACTACACCACCGTACTAACCACTACACCACCGTACTAACCACTACACCACCGTACTAACCACTACACCACCTTACTAACCACTACACCACCATACTAACCACTACACCACCATACTGACCACTACACCACCGTACTGACCACTACACCACCGTACTAACCACTACACCACCGTACTAACCACTACACCACCATACTAACCACTACACCACCATACTAACCACTACACCACCATACTAACCACTACACCACCATACTAACCACTACACCACCATACTGACCACTACACCACCATAATAACCACTACACCACCGTACTAACCACTGTACTAACCACTACACCACCATACTAACCACTACACCACCATACTGACCACTACACCACCATACTAACCACTACACCACTATACTGACTACTACACCACCGTACTAACCACTACACCACCATACTAACCACTACACCACCGTACTAACCACTACACCACCATACTGACCACTACACCACCATACTGACCACTACACCACCATACTAACAACTACACCACCTTACTAACCACTACACCACCGTACTGACCACTACACCACCATACTGACCACTACACCACCATACTAACAACTACACCACCTTACTAACAACTACACCACCTTACTAACAACTACACCACCTTACTAACCACTACACCACCATACTAACCACTACACCACCATACTAACCACTACACCACCTTACTAACCACTACACCACCATACTAACCACTACACCACCATACTAACCACTACACCACCATACTAACCACTACACCACCTTACTAACCACTACACCACCGTACTAACCACTACACCACCATACTAACCACTACACCACCATACTAACCACTACACCACCATACTGACCACTACACCACCATACTAACCGCTACACCACCGTACTAACCACTACACCACCTTACTGACCACTACACCACCACTGTGCTTTCTCCCAATCAGCACTAATAATAAACCTGGTTTCTGCTTCTTTATCAGTTTATCAGTTGGAGTTTAGCCACTCGGGTCACTGATGCTCGGCTCTGAGATCCAGGAGCTGAAATCAGACGTGGCTGTTATTTTGTGTCTTGTCTGATGTTTAACAGCAGGAACGATGAGGGTCTAAAGAGTCGGACGATAAAACAGCCAGATTCTGCTGACAGTGACTAATCATTGGCATTTAGCCCAAGCTGATGCTAACAGCTGACGTCAATATATTAACAGAGATGTAACGTTATGATGTTTAGCGCTAGCTAACGCTAACAGTTGAGGTAAAGTATTAACAGATATGCCATGTTCTATCCCCAGCTAACACTAATTGAGGTCAATATATTGAGATGTAATGTTCTAGATAGTTCATGGCATTTAGCCATAGCTAACACTAACTGAGCTCAATATGTTGAGATGTAATGTTCTAGATAGTTCATGATGTTTAGCCATAGCTAACGCTAACAGTTGAGGTAAAGTATTAACAGATATGCCATGTTCTATCCCCAGCTAACACTAATTGAGGTCAATATATTGAGATGTAATGTTCTAGATAGTTCATGGCATTTAGCCATAGCTAACACTAACTGAGCTCAATATGTTGAGATGTAATGTTCTAGATAGTTCATGATGTTTAGCCATAGCTAACGCTAACAGTTGAGGTAAAGTATTAACAGAAATGCAATGTTCTAGAGAGTTACTGGCATTTAGCCCCAGCTAACACTGAGCTCAATATATTGACATGTAATTATCTAGATAGTTCTTAGCATTTAGCCATAGCTAACACTAAGTGAGCTCAATATATTGAGATGTAATGTTCTAGATAGTTCATGATGTTTAGCGCTAACTAACGCTAACAGTTGAGGTAAAGTATTAACAGGAATTGCAATGTTCTAGAGAGTTACTGGCATTTAGTCCCAGCTAACACTAACTGAGCTCAATATGTTGAGTTGTAATGTTCTAGATAGTTCTTGGTGTTATTGGTGCTCAGCCTGTCTCTTTCCTTCTTTCACTGAACGTCTTCAAGGAAGTCAGTAAAAGTTGGCCTACGCTCCCCTAAACACCTGCTCAAGCAAACAATCCACAAAACCACAAACACACACACACACACACATACACACACACACACACACACACACACACACACACACACATACGTACACACACACACACACACACACACACAAGCTCACGCTGCCATACTGTCGACTGTCGAGTCACTCAAGTAAAGAGTCAGACACACGTTTCACTCCAAAACTGAAACTCTTCTACTTCACAAATAAATCTATTCTAAGACATAAGGACCTAAATCCAACAGCTGCAGCACTGAAACTAACAAAGCTAGAGATTTTGGTTACTTATACTTTACTAGAGTAATTATCAGTACTTTCTACTCCTTACATTTACACTCCATTATCAGTACTTTCTACTCCTTACATTTACACTCCATTATCAGTACTTTCTACTCCTTACATTTACACTCCATTATCAGTACTTTCTACTCCTTACATTTACACTCCATTATCAGTACTTTCTACTCCTTACATTTACACTCCATTATCAGTACTTTTATACTCCTTACACTTACACTCCATTATCTGTACTTTCTACTCCTTACATTTACACTCCATTATCTGTACTTTCTACTCCTTACATTTACACTCCATTATCAGTACTTTCTACTCCTTACATTTACACTCCATTATCTGTACTTTCTACTCCTTACATTTACACTCCATCATCAGTACTTTCTACTCCTTACATTTACACTCCATTATCAGTACTTTCTCCTCCTTACATTTACACTCCATTATCAGTACTTTCTCCTCCTTACATTTACACTCCATTATCAGTACTTTCTACTCCTTACATTTACACTCCATCATCTGTACTTTCTACTCCTTACATTTACACTCCATCATCAGTACTTTCTACCCCTTACATTTACACTCCATTATCAGTACTTTCTACTCCTTACATTTACACTCCATTATCTGTACCTTCTACTCCTTACATTTACACTCCATTATCAGTACTTTCTACTCCTTACATTTACGCTCCATTATCAGTACTTTCTACTCCTTACATTTACGCTCCATTATCAGTACTTTCTACTCCTTACATTTACGCTCCATTATCAGTACTTTATACTCCGTACATTTACGCTCCATTATCAGTACTTTCTACTCCTTACATTTACGCTCCATTATCAGTACTTTTTACTGCTTACATTTACGCTCCATTATCAGTACTTTCTACTCCTTACATTTACGCTCCATTATCAGTACTTTCTACTCCTTACATTTACGCTCCATTATCAGTATTTTCTACTCCTTACATTTACACTTCATTATCAGTACTTTCTACTCCTTACATTTACGCTCCATTATCAGTACTTTCTACTCCTTACATTTACGCTCCATTATCTGTACTTTCTACTCCTTACATTTACGCTCCATTATCAGTACTTTCTACTCCTTACATTTACGCTCCATTATCAGTACTTTATACTCCGTACATTTACGCTCCATTATCAGTACTTTCTACTACTTACATTTACACTCCATTATCAGTACTTTCTACTCCTTACATTTACGCTCCATTATCAGTACTTTCTACTCCTTACATTTACGCTCCATTATCAGTACTTTCTACTCCTTACATTTACGCTCCATTATCAGTACTTTCTACTCCTTACATTTACGCTCCATTATCAGTACTTTCTACTCCTTACATTTACGCTCCATTATCAGTACTTTCTACTCCTTACATTTACGCTCCATTATCTGTACCTTCTACTCCTTACATTTACACTCCATTGTCAGTACTTTCTACTCCTTACATTTACACTCCATTATCAGTACTTTCTACTACTTACATTTACACGCCATTATCAGTACTTTCTACTACTTACATTTACACTCCATTATCTGTACTTTCTACTCCTTACATTTACACTCCATTATCAGTACTTTCTACTCCTTACATTTACACTACATTATCAGTACTTTCTACTCCTTACATTTACACTCCATTATCAGTACTTTCTACTCCTTACATTTACACTCCATTATCAGTACTTTTTTACTCCTTACATTTACACTCCATTATCAGTACTTTCTACTCCTTACATTTACGCTCCATTATCAGTACTTTCTACTCCTTACATTTACGCTCCATTATCAGTACTTTCTACTCCTTACATTTACGCTCCATTATCAGTACTTTCTACTCCTTACATTTACGCTCCATTATCAGTACTTTCTACTACTTACATTTACGCTCCATTATCAGTACTTTCTACTCCTTACATTTACACTCCATTATCTGTACCTTCTACTCCTTACATTTACGCTCCATTATCAGTACTTTCTACTCCTTACATTTACACTCCATTATCAGTACTTTCTACTACTTACATTTACACTCCATTATCAGTACTTTCTATTCCTTACATTTACACTCCATTATCAGTACTTTCTACTCCTTACATTTACACTACATTATCAGTACTTTCTACTCCTTACATTTACGCTCCATTATCAGTACTTTCTACTCCTTACATTTACACTCCATTATCTGTACCTTCTACTCCTTACATTTACACTCCATTATCAGTACTTTCTACTCCTTATTTTTACACTCTATTATCAGTACTTTCTACTACTTACATTTACACTCCATTATCAGTACTTTCTATTCCTTACATTTACACTCCATTATCTGTACTTTCTACTCCTTACATTTACACTCCATTATCAGTACTTTCTACTCCTTACATTTACACTCCATTATCAGTACTTTCTACTCCTTACATTTACACTACATTATCAGTACTTTCTACTCCTTACATTTACGCTCCATTATCAGTATTTTCTACTCCTTACATTTACACTCCATTATCTGTACTTTCTACTCCTTACATTTACACTCCATTATCAGCCAACAAACTGTGAAATAAGACCACCCAGTCGGAAGACTCAAGGAGCCAGTAGGTGATTTGTGCTGTGCTGTTTGTGACACTGAGCTGCGTTTGTATCTGAATCTGTACTCTGTACTGTGGTGTAGTAGCTTTAACTCAGAGAAGACCAACTTAATCATTTTACCTCAGAAGAAGCTCAAACTTCAGTAGCAGCAGTTCAGCAGCAGTAGCTACATACACACCGCCGACGTCCTGCTTTCCACTGTTTTTCCCTCCCTCTGCTTTGAACTGAGCTCATAAGCTATAAGGGCCTAAATCTCTATTCTAACTTTCCTTACATTAGTTACATCAGCAGCGCTGAAGCTAATGCAGTTAATTCAAACACCAAGCTTGGCTGACTGACGTTAGCTAACATTAGCTTCACTTGCTAAGTTCGGTGGCTCAAGTTATGCTAAGCTAATGTAGTTGAATTATGATTTATAGAGTCGTATGAGTGCGAGTTCCACTTTGATCATATTTACTAACAATAGCTGTACCTCTATATCTGAGTTTAGCTGGTTGCTAGGCTGGTTGCTAGGCTGTTGTCATGAATAATGTTGGTTGTTTATCTAGATAATGTTTACACTCAGGATGAGCTGCTGTTGTGGGTGTGGTTTGACTAAAAGTATCAGGACTAAGTGATATGGTGGTCTGAAAGCCTCAGGACTAAGTGATATGGTGGTCTAAAAGTATCAGGACTAAGTGATATGGTGGTCTAAAAGTATCAGGACTAAGTGATATGGTGGTCTAAAAGTATCAGAACTAAGTGATATGGTGGTCTAAAAGTATCAGAACTAAGTGATATGGTGGTCTAAAAGTATCAGGACTAAGTGATATGGTGGTCTAAAAGTATCAGAACTAAGTGATATGGTGGTCTAAACATCTCAGGACTAAGTGATATGGTGGTCTAAAAGTATCAGGACTAAGTGATATGGTGGTCTAAAAGTCTCAGGACTAAGTGATATGGTGGTCTAAAAGTATCAGGTCTAAGTGATATGGTGGTCTAAAAGTCTCAGGACTAAGTGATATGGTGGTCTAAAAGTCTCAGGTCTAAGTGATATGGTGGTCTGAAAGTCTCAGGACTAAGTGATATGGTGGTCTAAAAGTATCAGGACTAAGTGATATGGTGGTCTAAAAGTTTCAGGACTAAGTGATATGGTGGTCTAAAAGTCTCAGGTCTAAGTGATATGGTGGTCTGAAAGTCTCAGGACTAAGTGATATAGTGGTCTAAAAGTATCAGGTCTAAGTGATATGGTGGTCTAAACATCTCAGGACTAAGTGATATGGTGGTCTAAAAGTATCAGGACTAAGTGATATGGTGGTCTAAAAGTCTCAGGACTAAGTGATATGGTGGTCTAAAAGTCTCAGGTCTAAGTGATATGGTGGTCTAAAAGTCTCAGGACTAAGTGATATGGTGGTCTAAAAGTCTCATGACTAAGTGATATGGTGGTCTAAAAGTATCAGAACTAAGTGATATGGTGGTCTAAAAGTCTCATGACTAAGTGATATGGTGGTCTAAAAGTCTCAGGACTAAGTGATATAGTGGTCTAAAAGTATCAGGACTAAGTGATATGGTGGTATAAACGTCTCAGGACTAAGTGATATGGTGGTCTAAAAGTCTCAGGACTAAGTGATATGGTGGTCTAAAAGTCTCAGGTCTAAGTGATATGGTGGTCTAAAAGTCTCAGGACTAAGTGATATGGTGGTCTTAAAGTATCAGGACTATGTGATATGGTGGTCTGAAAGTCTCAGGACTAAGTGATATGGTGGTCTAAAAGTCTCAGGACTAAGTGATATGGTGGTCTAAAAGTCTCAGGTCTAAGTGATATGGTGGTCTAAAAGTCTCAGGACTAAGTGATATGGTGGTCTAAAAGTATCAGTACTAAGTGATATGGTGGTCTGAAAGTCTCAGGACTAAGTGATATGGTGGTCTAAAAGTATCAGGACTAAGTGATATGGTGGTCTGAAAGTCTCAGGACTAAGTGATATGGTGGTCTGAACGTCTCAGGACTAAGTGATATGGTGGTCTAAAAGTCTCAGGACTAAGTGATATGGTGGTCTAAAAATCTCAGGACTAAGTGATATAGTGGTCTAAAAGTATCAGGTCTAAGTGATATGGTGGTCTAAACGTCTCAGGACTAAGTGATATGGTGGTCTAAAAGTATCAGGACTAAGTGATATGGTGGTCTAAAAGTTTCAGGACTAAGTGATATGGTGGTCTAAAAGTATCAGGACTAAGTGATATGGTGGTCTAAAAGTTTCAGGACTAAGTGATATGGTGGTCTAAAAGTATCAGGTCTAAGTGATATGGTGGTCTAAACGTCTCAGGACTAAGTGATATGGTGGTCTAAAAGTATCAGGACTAAGTGATATGGTGGTCTAAAAGTCTCAGGACTAAGTGATATGGTGGTCTAAAAGTATCAGGACTAAGTGATATGGTGGTCTAAAAGTATCAGGACTAAGTGATATGGTGGTCTAAAAGTCTCAGGACTAAGTGATATGGTGGTCTAAAAGTATCAGGACTAAGTGATATGGTGGTCTAAAAGTTTCAGGACTAAGTGATATAGTGGTCTAAAAGTATCAGGACTAAGTGATATGGTGGTCTATTTCTACATTACAGCTCTGTCAAGATTCAAATTCAGAAACATCATCAGAATCTGAAGAAGCAGTTCTGGAACGTTCTCAGTGCCAGTCAGTCATAGTGCTGTTGTACCGCCGCGCTGTTCACTGTTGTCCACCAGTGACGTCACACGGTAGCGTTCAGGAATTTCCGTAGCGCGCTTGTGTTTTTCCGTCATTTTAATTAAAATCATCTATTTTAAAGTCAATTAAGCAGCGAAAGTCATGTTTCTGTATTTTCAGTGACTAAAACAATGTGAGATCACCCTGGGGGTCCATAAGCGGTGCTTAGCCTTTAAAAAAATGAAGACAAATTTCCTTGCAATCGATTATTCTGTAGATCAAGCAAGACTAGTGTAATGTAAAAAACTTAATATGATGTATTATCCAAAAATAAAATGTTGGATTTACGATAAAATATCATATTTTTTTATTTTATCGTGGCTGTCCAAACATGTCTCTATATTTTAGTTCACTTATAGTTTACTGCATCATTTGAACACGACAGCAGCCGTTTACATTGTGTGCAACATTTCATGACGAATGGACCAATAGAAACGCTCGGAAATAGCTTAGAAATAATTCTGGTTCCATTGACTTACATTGAAAGTTTTCTCTCGGACCGCGATGATATACAAGTGGTTCCTAAAAATTTGGGTTAAGTAGCGTTTAGGATGTTCAGTTAAGACAGAATCACAGCAGAAGAAGAACATGCTGTTAACGGGTTTCATCTCATCTCCACATACGTTTATGAAGCTGTACTACTGGTCTGTACTAGAACTGCACTCAGGTTTACTTAAAGCTAAGAAAGTGTCTCTGCAGTAAACGGGGTGTATAAAATGTATAAGCACACTAAAGGACAGATAACCTGCAGACAGACCGAGGACGGGACAGTCATGGGTTTGAGGTTCGGGAACCAGCCTTGTGACCAGATGGTCACTGGTTGGATCCTCTGACCCGACAGGAGGTCATCTAACCCACAACTGCTCCCCTGGTACTGCAGATAGGGCTGCCCACGCAAGTGTGCTCACTGCTCCCTAGTGTGTGTGTGTGTGTGTGTTCACTAGTGTGTGTATGTGCGTGTTTCACTCCCCCCTAGTGTGTGTTTGACTCCCCCTTAGTGTGTGTTCACTAGTGGGGTGTGTCACTCCCCACTGTGTGTGTGTATGTGTGTGTGTGTATATATATATATATATATATGGGTGCTTCACTCCTTCCCTTAGTGGGTGTTACTGCCCCCTAGCGTGTGTGTTCATTAGTATGTGTATGTGGGTGTTCCACTCCCCCCTAGTGGGTGTTCACTAGTGGGTGTTTCACTCCCCCTTAATGTGTGTGTATATGGATGCTTCACTCCTCCCCTTAGTGTGTGTTCATTAGTATGTGTCTGTAGGTGTTTCACTCTTGTCTTAGTGTGTGTTTACTAGTGTGTGTTCCACTTCCCTCCTAGTGTGTGTTTGTGGGTGTTTGACTCCCGCTTAGTGTGTGTTCACTAGTGGGTGTTTCACTCCCCCTTAGTGTGTGTATATGGGTGCTTCACTGCCCCCTAGCGTGTGTGTTCATTAGTATGTGTCTGTAGGTGTTTCACTCCTGTCTTAGTGTGTGTTCACTAGTGGGGTGCGTCACTCCCCACTGTGTGTGTGTGTGTATATGGGTGCTTCACTCCTTCCCTTAGTGGGTGTTACTGCCCCCTAGCGTGTGTGTTCATTAGTATGTGTTTGTGGGTGTTCCACTCCCCCCTACTGTGTGTTCACTAGTGGGTGTTTCACTCCCCCTTAATTTGTGTGTATATGGATGCTTCACTCCTCCCCTTAGTGTGTGTTCATTAGTATGTGTCTGTAGGTGTTTCACTCTTGTCTTAGTGTGTGTTCCACTTCCCTCCTAGTGTGTGTTTGTGGGTGTTTGACTCCCGCTTAGTGTGTGTTCACTAGTGGGTGTTTCACTCCCCCTTAGTGTGAATGTATATGGGGGCTTCACTGCCCCCTAGCGTGTGTGTTCATTAATATGTGTCTGTAGGTGTTTCACTCCTGTCTTAGTGTGTGTTTACTAGTGTGTGTATGTGGGTGTTCCACTTCCCTCCTAGTGTGTGTTTGACTCCCCCTTAGTGTGTTCACTAGTGGATGTTTCACTCCCCCCTTTGTATGTGTGTATATATGGGTGCTTCACTCCTTCCCTTAGAGTGTGTTTCACTGCCCCCTACTGTGTGTGTGTGTGTGTTCATTAGTATGTGTCTAAGGGTGTTTCACTCCCCTCTAGTGTGTGTTTGACTCCCCCTTAGTGTGTGTTTGTGGGTGTTTGACTCCCCCTTAGTGTGTGTTCACTAGTGGGTGTTTCACCCCCCCTTAGTATGTGTGTGTATATGGGCACTTCATTCCTCCCCTTAGTGTGTGTGTGTGTGTGTGTGGCTGATTCACTCCTGTCTTTGTGTGTGTGTTTCACTGCCCCCTAGTGTGTGTGTGTGTGTGTGGGGGTGATTCACTCCTGTCTGTGTGTGTGTGTGTGTTTCACTGTCTCTTAGTGTGTATGTATGTGGGTGTTGCACTGCCCCCTAGTGTGTGTGTTCATTAGTATGTGTCTGAGGGTGTTTCACTCCCCTCTAGTGTGTGTTTGTGGGTGTTTGACTCCCCCTCAGTGTGTGTTCACTAGTGGGTGCTTGACTACCCCTTAGTGTGTGCATATGGGTGCTTTACTCCTCACCTTAGTGTGTTTCACTGCCCCCTAGTGAGTGTGTGTGTTCATTAGTATGTGTCTAAGGGTGTTTCACTCCTGTCTCAGTGTGTCTGTTCACTAGTGTGTGCATGTGCGTGTTTTTGGGTGTTTGACTCCCCCTTAGTGTGTGTTCACTAGTGGGTGTTTCACTCTCCCCTCAGTATGTGTGTGTATATGGGCACTTCATTCCTCCCCTTAGTGTGTGTTTCACTACCCCCTAGTGTGTGTGTGTGTGTGTGTGTGTGTGTGTGTGTGTGTGTGTGTGTGTGGGTGATTCACTCCTGTCTTTGTGTGTGTGAGAGTGTATGTGTTTCACTGTCTCTTGGTGTGTACGTATGTGTGTGTTTCACTGCCCCCTAGTGTGTGTGTGTGGGTGATTTACTCCTGTCTGTGTGTGTGTGTGTGTGTGTGTGTGTGTGTGTGGGTGTGTTTCACTGTCTCTTAGTGTGTATGTATGTGGGTGTTCCACTGCCCCCTAGTGTGGGTGTTCACTAGTGTGTGTATGTGCGTGTCTCACTCCCCCTTAGTGTGTGTTCACTAGTGGGTGTTTCACTCCCCCCCTAGTATGTGTGTTTATATGGGCACTTCATTCCTCCCCTTAGTATGTGTTTCACTACCCTCTAGTGTGTGTGTGTGTGTGTGTGTGTGGGTGATTCACTCCTGTCTTTGTGTGTGTGTGTTTCACTGCCCCCTAGTGTGTGTGTGTGGGTGATTCACTCCGGTCTTTGTGTGTGTGTGTGTGTTTCACTGTCTCTTAGTGTGTATGTATGTGGGTGTTCCACTGCCCCCTAGTGTGGGTGTTCACTAGTGTGTGGTTTTTTTGTCGGTGTTTCACTCCTGTGTTAGTGTGTGTGTTCACTAGAGTAGGTGTGTGTTCACAAGTGTGTGTGTGTGTGTGTTTGTCAGTGTTTCACTGCACAGGTAGGTTAGATGTGGAGGTCAAATTCCTCTGTGTGCAAACAGTAACAAAAATAAATGAAGGTGAGTTTCAGAGAGAGGAGGATAGAAAATGTTAAGTCAGTGAAACGCTGAACCAGAAACCTCCTCAGTTTCACTGTCTTTACATGCATTTGTTGACAAACGTAAACAAATAACTAAAACCAACAACAGAGTGACTACAAAGTGCATCGCAGTGAAAATGAGTGAACTGCACTTGACTGCCACTGGAGGGCAGCAGTGCTTCATCCTAAAAATCTACAGGAAACATGAAATAGTTCTGAAGTTCTGAAACCATAAATTCAGTTTCAAGACTCTAGGAGTTTATATCCCAGGTGGCTGTTTAACTGTAGAACTGTGGAGTTAACTTGTGTACGACTTAGTTTTTTATCTCGAGGTTTATCTGTGAACTGTCGCTGTGGCTTCTCACTCTGAACATGCAGGAGCTCCTCAGGTTCTACATGTTTCATCAGCTGCTTTCGTTCCTTAACTACTGATTAAACTGTGAGCTCCTGCTTTATTCGAAGGATATCCTGCAGCCACACTGGCCCTTTCTAGATAAGACTAGACTCAACTGGCCTCCGCCGACCCAGTGGTTGCCTGGAAATTTAAATTTACACCCACCACGCCCAACCCAAAAACCCAGTCAGGGTAGTGTCCAGCACAGAACTGTGGCCATAACCCTAAGACACCCAACACATCATGTGGTGGAGTATGAGAGGATTAGTGTAAGGAGGAGAACCAATACTCCAACATGATTAGTGTTTTCTCCACTGGAAACCTGTGGAAAGACATCTGGTTCCCACAAGGAGATCAACACGTGCACCAATATGCATCTTTGTGTGGGACCCCCACACTGATGAAGGTGTAGGTGTGAACGGGGCAGCATGCTTGTGGAGCGTGAGCTTGTAAAGAGAAGGTGTTTCTTGTTGTCCGGCTGTTTGCGTGAGCAAACTTCAGTATCGCGTTGAAGAGAAGATCCTTGATGTTCTTCTGCTTTCCACAGTCAGGAACCTTCAGATCAGAGGGGACTCCAGTATCTGGCTGCGGTAACACACTCTGCGGGTTTGAATGCAAGTCGTAAGAGGGCCAAAGCGAAAGCACTGGTGAGAGCCATGGAGAGTGCAACTCTGTGTGTGTGTGTTCAGGTTTTTAAATATACCCCAAAAAAAATACATAAAAAAAAAATAAAAAATTATATTATAATATATATATATATAAATAAACACTACCGCTCAAAAGTTTGGGATCACAGTGAAATGTTCTTGTTTTAATGGAGTATCTTCTTCCTTAACACAACAATGGACTGACGGGTCTCTAAAGAAAGTTGTTTCTTTCTGGTCATTGTGAGTCGGTCAGCAAGACATCAACTGCTGATCTTCAGATAATGAACTAACCTAGAATGTTGTTCCCTTTTATACTCATTAGTAGAATGTTTTTCAGCTGTGATCACAATTGATCAAGAGTGTCCCAACAACCAATCAGTCCAATAACATCCTTAACTTGGATTGGTGGTCGTACCAGGAGATTTAGACAGAGGACTGAGAATTACTGATAATAGACTATATGTAAAATAAGCCTCTATACAAAAATAGACTTTAATACAAACATTTTTATTCTTTAAAAATCATCTGATACACTTACATTAATTGTAAAATGGACAATATTGTTGGTGAATTGCACGAAATGAAATTCTAAAGTGATCCTAAACTTTTGAGCGGTAGTGTATATATATATATATATATATATATATATATATATATATATATATACATAGTAAACTAACTGATAACCATCAAGAACTTTTTTTTGTCACCCAAACATACTCTTTGCATTACTTGTAGGAATACTGTTGTAGGAATGTATGCTAATCATGCTTTTAATTAAAAAAGTTAATGCCTCACTGTCAATTACCATAAAGCATAACGTATCGCTGCTGTCTTACAGCAAAGGACAAACATACATTTCTTATTATGCAAGTCAATGGAACCAAACGGCTTTCGAAAGTAGTTCTGGGTCACTTCTTTTGGTCCATGAAGTTTACATACAATGAAAAGAGCTGTATTCATTATGAGAAGCGGTTCACTACAAAGGCCTGATTCTTCTGCACGATTAGCAGGTCAGTTTAAACTAATGATAATTAAGGCAAGAAGTGCTGCGTCTGCTGTTCCTGAACCCCAAACTGAACCTGCTCTGGAGAGTGCAGGCCTTGCTTTCACTATGCGGTGGTAATATGATGAGTGATGATGAAACTGTAGGCAGAGTAAATGGGATGGAGTTTAAGGAACTTCTGCTTTAAACTACAAGGCCAGACTACACATGAAGGAGAGAGAGATAAAAACAAAGCAAAGGTCGAAGCAGGTGGCCTGATATGGCATGTTTTTGCTGCCAAAGTCCGACCATAACTCCAAATATAACAGCAATACTGCCATCAACCGCACGAAGGCAGCTTTGTCTATTCTCAGAAAGTGACTTATATGAAGTTCTGCCACATAAACGAAGCTCAGAAGACACCTCAGAAGCCGTTCACTTCAGGGAATTCATGTGGAAGGTGCCGCAACCAAGAACCTTTTCAACTGTGTGACCAAAAATGGGACCTTAACAATCATCCAGCAAGCAACTTAAGCTGGTATCACAGAGATTTATGGCTGACATACCGTCTGTCTTTAACACAACCACTTAATTTTGGTCATGCAAAACATTCCATACATGTTGGGCTACGTTAGGTTCTTGGGTTGATGAAACAAACTACTACCTAACAGAAGAAGTCTGATAAGCACCGGTGGCTGTACCGTTGAATAATAACTAATGAATAAAATCACAGTGCAAAGGCCTCGCTTGGCAATCAGGAGGGCCACGCACTGGCCAGACAGGAGATCTTGCTCATTAGAGGTTTTTAAGAGCAGGTGCTACCCGGTCCATTGAAGACCTGTTTGTTACAAAAGCCCCCCAGATTCGCTTCTGTATGTCGAGTGCTGAAGCCTGTCCAGAACACAAACCCAAAGTTCTTCAACAAACACCAACAAAGTAAAACAAAGTGGCTGAAGGACAGTGTCTTTGTTTGAAGTCTCCAGAATATTCGAACCCGTTCATTCTGGCTCATTTAGCTTGGAAAACTGTTCGAAGGCTAGACAGCAAGGGCGTAGATTCGGTCTTAACATTAATAAGGACACAAAAAGCCCCCCTGCTAGTTAACGTGGTCTATCAACATTAGTTGCGCCCATTTTTCACAGCAGAAAGACGTTCGGTAACAGGTTTTCATTCACTGGTTACTGGAAAGAAAACAAGGCTTCTAATTGAAATGTTCACCTCTCCGAGTTGTGCTATCAGTCTTCTGAGAGCTCCCTCCCTTTCAGCCAATCAAATACGAGCATGATTAAACAGTATCTAGACGACGCAGCATCTGGAAAGCACAATTGGAATGATACGCTCAGAGTATAATGCGAACCAGCTCGTTCAAATATTGATAGGGGCAATTCTTTAAACCCAAATACGGGTAGGGACGGGTACACCTTCACTACATTGTGTCGCTCATACAGACTTGTGAGACCAGTTACGGTTTCTTGTTCCCATCTATGACGTTGCTAAACCAGGACTAATAGTACCCCAGGAAAAACTACAGACACAACTGGGGCAGCAGTGATGGTATGTGATGAAGACGTTGACGGTTAATAGGCTGCAGTTGGGCCATCAATGGTTCATGAAGGCTCCTCTTCAGTTCTCGTTAGCACACATCTGAGACGGCCTGGCTGTGGCCGTTTCTGAGATTGGGCTGACCACTACCATGGTTTCTCTGATGCCAAGCAGAAATCTGAGATGCTCACATACAAATTAAAATCCTGGAGAGAAATATGTTTAAGACTAAACCGGCGAAGAGCATCGCAGTCAGAGTGTGAAGAAAACTGATTGTGTTTACTGCTGTCTGCTCCTCTAGTAGGAAAACGGGTCAAGTGACTGTTTCACCCTGATTGAACGCTCAGTTCTTATGGGCCATGAATGAATGTGTTACGGTCTTTAACAGGAAATGATCTGGGACCATTTTTTTTTTTAAATGCAACGTCACTGTGCTCTGCTTGATGTCTACAAGACTTCCTTCTTGTAGAAAGTTCCTCAACCAGACTGGGAAGAGCCATGGAAGCAGGGATTCTCCTAAAGGCTGGGAGCGTAGGTGGATGGGTACATTGAGTCCTCTGAGCTCCAAGTACAGCTCAGCTTGACCCGCCATAGTTGAAGTTGCATGGAAGATAAGTGTTAGACTCTTCTCAGTCCTGGAGCCCAGATGCTGGAATGAACTTCTACTGGCTGTCCGAGCAGCAGACTGGCGCTGTCTCAGACATCAAACGTCTCAGTGTAAAACTCTTGTTTTTCTAGGTTTGAGCTCTGGCCAGGTATTACTAGGCACAGCACTTATGCTGTATTTAAGAGTGTACTCACACTAGGATCTGTGATCTGGGCATGGTTCCCTGCTGAAGCACGGTTGAAGGGGTGGGCCAGGGCACGATTCGCTTGGACTCGCTTCTAGGGTGAGCGCTATGCGTGCCAGGGCCCGCTTGGAGCCTCGTGTGATTGGTTCATTTTGCTGCAACTCAAACCTGACGTCAGTGATGCGACGCTAATGTTAAACAATCATGAACTCCATCGTGTTGTGCGAGCGCGCTTCTCTTCCAAAAAAAAAAAAGTTGCGTTGAGATGACATAAGCTCGGATTGATAAAGGCAGTGTGAGCGCAGGCCAGCGGGGCGAGTGGGGTAACCGGGCGCCAGCACGGAATGAGCAAACCGAGCCTAGTGTGAGCACGCTCTAACTCAGTCGTGGGCTGAAGCTTAGGGATGCGGTCTTGTGACACAAATGCCGCCGGTTCGATCCCCTGGGCCAACAGCACATGACTGAAGAGCCCTTGAGCAAGGCACCTAACCCCCAACTGCTCCCTGGGGGCTGTGGATAGGACAGCCCACCGCTCTGGGCAAGTGTGTATGTATGTGGGTGTTTTTTTCGGGACGGATGGGTTAAATGCAGAGGTCGAATTTCACTGTGTACAAAACACAAGTGGCAAACAGTGGCTAATTAAAATACTATTCAGTATTTAGTTACCGTAGTGTTTAGTACATTATGAACAGACTCTTGGTAACTCTATTGCAAACAATACTAAAAATCTCTGTTTTCCACATTCCACCCTGGAACTGAACGTCGGCTACTCTGTTCTACTGTCCTGTACTGTGTCCTGCATGTCAGTCTTGTGTAGCACTTCTTATTGCACTGTTTGACCTGTTGTATTGTTTGCACTGTGTAGTCTGTGTTATGTTCTTGTGTGCACCGTAGGAACCTTGTTTTGTTTCACTGTGTACTGTGTAGATGTTTGAAATGACAAACTCTGCTTGACTTGACTTTTCTCTCTAGGTATCAGCACCGGCTCCTGTTTCTGGCAGTGTTTGAGATCAGGAGTAGTTTTGACTTAAACCTGTTTGTATTATCTAGGATACATACTCTGACTGAACACATAGCACTTGTTTAAGTCGCTCTGGATATCAGCATCTGCAAAACTGAATAAAATCTGAATATATAAATGTGCATTCCTGGACACAAAACATCGACATGTTACAGACTTGTTTGACACCTGAAATCCGGCAGATATTTAATTCGCAACAACTGGAAATATTTATATTTGTTTTTAGGCAAAAAAAGAAATAATGAAAAATAAACAGCATTGTGTGCACTACTGTTGCATGGCTAGAACTAATACTGTTTGCTGTCTAATTCAATATCACCAGCCCACTTAGGACCATTTAGAACTGTCCTGAGAGCCACCAGAGGGAGCTGCTAGGCCCATCAGCAGCCCACGGCCCAGAGGCCCCAAGCCATTTGTTGGATGAGGTTTCCAGAAGAAAAGAGAAGCAGGAAATGAGTTTGACTGGTTGTGTATCTAAAACATTTGACCGGTTGTGTATCTAAAACGTTTGACCGGTAGTGTATCTAAAACGTTTGGCTGGTAGTGTACTAAAACGTTTGGCTGGTAGTGTATCTAAAACGTTTGACTGGTTGTGTATCTGAAACGTTTGGCTGGTAGTGTATCTAAAACGTTTGGCTGGTAGTGTATCTAAAACGTTTGTCTGGTAGTGTATCTGAAACGTTTGTCTGGTAGTGTATCTGAAACGTTTGTCTGGTAGTGTATCTGAAACGTTTGGCTGGTAGTGTACCTAAAACGTTTGGCTGGTAGTGTACCTAAAACGTTTGACTGGTAGTGTACCTAAAACGTTTGTCTGGTAGTGTATCTGAAACGTTTGTCTGGTAGTGTATCTGAAACGTTTGACTGGTAGTGTATCTAAAACGTTTGACTGGTAGTGTATCTAAAACGTTTGTCTGGTAGTGTATCTAAAACGTTTGTCTGGTAGTGTATCTGAAACGTTTGGCTGGTAGTGTATCTGAAACGTTTGACTGGTAGTGTATCTGAAACGTTTGACTGGTAGTGTATCTAAAACGTTTGACTGGTAGTGTATCTAAAGCGTTTGACTGGTAGTGTATCTAAAACGTTTGTCTGGTAGTGTATCTAAAACGTTTGGTAGTGTAATAAAACGTTTGACCGGTAGTGTATCTAAAGCGTTTGACCGGTAGTGTAATAAATCGTTTGACCGGTAGTGTATCTAAAACGTTTGACCGGTAGTGTATCTAAAACGTTTGACTGGTAGTGTAATGAAACGTTTGACTGGTAGTGTAATGAAACGTTTGACTGGTAGTGTATCTAAAACGTTTGACTGGTAGTGTAATGAAACGTTTGACTGGCAGTGTAATGAAACGTTTGTCTGGTAGTGTATCTAAAACGTTTGACTCGTAGTGTATCTAAAACGTTTGGCTGGTAGTGTATCTAAAACGTTTGACTCGTAGTGTATCTAAAACGTTTGGCTGGTAGTGTATCTAAAACGTTTGACTGGCAGTGTAATGAAACGTTTGACTGGTAGTGTATCTAAAACGTTTGACTGGCAGTGTAATGAAACGTTTGACTGGCAGTGTATCTAAAACGTACCCATATGTCCAAATATAGAAGCTTCATTAATCTAGAACTTTAGCTTGGATGGCTAATAAAATTTAAGCATTTAAAATTGCTTGTGTTTATGCCAAATTCTCACACCATGTTTTCAGAGTTCAGACGAGAACTCTAAAAAATGTGCCAAAATCAAAGTACAAGTCTGGACAAAAGCCAGAAATGGTAACTTTGGCAAGGCAGAGTCTGTCCAACTTATTTTTGGCCAACCAATTCTAGTTAGCACAGTACATTGGTTTGTTTTAGAAGTACATTTGTTCTTTTGAGAGCTTTCTGGATTAGATAAAAGCAGGAAAACAGAAAAGAGTCCAATTCTATCAAAACAGTACAGGCTTGCGTCAACAAACACATTTAAGGGTGACCTGGAGCCTCGTTACATAATGAAACTTGGTGCTGTGGTGAGGTTTGATTTTAAGATCTTTTGGTTTTGTGAGGACAATGTTTGGAACCACTTGCGATGCCGAGGAAGCCTCAACAGTGTGTAGATGCAGAAGCACGGAGAGGAACCTGTGAAGGCCCGAAGCTACAGCATCCTGCAGTCACCAGAAGATCACTCCTCCTGAACTGTCAAAGCAGCAGTTCAAAGACCCTCAACACATGGAACCTCCTCCAATCACATGGTTGCACATAGTTATGATGGTGCTCATTTTGCAAAGAGTGGTCTCGTCAGTCTGCATGGTCTCTTTCATACAGAAGCTCGGTCAGGAGTCAGTTCCAGTGTCCAGCTTCAGGGCGCCGAACCAAAGCCCTCCAGGACCTACACTGCATAGATCTCTGAAATCTTGAAATGGCTGCAGCTCATAGGTAAACGGGGCCACTATGTTTTGCAGCCTCAGTGTTTGTGTGTACTGACACTGGGAGTGGAATTTATCTGGTCAGTCTGAAGAAAACAAGTCAACGCTGGAGCTGTAAGTCAGAGTAGGGTGAGCAGTGTGTACATATGTTATCATTGATGGAGTACTTGAAGAGCATTGCATTACACAGTGAGCCTAATTTGGTCTTTCTAGCTGGATTTAGTGAAGTTTCTGAAATGCTGAATAGAAATCATTGTAGTTTTATGTAGGTTTATA
The DNA here is from genome assembly GCA_021613375.1 of Megaleporinus macrocephalus. Lineage (NCBI taxonomy): Eukaryota > Metazoa > Chordata > Actinopteri > Characiformes > Anostomidae > Megaleporinus > Megaleporinus macrocephalus. The sequence continues at coordinate 40,499,559 of CM038718.1, forward strand.
ATTATTATTATTATTATTATTATTATTATTATTATTATTATTATTATGGTGTTTTATATAATAATTAGTATTGGTGCTGTATTGTTTGCAACTTGTGGTCCAGTGGGTTGTACAGAGTAAGAATTTCATTGTACAGTGTGACTGCATGTGTGCATTTGACAAACGACAGGTTCAACTTATTAAATCTCAGAGAAACAAAATAAGGTGCTGCGTATCGCGAAAAAGTCGTGAACTATCGTAAAACTATAATTGTGCTAGTTTGCTCAGCATATCGTCACTGTCCAATGAAAAACCAGGTACCTCCAAAATGGCAACTTTACCGGAGAGGACAAAAACTGTGTTCACTTTCAATGTAAGTGAGAAATAGAAAAAAAATATATAGAAATAGACCAAAATGGAGATAGCTTCGATTAGACATAGATTGATAGATTGGACAGCAACAATATGTCAGAATATAGAAGCTTCATTAACATAAAGCTATACATGATACTTAACTTTAGTTTGGGGAGCTAAGAAAGCGTGTACATTTGCACTAGGTGATGCCAAGTTCTACCATAATTCTAAATATGTGACCACAAGAAGAGTACAAGTATAGACAAAGCCAGAAATGGAAACTGTGGCAAGACAGTCGGCCCAAACTTCATACACTCCAAGTCTAGTTAGCCCAGCACAGTGGTTTTGTTTTAAAAGTCCATTGTGATTTGTATGAAACAGGTAAGAGCAAGAAAATAGGATCTTATGTCATGAAATACTAATCAAACGCTGGTTTGATGTGTGTAACCGATGTAGCCCAGTGCTTCACCAAACTCGTGAATGCTGGAAGCTGAGCTTGAGGCTACAGGCATTAAACGTAAAACAGCTCAACTCTGCACTGCAAGTGAGGCTGGAGTGAGGAAGTGAGAGTGTATTCATCTGTGAAGGCGCTGGCATGTGTGGTTGTGGTGTAAATGGTGGTTATTTTGTTTCTTCATATAGAAACACATGGTGCTCAGTACTGTTTTCTGCCTTTGAGCGTAACGGAAACACTACAGCAACACTAAATCCAGTGCTCCTCACTCATCAGCTCATAATCCTAATGCAAAACATAAATAATAATAATAGTCTCTCTAATGTAGTAACCTTAGAGCAGAGGACAAGCTGTTAACATGAGTTTATTCTGAGCAACTCTGGAGTGTTTGGATCAATCGGTGAACTATTCACTTACTATAAAAAGTAGCTGCCAGAAGTTTTGGGACAGCGATAGTCAGGAGAACACTGGGAACCCAGGACTGGCAACCACTCCCCTACACTACTGTGCAAATGTCTTAGGAAACCAAGTTTGTTGTTTATCTTCCAGATATTATTATGAATGTTATTGTGAGAGAAGTAGATCAGATCTTGATCCAGTTTGAAGAACAAAGTTAGGTTCCAGATTTCTCCTGGACGCCCCAGACATTGTATGAATGTGTTCAGTTCCTTCAGCAGTAATCTTGATTTATCTTAATGAAGTACTGAGCAGTCAAAGCAGGTATTAGATGAGAACTGATAATAATACTGGGTTGTTTAGGAGAAGCTTGGAAAGGGTTAAATAAACACACTGACGTATGAAAAAACACTACTTACTCTATTAATACTGTTTAAATAATTAAAGATAATAATGTTCCAAGTGCCTAAAACCTTTACTGTGAGAGGCAGAACAGTGTTTTCTTATTTAATTATATATTTAAATACTTAAAAAGAATAATTATTAATTATTATCTTGTTAATCTTAAAAATTCTTGTAAAGATTTTTCAGTACCTGCCATTAATTACTTACTAACTTGAACTTCCATTGAAATGTTTTTTCGTTGGCCAGCGACTACGTTAGTTATGTAGTTATAAGAGAAAATGTTTGACCCTCATGAGATTAAGGGATTAACCGAGTTATGAACCATCTGAGAAGGTCAGTTAAGTATTTTTGTCCATGCGGTGCCATCGCTCTTTATTTTACAGAAGCAAACATAGCATATGACTTTAAAGGTCCCCTGGAAACAGTAGAGATATATGAGTGTACTCACCTGTTTTGGAGTGCTGGTGAAATGTTTATTGGATATGCTGCAGCTGGTTTTGAGTGTTTGACTGCCGCCCGAGTACTGAGCAAACCACCTCAAACAGTGAGCAGCCGTGTGCGGTGGACGTTAAGTGATCGGTGTGGAAACAGTGTGGTGAACCTGTGCGTACTACCAACCCTGAGAGATACATACTGGATTTGTAAAACACTGATGGAGCGATTGCCGAAGACTCCTGCGCCCCCGCTGCTTTGGGCTCGGGGTCTCGGGACGGGGGAGCTGCGACAGGCTCCTCCGTCGTCAAGCACACTGCAGCCTTCTTACTGCAGCCGTCCTCTTTCTGGACAGGCTTCTCCACCAGCTTCCTCTTGAAAAGCTTTTCGAGAAAAGTCTTCTTCTGGATCTGAAATCATGAACAGGTGTCACCGTCAGTGGGCAACCGTTTGCAGTCGCTGTTATCAAGTTACGGACAGATACGGTTCTAAGTTCTGATTGGCTGAGCCACGTTTGAACATGCATGCTGGGTGACTGACTGATATAAGTGGACACTGTACACATGTGAAAAAGTTTTCTCTTTTGTCTCTTCAGCGCCCAGTGGTGTGAAAATTGCTCTATAAATAAAGATTTTTATATTATTTATTATTATTACATTCTCTAGTTTGCTTATTAGTTGTATTTCCAAAATATTTAAATATTAGCCAACCCAACACCAACATTTTAAGGACAAGTGTGTTAATTTGTCTGACTACAAATATTACAGACTTATTGGAAAATCGGAAAACTACCATTTTGACAGGACCTGTCAAATTACAAACCTGCAACACAGTTCCACATTTTTGTTACAGTATATTTGCATGACACTAAACTTGTGTCAATGATAAATAACCTTGATAATAAACATCCAGCAAAGCTATAATGTGAATAAAGTGAATTATAAACATGATACAACACAGTTTCTGTTATCTGATAAATGTGTGGGCAATTAGCAGTTTGATTGACAGACATCCAACACTCCCAACATGCACCACCTCTCATAATAAAATTAAGGAACAAGGTCGGTAATGATAAAGGAATGAAGGGATGAGGGAACAGTGTTGATGATGGAATGAAGGGATGAAGAAACAGTGTCGGTGATGATAAAAGAATGAAAGGATGAAGGAACAGCGTTGGTGATGATAAAAGAATGAAGGGATGAAGAAAGTGTTGGTGATGATAAAGGAATGAAGGGATGAAGGAACAGTGTTGGTGGTGATAAAAGAATGAAGAGATGAAGGAACAGTGTTGGTGATGATAAAGGAATGAAGGGATGAAGGAACAGTGCTGGTGATGATAAAGGAATGAAGGGATGAAGGAACTGTGTTGGTGATGATAAAGGAATGAAGGGATGAAGGAACAGTGTTGGTGGTGATAAAAGAATGAAGAGATGAAGGAACAGTGTTGGTAATGACGGAATGAAGGGATGAGGGAACAGTGTTGATGATGGAATGAAGGGATGAAGAAACAGTGTCGGTGATGATAAAAGAATGAAGGGATGAAGGAACAGCGTTGGTGATGATAAAAGAATGAAGGGATGAAGAAACAGTGTTGGTGATGATAAAGGAATGAAGGAACAGTGTTGGTGGTGATAAAAGAATGAAGAGATGAAGGAACAGTGTTGGTGATGATAAAGGAATGAAGGGATGAAGGAACAGTGCTGGTGATGATAAAGGAATGAAGGGATGAAGGAACTGTGTTGGTGATGATAAAGGAATGAAGGGATGAAGGAACAGTGTTGGTGGTGATAAAAGAATGAAGAGATGAAGGAACAGTGTTGGTGATGATAAAGGAATGAAGGGATGAAGGAACAGTGTTGGTGGTGATAAAAGAATGAAGAGATGAAGGAACATTGTTGGTGATGACGGAATAAAGGGATGAAGGAACACTGTTGGTGATGATAAAGGAATGAAGGAATGAAGGAACAGTGTTGGTGATGATAAAGGAATGAAGGGATGAAGGAACAGTGTTGGTGATAAAGGAATGAAGGAACAGTGTTGGTGATGATAAAGGAATGAAGGGATGAAGGAACATTGTTGGTGATGACGGAATAAAGGGATGAAGGAACAGTGTTGGTGGTGATAAAGGAATGAAGGGATGAAGGAACAGTGTTGGTGGTGATAAAGGAATGAATGGATGAAGGAACAATGCTGGTAATGATAAATGAATAAAGGGATGAAGGAACAGTGTTGGTGATGATAAAGGAATGAAGGGATGAAGGAACAGTGTTGGTGGTGATAAAAGAATGAATGGATGAAGGAACAGTGTTGGTGATGATAAAGGAATGAAGGGATGAAGGAACAGTGTTGGTGGTGATAAAAGAATGAAGAGATGAAGGAACAGTGTTGGTGATGATAAAAGAATGAAGAGATGAAGGAACAGTGTTGGTGATGATAAAGGAATGAAGGGACGAAGGAACAGTGTTGGTGATAATAAAGGAATGAAGGGATGAAGGAACAGTGTTGGTGGTGATAAAGGAATGAAGGGATGAAGGAACAGTGTTGGTGGTGATAAAAGAATGAAGAGATGAAGGAACAGTGTTGGTGATGATAAAGGAATGAAGGGATGAAGGAACAGTGTTGGTGGTGATAAAAGAATGAAGAGATGAAGGAACAGTGTTGGTGATGATAAAAGAATGAAGAGATGAAGGAACAGTGTTGGTGATGATAAAGGAATGAAGGGACGAAGGAACAGTGTTGGTGATGATAAAGGAATGAAGGGACGAAGGAACAGTGTTGGTGATAATAAAGGAATGAAGGGATGAAGGAACAGTGTTGGTGGTGATAAAGGAATGAAGGGATGAAGGAACAGTGTTGGTGGTGATAAAAGAATGAAGAGATGAAGGAACAGTGTTGGTGATGATAAAGGAATGAAGGGATGAAGGAACAGTGTTGGTGGTGATAAAAGAATGAAGGGATGAAGGAACAGTGTTGGTGGTGATAAAAGAATGAAGAGATGAAGGAACAGTGTTGGTGATGACGGAATAAAGGGATGAAGGAACACTGTTGGTGATGATAAAGGAATGAAGGGATGAAGGAACAGTGTTGGTGATGATAAAGGAATGAAGGGATGAAGGAACAGTGTTGGTGATGATAAAGGAATGAAGGGATGAAGGAACAGTGTTGGTGGTGATAAAAGAATGAAGAGATGAAGGAACAGTGTTGGTGATGATAAAGGAATGAAGGGATGAAGGAACAGTGTTGGTGGTGATAAAAGAATGAAGAGATGAAGGAACATTGTTGGTGATGACGGAATAAAGGGATGAAGGAACAGTGTTGGTGATGATAAAGGAATGAAGGGATGAAGGAACAGTGTTGGTGGTGATAAAGGAATGAAGGGATGAAGGAACAGTGTTGGTGGTGATAAAGGAATGAAGGGATGAAGGAACAGTGTTGGTGGTGATAAAAGAATGAAGGGATAAAGGAACGGTGTTGGTGGTGATAAAGGAATGAATGGATGAAGGAACAATGCTGGTGATGATAAATGAATAAAGGGATGAAGGAACAGTGTTGGTGATGATAAAGGAATGAAGGGATGAAGGAACAGTGTTGGTGATGATAAAGGAATGAAGGGATGAAGGAACAGTGTTGGTGGTGATAAAGGAATGAATGGATGAAGGAACAATGCTGGTGATGATAAATGAATAAAGGGATGAAGGAACAGTGTTGGTGATGATAAAGGAATGAAGGGATGAAGGAACAGTGTTGGTGGTGATAAAGGAATGAAGGGATGAAGGAACAGTGTTGGTGGTGATAAAAGAATGAAGAGATGAAGGAACAGTGTTGGTGATGATAAAAGAATGAAGAGATGAAGGAACAGTGTTGGTGATGATAAAGGAATGAAGGGACGAAGGAACAGTGTTGGTGATAATAAAGGAATGAAGGGATGAAGGAACAGTGTTGGTGGTGATAAAGGAATGAAGGGATGAAGGAACAGTGTTGGTGGTGATAAAAGAATGAAGAGATGAAGGAACAGTGTTGGTGATGATAAAGGAATGAAGGGATGAAGGAACAGTGTTGGTGGTGATAAAAGAATGAAGAGATGAAGGAACATTGTTGGTGATGACGGAATAAAGGGATGAAGGAACACTGTTGGTGATGATAAAGGAATGAAGGGATGAAGGAACAGTGTTGGTGATGATAAAGGAATGAAGGGATGAAGGAACAGTGTTGGTGATGATAAAGGAATGAAGGGATGAAGGAACAGTGTTGGTGGTGATAAAAGAATGAAGAGATGAAGGAACAGTGTTGGTGATGATAAAGGAATGAAGGGATGAAGGAACAGTGTTGGAGGTGATAAAAGAATGAAGAGATGAAGGAACATTGTTGGTGATGACGGAATAAAGGGATGAAGGAACACTGTTGGTGATGATAAAGGAATGAAGGGATGAAGGAACAGTGTTGGTGGTGATAAAGGAATGAAGGGATGAAGGAACAGTGTTGGTGATAATAAAGGAATGAAGGGATGAAGGAACAGTGTTGGTGGTGATAAAGGAATGAAGGGATGAAGGAACAGTGCTGGTGATGATAAAGGAATGAAGAGATGAAGGAACAGTGTTGGTGGTGATAAAGGAATGAAGGGATGAAGAAACAGTGTTGGTGATAATAAAGGAATGAAGGGATGAAGGAACAGTGTTGGTGATGATAAAGGAATGAAGGGACGAAGGAACAGTGTTGGTGATAATAAAGGAATGAAGGGATGAAGGAACAGTGTTGGTGATCCATCTCTTCTCTGATTCTGAAACTGGTTTGTTTGGGCGGGGCCAGACAGACATCAGCCTTGTGATTGGTCGGGGGAATGATTACAGAAGTGTTAAGATTAGGACCCAGTTTACACGTAGAGGAGAGAAGTATGGTAAGTATGTTGGTCAGTTATTGGTCAGTAGAACTTTGTCTACCGGGTTTATTCACATGTTTACTGTTTACCTGCAGGAAGAACATGAACCTCATTAGAAATAAACCGATTCAGCTTCTCTGGGTTTTTAGGAGCTGCTAGTTTTTAGAGTCTTTTGGAGAAACAAAAGAAACCAGCTCAGCTGCATGTTTGAGGTGCATCATCCAACAATAGAGATGGACCGATCAGCGTTTTTGAGGCCGATTCTGATCACCTTTCAGCGCAATCGGTCAATAGCTGATACTGATCGAGGGTGGGGCTATATGCCACGGCAGGGCTTCATGTAGTAATAAGTACAAGCAAGTCATGAAACATGATCTAAACTGGTTTATTTCCATTTTTAACAAGCTCATGTGAAACAGCATAATATTTTAAATTAAATTATGAGGAAATAAACAAAGTAAATCAAACAGATATCTCCAAATACTGCAATCATTACATTTAGACCCTTAATTTAAAACTAAAAAAGATAATTAAATAAATACAGTAAAAACTGCAGTCATTAAACTCAGACTCTGTTATTTTAAACTAAATCTGTAATCATTAAATGTTGAATATTGAATTGCTGCTGCTGTTCTGTTCGTACCGGTCAGACCTGGTCTGTAGGTGTTCTGGGTTATTAGGGGTTTTTTTTTGTTTGTTTGGTTTTTTTTAATCGTGATTGTCTTAATGAGTATTTTTTATCATTTCAACTTTTTATTATCTTGTATGTATTTTAGGTTTATTTTATATTCTTTTATAAAATTTTTCTAACATTTTTTACATTGTATTTTATGCATCTATATTAAAAGTTTATTTAAAAATTGTATTTTATTTATTATTTTTGCTCATTTTGCTTTCAATTCCTTTAATTGCATATGCTCGGCTACATTGAAAATGAGGGTCACCCCTCAATGTATTTCCTAGAATACATAATACCATACCTAAATAATACCATACCTAAATAATACCATACCTAGTTTTGTGCTAGCTGTTTGTGCCAGCTCTGCTGTTTGCTGATACTCACTGTATTCAGCCGCGGGGTGTCCTTTAAAAGCCGTATCAGATTAGTAATGTTAAATGTCTTTGTTCTCCAACGAGACACAGTTAATTTTACAGATTTTAAAAAGCTCTAAATGAGTCTGCATCACATACAGTAACAAATTGCTGGACGGAAGCAACGCAACTCAAACGCAAACTGTTCTCGTGAGGTCCGCTGCTTTAGTCAGTCTGTGGAAAATGAATGGGTATGTGTTTCCACCTAGTGGTTCAGATAGGAATTGCAGGGAGCTGGTCGGAGGGGGTTTCAACGAAACTCTAGCAGGAAATACAGAAATTAGGCTCATTCGTTTAACGCCATCGATCGGCTCTCGAGATCGGCTACATTAGAGAAATATCGGCCGATACCGATACATAGCTGATTGATCCTTCCATCTCTATCCAACAACGTCAGACAGTAAAGCCACTTCAAACCAAATTAAATCTAGTTTGTCGATGTTGTGCTAAGTTGTGTGATTTTGCATCTCTACACAGTAAATTCTACTGGATCCTGGATATCATTTAACCTTTAAACTCTCCAGCTCATGTTTACAACAAAGGCTCTTTCAATGGAATAACAACTGAGCCGAATGGAAAATTAATATACACAAACAATAAAAGCTACATATCTGTTTTAGAGATGGAAGGATCGATCGGCTTTGTATCGGTTTACTTTTAATTTTTAATCGTTCTAATTCAGCCGATTCCGAGAGCCGATCGATAGCGTTAAACAAATGAGCCTAATTTCTGTATTTCCAGCTATCGTTTCATCCAGGAAGAGAAGCCCTCCGTGAAACCCCCTCTGGCCAGATCCCTGCAATTCCTATCTGAACCACTAGGTGGAAACACATACCCTTTCATTTTCCACAGACTGACTAAAGCAGCGGCGAGAAAAGCGGCGCTGATGTCGTCTGTCTGGCAGTGTTTACCGTATGTGACTCAGACCCAACCAGGACGATTTTAAAATTAGTAAAATCAGCGTGTCTTGTAGGAACCAAAGACATTTAACACTAACAATCTGACACAGCACTTCAGAGACACCACACGGCTGAATACAGTGAGTATCAGTAAACAGCAGAGCTAGCAGAAAACAAATAACCCAGAAACCAGTACAGACCAGATCTGACCGGTACCAACAGAACAGCAGCAGTAATTCAATATTCTACATTTAATGATTACAGATTTAGTTTAAAATAACAGAGTCTGAGTTTAATGACTGCAGGTTTTACTGCATTTATTTAATTATCTTTTTTAGTTTTAAATTAAGGGTCTAAATGTAATGATTGCAGTATTTGGGGATATTTGTTTAAGTTACTTTGTTTATTTACTGTTAATTTAGTTAAAAATATTATGGCGTTTCATATGAGCTCGTTAAAAATGGTAATAAACCAGTTTAGACCATGTTTCATGACTTGCTTGCGCTAATAACTACATGTAGCCTCGCCGTGGCATATAGCCCCGCCCTCGATCGGTATTGGCTATTGACCGATCGAGCTGAAAGGTGATCGAGGATCAGAATCGGCCTCAAAAACGCTGATCGGTCCATCTGCAATGTCGTTCCAAGACAGAAACTTCACAGCAGAGGCCAAAAACTGTCTTTACTTTTCATGTGAGTCAATGGAACCAGAATTATTTCCAAGCTATTTTGGGGGCATTTCTATTGGTCCATTCCTCACGAAATTATCACACAATGTAAACGACAACTGTTGTGTTTAAATGACGTGGAAAAATGAAAATCGACGGAACTGGCGATATGACAGATAGATAAGGTGGTGCTGGTTTACCTGGGGAACAGGTTTAGGTGCAGGTTTCTGCACTGTCTGTATGTCTGGCTGTGATTTGGGCTCAGAGAAGGACTGCATGGCCACCGACGCGTGCCGTATGATGCACTGGTGGCCGCAGTAGACAGACTCTGGCAGGGCGTCGTTACCGCAGCCCGGCCCGATACACTTAGGAACAGCGGCCTTCTCCTCAGCCGCCGCCGCCACCACCTCCTCCTTCACCTTCTCCTCCTTCTCTGGTCCCAACACAGCTGCTACGACCTCCACCTGAGACGAAACTCAAAGCTCAGCTCTCAGCACCACAAAACAGGTTCAACATGAAGAAACAAACACAGAGTTTAGAGAACAAACAGAAACAACACACAGTTTAATACACACTGATCTGCACTGTGAAACCAAACTACAGTCAAATCCAGCGTCCAGTATGAATTTAACAGCCAGTCTACGCTGTGGTGGTGTAAATAACCTACCTCAGAGATACTGAAAGGGGAATTTCACAGATTTCTAAAAATTCTATATGAAATCTAATTGGTTTTTGGGCTGTGTGGACAGGTCTTTTTTTTTTTTTTTTTTTTTTTTTAATTAGATTGAATAAAATTTTATATGGAGTCCTAGATCGGACACGTACCCGATTCGTGGGTGTGTGACATGAAAGTGAAAGTTTGGATTGAATCTTGTGTGCTCATTTGCCTGTACGTGTATACTTATACTTATAAATGGGATGTTTTTTTACGAACGTAAATCAGGTCACTACCGTGTGGGCACCTCAAATCTGATGCTTTTTTTAATCAGATATTTTTCATTTTCATATGTGATACCATATGTGGGATACATATCTGATTTGTGGGCATGTGACATGAACGTGAATGTTCAGATCGGAGCTCATGTGTGTTTTTTTCATTTGCCTGTGTGGACACGTCAAATCCCAGCTTTTTAAATCAGATTTAATTAACTTTCATATGTGGTCTCAGATCAGATCCAGTTTGTCAACATGTGACAAATGTGAACGTTCAGATCAGATCTTGTGTCTATTTGCCTGTATTTGTACGCTTATTATAAAGTGGGATACATTTTAGGATGTAAACCAGGTTAGTGCTGTGTGGACACGTCAAATCTGATCTTTTAAAATCAGATTTGATTCACTTTCATGTGTGGCCCCAGATCGGATCCGATTCGTGGGCACGTGACATGAACGTGAATGTTCAGATTGGAGCTCATGTGTCTTTTTGCCTGTGTGGACACGTCAAATCCCAGCTTTTTAAATCAGATTTAATTTGCTTTCATATGTGGTCTCAGATCAGATTCAGTTAGTGGGCATGTGACAAATGTAAACATTCAAATCAGATCTCGTGTCTATTTGCCTGTAATTGTGCGCTTATTATAAATGGGACATATTTTAGTATGTAGATCAGATGACCGCTGTGTGGACACATCAAATCCTATTGGATTAAGTTCTATATGTGGTCCTAGATTAGATACGTATCTGATTCGTGGGCATGTGAAAAAACAAATAAACGTTATTTAAACTGTGACTCTGACTGGAAATGTGCTGCCCACATGGCCCAATTCAGGCAGATAAAATTAGAAAGATTTGTAAGGAGCCATAAAAAATAATGATCTGTGGACTAATAATTTTAATCCATGTATATAAATTACAAAAACTTGTTTCACAAGCAGCAATAAAAAGTTATTTTATTAACCTTTGTGTTTATTTAAACCTTTTTAAACTACATGTATAATAAAAGGCTGTATTATTATTATTATTCTTAGGTTTAGTTTGTTGTCTTTTGGTGATGCTGGTTCATTTTCGGTCTGTAAGTTTCACTGACTCTGAAAGTGGGTTGAGTGGGCAGGGCCAGAGAGACTTCAGTCCTGTGATTGGTCAGGGGAATTATTACATAAGTGTTACCCAAGATTAGGACCCAGTTTACATGGAGAGGAGAGAAATATGGTGAGTATGTTGGTCAGTTATTGGTCAGTGGAGCTTTATTATTTACAGGGTTTATTTGGTAGATGTTTACAACATGAACCTCATTAGAAAGAAACCGATTTAGCTTCTCTGGGTCTTTAAAAGCTGCTAAAGACATAAAACCAGAAACTGAGCTCAGCTGTATGTTTGCAGGGCATCGTAGTTCGTCTGAGCTTGAGCAGAACGTACTGACTCTAATCTAGTACCTACTGACTAGTAGGCGATTTCAGACGCACCTCATGTTTTTTGCATCTCTTCCCAATTACTTTTACTCTAAAATCCAGAATATCTTTTAAGCTTTAAGATCTATTATAATAAAAATCATCATCATTATTATTATTATTATTATTGTTGTTATTATTATTATTATAAAACCAAAAAAGAGAGGCGGAAAGCAAAACCCAGAAAAAGTGATTTTACCGTCTGGAAAATCTTGAACTTTCTCTTAGCGCTGTGTTTGGTGGCCTTCCGGATTTTTCCTCGGATGCCCTCGTCCTCGCTGGGTCTGTCCTCTCCGGCCGAAGCCGAGAAAAGGCTCTCAGACGAGGAACTCATGAAACCCACAGGACTCTGACACGGAGAGCAGGTGGGGCAGATGTAGTCCTCTCCGTTCTCCTCCAGAAGACGACCGCGAGCCTCACTGATGCCCACGCAGTCGCCGTGGAACCATTCCTGACAACGGTCACAGCAGATCATGAACCTGGAGAGGAAAAAACAAAACAACACAATCATAATAATCACATACATATGACATAGTACTGATACCACAGGAGGCTACAATATGAGAACGAGTCATAAATTATCACAATACGTATTGTGTCGCCAGGTTCTTGCCAATACACAGCCATTTATATATATATATATATAACATAGAGGTCCTAGGAAGAACTGCCTTATATATATGTATATATATGTAAATATAAATGGCTGTGTATTGGCAAGAACCTGGCGACACAATACGTATTGTGATCCAGTGGATCGCAATATATTGTGATACTGCAAGCAAACTGATATATTGTGATTTTTTAAATCCTACTATTAAAACTCACCACTGTATGAACAGGTTTATCAATGCTTACAATAGCATTGCGCCCTTGTGCTGCTTGTTAATGTTGGAGTGGAGCTGAAAATGGATTACAACACTGCCATCTAGTGGTCAGAGGTTTATACACAGCACACAATGATTCACTGTCTGCCAGGAATCTGTGTATCAATACTGTGTTTTTGAGAATCAATACAGTGTCGCCAAACATAATACATATATATATATATATATAAGGAAGTTCTTCTTACGACCTCTACGTTAGTTAGGTTATATCTATCAGTTCTAGATATCAGTCTACATTTACATTTGAATTTTATTCAAACTAAACATTACAGCATTTACATATTACATTGTACACTGAATCTCATCACTCTGTCCAGAAAGACATCTTGTTTATTTCTCATTTAATTGTTATTTCCAGTGTTCACAATGTTAACGCTATAACACTCAGTAAAAATCCTCAAACTATGAGTTATAAACTGAGTGGGGCCACGTATTGAGCCCTGCGGGACACCTAAAAACATTTAGAGAGAGGACTGTGCAAGACCTAAGATTTATTAATGACATCCCTTATGTTGTTAACAACTTCTAGATTCATTTATACACTGATGACACAATCTTATAGGCCTCTGGTTCAGTTCCAGGTGTAGTCGTGTAGTCCTAAAATCACTTCAAGACAAGCAGGTTTTTTTCTAGCTTCAAGTAACAACGCTTTGGTTTACATTTGCTGCCAAATTCATGATTGCTCACATTTTTGTGCTTCCCATGTTTTCTATCATAAGGACAATTTACAAAACCCTTTAAACGCTTGACACTTATCGTCCAATTTTTTACGACCCCTTCAAAATTCACCACTGCCTTCAATTTTTAATGGTCCTCTCTGCATGCTCACCATAACAGCCACTGGTTTAGACTTACTTATAAAACTTTAATAAAGTCAGTTATTTTATAAGATTAGACAAAGAGAGGAACTCCTTGGTTCCCACCAATAAGATCAACCTTCTCAGCCAGTCAAGTCTCTGCAATCCTCCACTTACCTATTATTATGCTTCTGCCGACAAATACAGTAGATTGCATTGGGGTCACTTTCCTCACTGCTGGTGTCGTGTGAAGACCTATCAGCATCTTCGTTCCGCTCGTCCTCTTCTTCGTCACTATTTCTGACGTCTCTCTTTTGGACATTCTTTGACGCAGCTGAACCTCTACTGGCCTTTAAAGTAGAACAAGGAGCTGCATCTTCTTGCACAGCGTTCTTTTCCAGACGTAAACATGGTTTCAGCGCATGTGCCTCCTCTCCATCCTTATCTACAGTGTTAGTGTTCAGGTTTAAGTCAGCTACAGAAGCACTGGCCTCCTCCAGTCTCCGCCGGTTCCTCGCCCGTTCCTGAAGCTGTCGGAGGGTGAGATCATCACTGTCTTCAGCTTGGCTGGACACAGCCGCCTCACCGGAGGCGTCTATGTCTGATACAGCCTCCGGTGCCGTGGAAGTCTGAGCTTTAGCAGCTGAGATGTCGAACGCTGGTTCTGAGGTGGCACAGTTCTCACCACCAAGCTCCAGGGTGGCTTGTCCATCTGTTGGTGAAGGTACTGGAGTAAGGTTCGCTGGGGCACTTCTCCGGCCCCCTCGTGCTCGTTTTGGGGCTGGAGAGGTTGAGGGCGTCTCGCCGGCGTCTTTACCTCTACCTCGGCCTCTACCTTTACCTCTAGGCTGCCGTGCTCCTCGGCGAGGAGCTGCGACGGAGCTCATGTCCAGGTTTCCGATTTCTTCCATGAACTCCCGCCTGGCTAACGTGCTCCTCCGGAAGCCCCATCTTTTAGTCACCTCTTTAGTGGAGGGGTCCACCTCTCCGTCTTCCTCCATGCTGCTAGTTCAGGTCACTGATTTGGGGGACAAAAAGAAGAGATATGAACGCAGGATATTTTCTTTCAGTTTCTAAACTGGTGTCTTTATTTACAGCTGCATTCTTAATAAATCATCAGTCGTAAGATTTTTATTAAATGGCAGGATACTATTCAAACACACCCCTATATGACCAGGTTTATCAATGCTTACAATAGCATTGCGCCCTTGTGCTGCTTGTTAATGTTGGAGTGGAGCTAAAAATGAATTACAACACTGCCATCTTGTGGTGAGAGGTTTAAACACAACACACAATGATTAACAATGTTTCTGCCAGGAATCTGTGAATGGATACTGTGTTTTTGAGAATCCATACAGTATCATGAAACATAATATCCCGATATTCCATATTTCAATATTTTTTTACACCCCCAACCTATTTATATGCAATTTTAGCCACAGACCAAAGAAACTCTGGATGTCTAATGCACGGTTTGGGCCTTTTAACTCTAATAACTGTAAAAACAAGGCTTTGATTATTTGATTACCTCTCGTAAACGTGTGGGCTATGGGTTTGTAACACGTATCGTCTACGATAATATCTTAATTGCTGTGTTTATGATGCGCAAGCTGACGTTATGGAGTACACTACTGACTGAGAAAACAACAACAATCAGAACTACTCGGCTCCACATGTTCACTACTTCACACTTTAGTACAGACTGCTGTGAGTGTGTATTGAGAGTGTCCATACTGTGTGCTGTAGGCTAAAGCTAGCATAGCTACCTAAACAACACACCTAAAGCTGAAAATGAGTGAAAACACTGCTCCAGGAGAAGAAACTCAGACAACGACAGCCTCGCAGTCGACCTCCTTAGATTTAACTCATAGGTGAGGATCATCTTCACTCGTGTGGAGCTGATCTGGATCTGAAAAGACTGACGCTGCTCAGAAGACGGCAGTTTACAGACTTTGTAAGAAAGCAGCTCTCCACAGCTAACCTGTTCATCATCTCCCAACAAACCAGAGTATGAACAGAGTGTGAGGAGTATGAACAGAGTGTGAGGAGTATGAACAGAGTGTGAGGAGTATGAACAGAGTGTGAGGAGTATGAACAGAGTGTGAGGAGTATGAACAGAGTGTGAGGAGTATGAACAGAGTGTGAGGAGTATGAACAGAGTGTGAGGAGTATGAACAGAGTGTGAGGAGTATGAACAGAGTGTGAGGAGTATGAACAGAGTATGAGGAGTATGAACAGAGTGTGAGGAGTATAAACAGAGTGTGAGGAGTATGAACAGAGTATGAGGAGTATGAACAGAGTGTGAGGAGTATAAACAGAGTGTGAGGAGTATGAACAGAGTGTGAGGAGTATGAACAGAGTATGAGGAGTATGAACAGAGTGTGAGGAGTATAAACAGAGTGTGAGGAGTATGAACAGAGTGTGAGGGGTATGAACAGAGTATGAGGAGTATAAACAGAGTGTGAGGAGTATGAACAGAGTATGAGGAGTATGAGGAGTATGAACAGAGTATGAGGAGTATGAACAGAGTGTGAGGAGTATGAACAGAGTGTGAGGAGTATGAACAGAGTGTGAGGGGTATGAACAGAGTATGAGGAGTATAAACAGAGTGTGAGGAGTATGAACAGAGTGTGAGGAGTATGAACAGAGTGTGAGGAGTATGAACAGAGTGTGAGGGGTATGAACAGAGTATGAGGAGTATAAACAGAGTGTGAGGAGTATGAACAGAGTATGAGGAGTATGAACAGAGTGTGAGGAGTATAAACAGAGTGTGAGGAGTATGAACAGAGTATGAGGAGTATAAACAGAGTGTGAGGAGTATAAACAGAGTGTGAGGAGTATGAACAGAGTGTGAGGAGTATGAACAGAGTGTGAGGAGTATGAACAGAGTGTGAGGAGTATGAACAGAGTATGAGGAGTATGAACAGAGTGTGAGGAGCATGAACAGAATATGAGGAGTATGAAGAGAGTATGAGGAGTATGAACAGAGTATGAGGAGTATGAACAGAGTGTGAGGAGTATGAACAGAGTGTGAGGAGTATGAACAGAGTGTGAGGAGTATGAAGAGAGTATGAGTATGAACAGAGTATGAGGAGTATGAACAGAGTATGAGGAGTATGAAGAGAGTATGAGTATGAACAGAGTATGAGGAGTATGAACAGAGTATGAGGAGTATGAACAGAGTATGAGGAGTATGAGGAGTATGAACAGAGTATGAGGAGTATGAACAGAGTGTGAGGAGTATGAACAGAGTATGAGGAGTATGAACAGAGTGTGAGGAGTATGAACAGAGTATGAGGAGTATAAACAGAGTGTGAGGAGTATGAACAGAGTATGAGGAGTATAAACAGAGTATGAGGAGTATGAACAGAGTGTGAGGAGTATGAACAGAGTGTGAGGAGTATGAACAGAGTGTGAGGAGTATGAACAGAGTGTGAGGAGTATGAACAGAGTGTGAGGAGTATGAACAGAGTATGAGGAGTATAAACAGAGTGTGAGGAGTATGAACAGAGTATGAGGAGTATAAACAGAGTGTGAGGAGTATGAACAGAGTGTGAGGAGTATAAACAGAGTGTGAGGAGTATGAACAGAGTATGAGGAGTATAAACAGAGTGTGAGGAGTATGAACAGTGAGGAGTATGAACAGAGTGTGAGGAGTATGAACAGAGTGTGAGGAGTATGAACAGAGTGTGAGGAGTATGAACAGAGTGTGAGGAGTATAAACAGAGTATGAGGAGTATAAACAGAGTGTGAGGAGTATGAACAGTGAGGAGTATGAACAGAGTGTGAGGAGTATGAACAGAGTGTGAGGAGTATGAACAGAGTGTGAGGAGTATAAACAGAGTGTGAGGAGTATGAACAGAGTATGAGGAGTATAAACAGAGTGTGAGGAGTATGAACAGAGTATGAGGAGTATAAACAGAGTGTGAGGAGTATGAACAGAGTATGAGGAGTATGAACAGAGTGTGAGGAGTATGAGGAGTATGAACAGAGTATGAGGAGTATGAGGAGAGTATGAGGAGTATGAACAGAGTATGAGGAGTATGAGGAGAGTATGAGGAGTATGAACAGAGTATGAGGAGTATGAACAGAGTGTGAGGAGTATGAGGAGTATGAACAGAGTATGAGGAGTATGAGGAGAGTATGAGGAGTATGAACAGAGTATGAGGAGTATGAGGAGAGTATGAGGAGTATGAACAGAGTATGAGGAGTATGAACAGAGTATGAGGAGTATGAAGACAGTATGAGGAGTATGAACAGAGTATGAGGAGTATGAACAGAGTATGAGGAGTATGAGGAGTATGAGGAGTATGAGGAGTATGAACAGAGTATGAGGAGTACGAAGAGCTTCGGAAGTGAACTAGTGGGATAAAGTGGAAGATAATAGATGGATGGACATTAATAACCCTTAAGAAGTGCAAGCTAGCAAAATATAAGACTTCTACAAACATTTTTAAATAATGCGAAATATTGACAGAATATATTGAGATATACGTTTGTGATCAATATCACACAACCCTAGTTTGGGCTTTCAAGTCAATTTTAATCAGTGAAGCATGATAATTTAAAAATCTGTACAGCATTAAGAATAAACCTAAACACTCCACAACATCATCCAGAATCAAATCAGCTAATAAATTTAGTTTAGTGTTTAATTCCTAACGCCATGTCTGCCCGCTGGGCCATGTTCACAGCAGGAAAGGTTGTGATCTGTCCTTTATTGTCTTATTTCAGTTTACTGACTTGGAGAAGATGTGTCTGTTATCTACATACATTCACTTATATGTATTGTTTCAGTTTTGTTAATGACAGGAGTTTTTTTCAGGAGTGCTTCTGCTTTTGTCTTGGTAGAGTTTGTTTATGGCTTCTGCTGATAAGGTCTGTTGTCCTTCTTGGTTATAGATGATACATTCCAGTAGTAAATGTTTTACTATAATCTGTGTTTGGCATGTAGCACAATATGGGACGGTTTTGGCTTCAAACAGGTGCATGTGTGTTAGTCTAGTATGTCCAATACGGCATCTTGTGTGGACTGTCTGGTCAAATCAGCTAAAAAAAACAGGTAAACATAGTAAATTACAGCTTTTTTTAATAACATCTCCATATTTTTTACCATGCTTTACCTTTATGTTGCTCTCACAATACTGTAAACTGGATTCTAGTTTATAGCCTTTCAATCTACACTCAATGATCTATTACTGAAAAACAGTACCAGCAGCAACCCAATGTCCTGACACTGAAGTTGAGGACCAACACCTTTAAGATGCTTTAAAAACGTACTTCAGATTTGGCTGCGTAGCAAAGTCATTATAGAGTGTCTGCTTTGAACATTTACCCTTCAATGTTTCTCTATTTAGACCCAACCAAGACGTAAATTAGAGACATGGGGTTCAAACAAGTGTGCTCACATACATATACA
Organism: Megaleporinus macrocephalus; assembly: GCA_021613375.1. Lineage (NCBI taxonomy): Eukaryota > Metazoa > Chordata > Actinopteri > Characiformes > Anostomidae > Megaleporinus > Megaleporinus macrocephalus. Next base: position 40,518,603 of record CM038718.1, read on the forward strand.
TGCATGCATACATACCGATCAACCAAAACATTAAAACCACTTCCTTGTACCAACACTAAGCTTATAGGTTTTGATCGCCAGCCCAAATCAAATTTTATATCTATCCAGATTATATCCAGATTTATTTTTGACAGCCGGGACAGGTAAAAACTATATAAAATCCTATTTATGCTCATTTTTGGGATCCAAACCACATTTGAAGGTGGTTCAAATGCAATTCGGATTGGATTTATACAGATTTCCTCATGCTATGTTAGAACCTGATTTTTTTTGGTGTATCCAGAGAGTCTGGACAGCAAAAAAACACATTAAATCTGATTTTTTCCAATTGCTTCCAGACCAACTGTGATTCTAACAGGATTCTTTTACAGATGCACCTCACGCCTTGTGCAGATCACAGCCCAAACTTTGGCATATCCAGATTGTTTGATTTCGAATAACCCGTACAGCAAAAATTCTCATATAAAATCCAATTCATGGCACCCAAACCAAATTTGAGGGTGGTTTAAAATGCAACTGCAATCAGATTTTGACAGATGCATCTTAGTCTGGACGCTCAAATCAGATTTCAAAGTGACCTCTGCATATATCGCAACACAACAACTTCTAATCGAAAGTAAATAAGTGCTGGGACTTGCTAGGAAGTTACTGACACCTACATTGTTACAATCGTAGCTCATGCAGATAGGAGGATGATGATGATGATGATATAGATATATGGCCACACAGATCCGATCTGATCACTTGAAAATAACAGGGCGCACAGCCGTCTCAGAAGATCGGACTTGAGAGAGTAATCCTATTCAGTCTGAACACCAGCCTTAGAGGTGGACGTCTGGTTCCTATCACCACCACTGTGAAAAGAAAGGAGTGGGTAAGTTTCTCTAACAACGCAGCATTTCACATCAACCAAATCTCAATGACTTTGTTAGCATCTTAAACCACTGATTACGCAGAAAGTATGAAAACCTGGTGGACTTCCCCTTTAATCCCTGAATTACAGCAACAGCGAGAACAACAACAAACGTGAATCAACTAAACATCTCAGGGTTAAGAAAGGAGAACACTGAAAAAACTCAAACTAATACAAAACACTAAAACAGCAAATTATAAAAATAAAAACAGGCCTGTTGTTAGTGAGCTGAGAGAATGCTAGCTTAGCCAGCCAGCTAACTGAGCACGAAGTCGATAGCGATTATTTAAACAGTGTTTAATGTTGATATTTCGAGAAATTTGCCCCAAATTGGTTGCTTGGTGAGAAGATAATAACTTCATTTCTATGTTAAAAGCCTTTTCAGCTACTGGTGTTAAGTTACAACCCAAGCTAAAGTTAGCTTCCGAGCTATTTGCCGGCGGCTTGTTGTAATTTTTCAATTCCACCTTAAACGGTCCGTCAGTTACAGGACAGCTCCGGCGCCAGGACGCGGCTCGCGCCCCATTTAAGGTGGACCGGAAAATTTCGAACAAGATGCTGAAAAAACGTCCAATTCCGGATTGTTTACAAGTAAAACATTTAGTGGACGAGTTTTAACCGCAGACACCGTAAATTTACCTTTAAATAAGAACCAGAATTTGATATTTAATGTTGTTATGCTGTAGTTTAAGTGTATTATTAAAGAATAACATTAGTCTCTGTGTGTCGCAGGTTGGCTTACAGAACACGGGAGCGAGCCGTCACGTTATTTATTAGTCAGGCTATTGTATAACATGCGAATATTCGTAAAAATAAAAAATAATAATAATATTAGTAATAATAAGAATAAGTGTTTGTTGTTATTGAAGCACTTACACGCGCCGCCGAGCTCGCAACGAGGAATCAAAACCTCGCGAGCTTCCATTTTGTCCCTCGCGCAGGGACGCACGAGGGGGCGTGGCGTTCGGGCGCGCGGCGACGTCGCCGGGTTCAGTAGGCGGGAAATAAGATGGAGCCGAACAGCAGCGCTGCTGGACTGGAGGGCCATACAAGCGTGAGCCACATGAACATGTATCCCTAAGAATATAGTATAAAGAGATCTAAGAACCTTGAGAACATAGAACCCTGGGAACATGTATCCTCAAGTATATAGCTCCCCAAAATCTCAGAAGCCTGTGAACATGGATCCCTAATAACATAGTTCCCTAAGGTCATAGAATCCTGAGAACATAGAATCCCGGGAACATGTATCCCCAAGAATATAGTTCCATGAGATTGCAGAACCCAGGGGACATAGGAACATTGAACCCTGGGAATATGTATCCCTAGGAATTTAGTTCTCTTAGAGCATAGAACCCCAGGAACATAAAACTCTGGGAACATGTATCATTAATAATATAGTTTAAAGAGATCTAAGAACCCTGAGAACATAGAACCCTGGGAACATGTATCCTCAAGTATATAGTTCCCCAAAATCTCTGAACCCTGTGAACATGGATCCCTAATAACATGGTTCCCTAAGGTCATAGAATCCTGAGAACATAGAATCCCGGGAACATGTATCCCCAAGATTATAGTTTCATGAGATTGCAGAACCCAGGGGACATAGGAACATTGAACCCTGGGAATATGTATCCCTAAGAATATTGTTCCCTGAGATCTCAGATCTCTGAGAACATAAAACCCTGAGAACATGGATCCCTAAGAACATGGTTCCCTGAGTATCCTGGGAACATAGGGCCTTCAGAACATTGAACCCTGAGAAAATGTAGCCCAAAGAACATACAACAATACTGTTGGAATATAGGACTCTGATCATAGAAACTTTGAACCTTGGGAACATAGAACCCTGGAAAGACATAACCCTACAAACATATAACTCTTGGGAGCCCAATGAGCACATTCACTCATTTACAAGCTAGCTGAAGAACATGTATCCCTAAGAACATGGCTCCCTGAGATCTCAGAACCCTGGGCAAATCGGGCCCAGAAAAACACTAAACCCTGAGAATTTAGAACCCTGGGAAAATATAAGCCTAAAAAGATAGGTCCCTGTGAATGTAGAACCCTGAGAGCCTTGAGCCTTGGGAACATTGAACCATGAAAACGTAGAACCCTGGGAACATAGGGTCCAGGGAATATTGTAACATGAGAACTTAGAACTCTGGGAACATATGGCCATAAGAAGATATTTCCTAAGAGCATAGAGCCTTGAGAACATTTAACCATGAAAAAGTAGAACCCTGGGAACATAGGGTCCAGGGAACTTTGTACCCTGAGAACTTAGAACCCTGGGAACATATGACCCTAAAAACATAGTTCCCTTGCAATACACTGAAAAGATAGAGCCTTGGCAGCATAGAACCCTGAAAACCTGAGGAACACATAACTCTTTAAATATAGGAGCCTAAGAACATAGAACCCTGTGAGCATGGAGTCTTGGGAACATTGAACCACGAAAACGTAGAACCCTGGGAACATAGGGTCCAGGGAATATTGTAACATGAGAACTTAGAACTCTGGGAACATATGGCCATAAGAAGATATTTCCTAAGAGCATAGAGCCATGAGAACATTTAACCATGAAAAAGTAGAACCCTGGGAACATAGGGTCCAGGGAACTTTGTACCCTGAGAACTTAGAACCCTGGGAACATATGACCCTAAAAACATAGTTCCCTTGCAATGCACTGAAAAGATAGAGCCTTGGCAGCATAGAACCCTGAAAACCCGAGGAACACTTAACTCTTGAAATATAGGACCCTAAAAACATAGAACCCTGCGAGCATAGAGCCTTGGGAATACTAAACCATGCAAAATTAGAACCCTGGGAACAAAGAGTCCAGGAAACATTGTACCATGAGAACTTAGAACTCTGGGAACATATGGCCATAAGAAGATATTTCCATGGGAACAAAGAGCCTTGGGGAAATACAACCTTGGGAATGTAATCATAGTTAGCATAGTTCTCCAAGAACATTGGAGTTCTCCTTCAATATTGATGGCTGCATGTGGACTGTTCTCCAGTAGGTGGCAGCACAAACCTTTAAACTGGCTGAGAAGCCAGGGGTTTGTGGGTTTCCACAGTCGGGCATTGTGAGTGATAATGAAGAGTACATTCAGTGGGAGTGAGTTTGGGGTGTGTTTCAGCATGTGTGAGTGCGCAGTGAGCACCTTCACCCATTTTCAAACTCACTGTAGAACCCTGGGAACATGTATCCCTAAGAACATGGTTCTCTAAAAAAAAAATAGTGTTATGGAAAAACTAAAACCTGAAAGGATGGAGCCTTGGGAACATAGAACCCTGGAAACATGTAACCCTAGGAACATATAACTCTCTGAATATAGGGCTCTAAGAACGTAGAACCCTGAGAGCTGAGAGACTTGGGAACATCGAACCATAAAATCATGGGTGGCATTGTGAGTGATAATGAAGAGTGCATTCACTGGGAGTGAGTTTGGGGTGTGTTTCAGCATGTGTGAGTGCGCAGTGTGTACATTCACCCATTTTCAAACTCACTGTAGAACCCTGGGAACATGTATCATAAAGAACATGGTTCCCTGAGATCTCGGAACCCTGAGAACCCTAAAACATAGTCCACTGGGAATATAGTGTTATGGAAACACTGAACCCTGAAAGTATGGAGCCTTGGGAACATAGAACCCTGGAAACATGTAACCCTAGGAACATATAACTCTCTGAATATAGGGCCCTGAGAACGTAGAACCCTGAGAGCTAAGAGACTTGGGAACATCGAACCATAAAATCATGGGTGGCATTGTGAGTGATAATGAAGAGTGCATTCACTGGGAGTGAGTTTCAGCATAAGTGTAAGGACGCAGCGAGCACGTTCACCCATTTTCAAATTCACCATGACACTTTTCACTCTTGTAGTGAAGCTGTACTGCAGGTAAGTTACGGCCTTCAGAGTCTGTCTGGAGGAAACAGGTGGCGTGAAGTTCAGAAGCGTGTGTTTGGCCTGCTGGGCTTCACAGCTGCTAACAAATGAAGGGAGGTCTTCAGTGAAGATAAATGATTAGGAATCTGAAGGGGTCTTGTAAACAAACTGTAATCAGAAAGTCCTCCGGCGGTGAAACCCCCCTCGGCCGGCGGAAGCCCTGGAGAGCTCTCCAGAGGTAGAGCTGGTAAGAGTGGGTACTTTCCAAACTCAGCCGCTGAGCTGTTTCCTACGTGAGTCAGAGCTGAAGAAGTGAAACTGATCTCTGATCTCTGATCTCTGATTTCTGATCTCTGAGTTTTGTTTTGCCTCCAAATTAATAATCGTAATAATCGAGAAGGTCACCGCGTGGTCTTCAGAGGACCTCCACTCACATTTGGCGCCAAAAGTAGAGGTCAATGGTCACATCATTCCAAGTTTCAGTTGACCAGTGGACATTAGCCCAGCTTATAGGACCTATAGGTCCCATTTCATCTATCTATCTATCTATCTATCTATCTATCTATCTATCTATCTATCTATCAGTCTGTCTGCATGTATATCTATCTATCTATCTATCTATATATCTGTCTGTCTGTCTCTCTGCATGTATATCTATCTATCTATCTATCTATCTATCTATCTATCTATCTATCTATCTATCTATCTATCTATCTGTCTGTCTGTCTGTCTCTCTGCATGTATATCTATCTATCTATCTATCTATCTATCTATCTATCTATCTATCTATCTATCTATCTGTCTGTCTGTCTCTCTGCATGTATATCTATCTATCTATCTATCTATCTATCTATCTATCTATCTATCTATCTATCTGTCTGTCTGTCTGTCAGTCTGTCTGCATGTATATCTATCTATCTATCTATCTATCTATCTATCTATCTATCTATCTGTCTGTCTGTCTGTCTGTCTGTCTGTCTCTCTGCATGTATATCTATCTATCTATCTATCTATCTATCTATCTATCTATCTATCTATCTATCTATCTGTCTGTCTCTCTGCATGTATATCTATCTATCTATCTATCTATCTATCTATCTATCTATCTGTCAGTCTGTCTGCATGTGTATCTATCTATCTATCTATCTATCTATCTATCTATCTATCTATCTGTCTGTCTCTCTGCATGTATATCTATCTATCTATCTATCTATCTATCTATCTATCTATCTATCTATCTACATTATTATTATTATTATTATTAGTTCACCTAATAGAAGAGAACAGCAGGGCCCTGTAATCACTCCTCAGTGTCAGTGGTGGTCCGTGCTGCGTGGTCAGGAAGGGGTCCGCCGGTGATGCATGGGGTAGAAATGAGCGCGAGCTGTTTTTATTTATGTTTTATTTGCGGCCGCGTGTGAAGTGAGCGCCTGCACGCTGTCCACTGTTTCCTGACCACTTCCTCTGAGTCAGAGTGAACTCATTGGTAGTGAATGAGTCAGAGTGGTGGGGGTTCGCCCCCTCCCCCCACCTCTCTCTCCTCCCCCACACCTCTCTCTCCTCCCCCACTCGTCTGCCCCCATTTACACACATAAAGGAAACAAGAGTTCCTCCACCGGGCACAGGCCCATCCTCCCATCCTCCCGTCCCCACTCAGCCCACTCAGCTTTCCCGCCTTCTGCTTTACAGTGTGTGTGTGTGTGTGTGTGTGTGTGTGTGTGTGTGTGTGTGTTTTCCTATATTATTAGGACAAAAGAGGCATATAGGTTCCTACATATCAATTAAATGTCATTGCAGCCGGGAACAAAGCCTCATATACCTATGTTTGTCTATTTTTAGTTTGTGACATAATTTGAAATTACCTGTCGCTCTGTACATAGTGTGTACACTGCATGATCAAAGGACCAAGAGAAAGACCCCAAAATGACCTGTAAAGACGTCTGGTTCCATTGACCTCCATTAAAAGTGAAGTAGGTTTTTTCCTTCTCCTGTAAAGTTCTCATTTTGGACATTACTATATATAACGTGGGTCGAGAAGATATAAAAACAAGCCTGCGAGTGTGTGAGTCACTTCCAGTTGTAGTTGCGAGCCAGATCGTAGTATGTGGGGGAAATCCAGATGTGACGGAGCAGGAGTGAATGTTTTTGAACGTCCAAAAAAAACCCCGTCTTGGCCGCAAACGAGTCCTGTGGTTTGTTCTCAGCTTAAAAATGGACGGAGAAAGAAAAAGGATGTGTGTATTTATGTCTTCGTAGGGACGAGATTCCCTCAGGATGATTAAGACACAACCGTTTAGTGGTTGTGGGGACATCAGTTTGCTTCCCACAAGGAAAAATGCAGCTTCCTTCATTGCGCTATTAGAAGAAATGAAGGAAGGATGTAGGTCGCTGACATTAAAGGGCCCATATGATTGATTTTCCTCGCGTCCTGAGGTCCACTTATAATGCTTATGTGCCGAGATGACATGCATACATGCAAACAGCAAATTAAGACTGATTTATGTAAACAAGCTCTATTCTGATTGGCTGCCCTGTATTGTGACTACAGAACAGCAGTCAGAGCTGAAACACTCCTTATAACTTCAGCACAGATGGGGGCGGAGCTAATCAGCGGTAGGCCGAACACACAGATTTATGTAAACATGACGCTTTTTGGTTTCCACTTAATAAATGGAGAAGTGAACAGTACATTTTGGATCATTGTTTACAACTAATATAATATATTATTATTAAAATAAGCAAGGATATTCAGGCTATGGGCCCTTTAAGGTCAGAGCTGGGTTGTGTGGAGATCAGCAGATCATTCTCATTCGCTCATACAGAAGGCCATAAAAAGACCCCAGTAAGGCAGGAATACATGCTGGACTGTGTGAGTAGGAGAGCACACATAGGAGGACCATATAGGGCGAGTGGGGGATGGTAGGAGAATCCACATGGTGAAAGAAGCTGAAAGACCACCCAAAGCTGAGGTGGATTCCCACAGGCTTAAGCAGTTGATCCTGCAGCACAAATAAACTCCAGGTTTCGTCTGATTATGAGGCAGAAGTGGTTTTTTAACGGCCGCTGCTTGTTCTGAGTGTATCTCTGTGTTCAGACTAATAGACGGTGGGATTTTAACACTCTTTGTGTAACAGGGAGCAGAACGGTGGGCCGGGTGGGCAGTCAGAGCTGCAGACAGCGTCAGATTTGTTTATGAAATACTATGAAGACACATTAGGACACAAACATGTTGTACTTGTATTTTGTTTTATGTAAAATTGGGTCAGAATGTGAGATATTAGTTGCAGTGAAGACACTGTGTGTGCGTGTTATGTGGTATTTGTTTGTTATTTGTTATCTCTACTGTAGAAATTGTGAACTAATATGTGTGAAACGCTGTATTTAACTGGAGAGGAACGTTTACATGCAGTTCTAATATCAGGCGAGCTGGTGGGGCGAGTTAGTGGAGGTAGCAGGACGAGTTAACGGGTAAAGTTAGCGAGGCGGGCTAGTGGAGGTAGCGGGACAAGTTAGCAGGGCAAATTAGCGGGTGAGTTAGCCAGACAAGTCAGTGGAGGTAGCAGCGTAAGTTAGTGAGGCAAGTTAGTGGAGGTAGCAGGGTGAGTTAGTGGAGGTAGCAGGGTGAGTTAGTGGAGGTAGCAGGGTGAGTTAGTGGAGGTAGCAGGGTGAGTTAGTGGAGGTAGCAGGGTGAGTCAGTGGAGGTAGCAGCGTAAGTTAGTGAGGCAAGTTAGTGGAGGTAGCAGGGTGAGTTAGTGGAGGTAGCAGGGTGAGTTAGTGGAGGTAGCGAGACAAGTTAGCGATGTTAATGGGACGAGTTAGCGGGGCAATTTTGTGGAGGTAGCAGAATGAGTAAGTGGAGGTAGCGGAATGAGTTTGGTGGACGAGTTAGCAGGGCAAGTTAGCCAGACAAGTTAGTGGAGGTAGTGGGGCGAGTTAGTGGAGGTAAAGCGGCGAGTTAGAGGAGGTAGCGGGGCGAGTTAGGGGGACGAGTTAGCGCGGCGAGTTAGTGGAGGTAGCGGGACGAGTTAATGGGGCGAGTTAGTGGAGGTAGAGGGGTGAATTAGTAGGGTGAGTTAGTGGAGTTTGCGGTAAGAGTTAGCGGGGCAAGTTTGTTGAGGTAGCGGGACGAGTTAGTGTGGCGAGTTCATGGAGGTCATGGGACGAGTTAGTGAAGGTATCAGGGTGATTTACTGTAGGTAGCGGGACAAGTTAACGGGTAAAGTTAGCGAGGCGGGCTAGTGGAGGTAGCGGGACAAGTTAGCAGGGCAAATTAGCGGGTGAGTTAGCCAGACAAGTCAGTGGAGGTAGCAGCGTAAGTTAGTGAGGCAAGTTAGTGGAGGTAGCAGGGTGAGTTAGTGGAGGTAGCAGGGTGAGTTAGTGGAGGTAGCAGGGTGAGTTAGTGGAGGTAGCAGGGTGAGTTAGTGGAGGTAGCAGGGTGAGTCAGTGGAGGTAGCAGCGTAAGTTAGTGAGGCAAGTTAGTGGAGGTAGCAGGGTGAGTTAGTGGAGGTAGCAGGGTGAGTTAGTGGAGGTAGCGAGACAAGTTAGCGATGTTAATGGGACGAGTTAGCGGGGCAATTTTGTGGAGGTAGCAGAATGAGTAAGTGGAGGTAGCGGAATGAGTTTGGTGGACGAGTTAGCAGGGCAAGTTAGCCAGACAAGTTAGTGGAGGTAGTGGGGCGAGTTAGTGGAGGTAAAGCGGCGAGTTAGAGGAGGTAGCGGGGCGAGTTAGGGGGACGAGTTAGCGCGGCGAGTTAGTGGAGGTAGCGGGACGAGTTAATGGGGCGAGTTAGTGGAGGTAGAGGGGTGAATTAGTAGGGTGAGTTAGTGGAGTTTGCGGTAAGAGTTAGCGGGGCAAGTTTGTTGAGGTAGCGGGACGAGTTAGTGTGGCGAGTTCATGGAGGTCATGGGACGAGTTAGTGAAGGTATCAGGGTGATTTACTGTAGGTAGCGGGACAAGTTAACGGGTAAAGTTAGCGAGGCGGGCTAGTGGAGGTAGCGGGACAAGTTAGCGGGGCAAATTAGTGGGTGAGTTAGCCAGACAAGTTAGTGCAGGTAGCAGGACAAGTTAATGGAGGTAACAGCGTGAGTTAGTGGAGGTAGCGGGACAAGTTAGCTGTGTTAGTGGGACAAGTTAGCGGGGCAAGTTTGTGGAGGTAGCGGGACAAGTTAGGGGGACGAGTTAGCAGGGCAAGTTAGTAGAGCTAGCAGAATGAGTTAGCAGGGTGAGTTAGTGGAGGTAGCAGGACAAGTTAGTGGAGTTAGCAGGGTGAGTTAGTGGAGGTAGCAGAGTGAGTTAGTGGAGTTAGCAGGGTGAGTTAGTGGAGGTAGCAGAGTGAGTTAGTGGAGGTAGCAGAGTGAGTTAGTGGAGGTAGCAGGGTGAGTTAATGGAGGTAGCAGAGTGAGTTAGTGGAGGTAGCAGAGTGAGTTGGTGGAGGTAGCAGAGTGAGTTGGTGGAGGTAGCAGAGTGAGTTAGTGGAGTTAGCAGGGTGAGTTAGTGGAGGTAGCAGAGTGAGTTAGTGGAGTTAGCAGGGTGAGTTAGTGGAGGTAGCAGGGTGAGTTAATGGAGGTAGCAGAGTGAGTTAGTGGAGGTAGCAGAATGAGTTGGTGGAGGTAGCAGAGTGAGTTGGTGGAGGTAGCAGAGTGATTAGTGGAGGTAGCAGGGTGAGTTGGTGGAGGTAGCAGAGTGAGTTAGTGGAGGTAGCAGAGTGAGTTAGTGGAGGTAGCAGAGTGAGTTGGTGGAGGTAGCAGAGTGAGTTGGTGGAGGTAGCAGAGTGAGTTGGTGGAGGTAGCAGAGTGAGTTGGTGGAGGTAGCAGAGTGAGTTGGTGGAGGTAGCAGAGTGAGTTAGTGGAGGTAGCAGAGTGAGTTAGTGGAGATAGTTAACCCTTCACATCGTCTTCCAAAGAGAATGATGTTTATAAACTAAGCAGACTGATTAAGCGACTCTCAGAAATGGTATGTTGGGTCAACACACAGTACACAAGCATCCCATTCCTGATCAGACGGAACATTCCGGAGCTGGAATGAGGCTGAAATCTCGAAAAACTGTGGGATGAGTTAGAGGATAAAAATCCATCACAAACACAAACATAAAAAAGAACAAGCGAAAAGCATAAGCCATGAAGAAGAGTGATTTCACAGCCTAAATAAATAAATAAATAAATAAATAAATAAATGGTGTACCCCCAAAATTACAACTTTACAGGTAAGGCCAAAAAACCTTCCCTCCTTTTAATGTAAGTCAATGGAACCAGAATTTTTCCAAGCTATTTTGGAGCATTTCTATTGGTCCATTCATCATGAAACCTGAACACAACGCAAATGACGACTGTTGAGTTCACGTTATACAAAAAAAAATGAAAATCGCAAAAAAATGAAGATACTTGGTTTTCATTGGACCGTGATGATATTGTAATGTCACCAGGTGTCTAAAACAGTTCAGACTAATACAATCAGAACTCTGCTGGAGTTGGAGACACGTCTAAAGCTCCTCTTGGGCGTGGAGAGCTCTGTGAGGTGTGACGTTCCTCTGCATTCTCTGTAAAGTGATACGGGCATATAGGCCCAACATTTCAGCCCCATTTGCAACACAATCCACAGCCACAGAGGTGTTGATGGACCTCGGCATGGTGCGTCTTCTCCACGTCTTCACCCTTTTGTCTCCTGCTTTAGAGAGAAATTCAAACTTTGTAAAGAAAGATGATACGCAGTGGCCCGAACGCTGTGATGCCACGTCAGGGCTTTATCTGATTGGGCTACAGGTAGTAACAGAACTGCCTCTAAATGTGTTACCCAACCTCAGTTCACTACCGGGGTCGACTGCAGTGGGGCGGAATCAATCAGCTGCCACACGTTTTAGACACTTTATTATATATTATTTATTATATATAACAAGAAGAAGTGAAAAGCGTACGTCCTGAAGAGAGTGGTACCTGTTGACAGGTAAATAAATAAATAAATAAATAGATAAATAAAATTGTTCAAAGTAAAACAAGCATCCCCAGAATGATAACGTCAAAGGAGAGGCCAAAACCTTCTTTACTTTTAATGAAAGTGAATGGAACTGTTTTTTTTGGTTGCATTTTTATTGGTCTGATCATCATGAAAGTCTGATACAGTGTAAAAGAGATCAGTTGAGTTTACATCGCAAACAGTGAAGATACCTGGTTTTCATAATACAGCGCTGATATTGTAATGTCCTTAAACGCCTGAAACATTTGTATAATACTGTACTGGGTTCAGTATCAATGTAATACAATCAATACACTTTATTTTGGGCATTAACTTTGTGCATTTATTGAACTTTTGAGTGTCTTATATATAATTTATCTAAAAAAAAAGATGAATAAATAGGATCTGCTCAGTAAATACATAAAAATATATATAAAAATAAAAAATTACCATATACAAATACATAAAAATAATGAATACAAATACAAAATCGCAGTAGCATACACTACAGAAAACTGCTGAACACACACACACACACACTATATATATATATATATATATATACACTACCGCTCAAAAGTTTGGGATCACAGTGAAATGTTCTTGTTTTAATGGAGTATCTTCTTCATTAACACAACAATGGACTGACGGGTCTCTAAAGAAAGTTGTTTCTTTCTGGTCATTGTGAGTCGGTCAGCAAGCCATCAACTGCTGATCTTCAGATACTAAACTAACCTAGAATGTTCTTCTCCCTATTATACTCACTTATTAGTAGAAATGTTTTTCTACTGTGTCCTAACAACCAATTAGTCCAATAACATCCTTAACTTGGATTGGTGGTCGTACCAGGAGATTTAGACAGAGGACTGAGAATTACTGATAATAGAACTATATGTAAAATAAGCCTCTATACAAAAATAGACTTTAATACAAACATTTTTATTCTTTAAAAATCATCTGATACACTTACATTAATTGTGAAATGGATAATATTTTTGTGAATTGCATGAAAATTGCATGAAATGAAATTCTAAAGTGATCCTAAACTGTTGAGCGGTAGTGTATTTATTGTTGTTGTCGAAATTTCTCCATTTTTGTCAATTTTTATTTGTCTATATCAAATGAACACAACTGCTGCTCTTTATATTGTGTAAAAATTTCATAATGAATAGACCAATAGAAATGCTCCAAAATACCTTGGAAAGATTTCTGGTTCCATTGACTTACATTATAATTAAAGAGGGTTTTTGTTCTCTCCAGTAAAGTTGCCATTTTGGAGATACATATTGTTCTGTGGACAGCGATGATATATTACTATTTGTTATATATTAAACAGTATTAATAGAGTAAGTAGTGCTTTTACATACGTCAGTGTGTTTATTTAACCCTTTCCAAGCTTCTCCTAAACAACCCAGTATTATTATCAGTTCTCATCTAATACCTGCTTTGACTGCTCAGTACTTCATTAACTAAATCAAGATTGCTTTAATTATTTATTGATATTTAAGGCTAACAACTTCATTTGCTGGTAGAATGTTCATATTCTGTGTTTATTCTCAGTTCATTAGCAACTTAAACACTAAATTATACAGAAATTTTGGTGGCATTGTCCTTCTCCTTTATTCTCAATAAACAAGGGAGCAAACTCGGTGCACATGAAACTGATTCACTTTCCCTATTAGACACAAAACCAGGTTTTCTGAGCAACACTAGTGATTCTCTTTATAAACAAAGAGTTAATAAAGAGTTAACATTATTTTACAAGGTCAGCTGATGGTCACCTTTGGCCGACTGCTAGCCAAACCATGGGAGCGCCATTGTTTACAGGTACCACAATAAAAGAACAACAGTAAAATCATAGTGTGAGAGTCTAAGAGCTATAGTTGCCAGACACGGTTAAATATAAGCTACTATATTACAGCTGAGTGATATTTCTTAACTCTTTGATGCACAACATGCATTATTGTTAGTATGTGTATAACTAAGTATCTATAGACATCAGTTTATTTCACTATTTAAGTTTTTAATTCTTATTCATTTAATTCATGAAGAAAAAAGTGTTTATAAATATGATTCTGACTGCAAATGCTTACAAGTGTTTATCAAATTCCACAGTGAATAGTTCATTTTAACCCATGTTGTGCTGGTAGTGATACAAAAACAAGTAAATTAAGGAATTCATAAAATCTGAATGATGAAATTCATTTATTGCAAAGATATAGAAGATAAAATCTCAGGTTGTGCATCAAAGGGTTAATGGCACCACTGATTCTGAATGGACTTTGACGAGACTCACCTCACAGCCAGGTGCTGTTAACACCTATTCACAAAAGAGAAAGGCCTGAAATAGGCGCCATTGAACTGCCTTAACACTTCAACTCCACCGAAACTACGTCTGGTGGTGTTCACCTACGGCCTACCACCAATAGTTAATGGGAGTGCCATTGATAAGATTTATTACCATAATAAAAGTCCATCAGTGGTAGGCTAGAAGTTTAAAAAGCATAGTCAATTTTTTTTATTTCACTCAGTATGTTATTACATGAAATTAACTGTATTGTAGTGCAAACTGGATTTTTTTTTTATTGAAAATTGCTAAATTTGAATTATCAGTGACTCAAACCCAACAATGGGACAGGATCTGAACTACTCCAATAAGGTAACAGTAATTTATTCATGAGTTTGTCGATATTTACAGTACAGTCATGGTAGGTTTTTGATCTAGTTGTTTTTTTCGAGATCAATTAAGACCCACATATATATTATAAAAACAAGTACCTCCAAAATAGTAAGTTCTTCTGTACTTTTAATGTAAGTCAATGGAACCAGAATTATTTCAAAAAAAAAAAATAATAATTATACACACACACACACACATATATATATATAATATATATATATATATATATATATATATATATATATATATAGAGCGAGAGAGAGACAGACAGAGACCAAAAACCTTCTTTACTTTTAATATATGGAGAATTATTTCAAACTAGATATACAGCTGCTGGGTTCAAACAGCTATACATATATATATATATATATATATATATATATATATATACACTAGTAACTACATGGAAAACATATTTAAATATAGATGTGTATTTCACAAAATATTGGGAAAAAAATGTATCTTACCCCACCTTATTAGCAGAAACAGCTTTTTTTTTTTTATTATATATAATTATATAAAATATTTGTGTAACTACATATAAAGAGCAGCTGTTGGGTTCAAATGATGTAAAAAAATAAATAATATATATATATATATATATATATAAATAAAACTATAGGGTAAGTGGATCTCAACCCACCCTACTAGCACAGACAGCCCTTTCTCTGCAGTATATGTGGAGTCTTATGTAACTCTATGTAATCCCTGCTGCACTGCATACAACAACTTGTACCACAGAGACACATTTCTCCACATCCCACTCCCACAAAGCAGAGAGCCAGTCCATGAGGTGAGCTGTAATATTGTGCAAATGAAGTGGTCTTTTGTGTGCAAAGCCCCCATAAGGCAGGCTGCTTACCATATCCCCGCCCTGCCCTGCTCTGGCCCATGAGGAAGCCTCTTTAAAATGCCCTGAGAGGCCTTTAAGCAGCCAGGCAGGCAGCAGCCTTCACTCCCTGCGCACGGGGCTCGCTGGGTTCACCGGACCGGGACTGCATTCGGAACACTGCTTACTCCCAACAAGGTAATTCCCGCAGAATTCCCTCCGCGGCTGCTTTTATCCGTGCTGTTGTTCGAGCTCGGTCGGGCTCGCGGCCTGTTTTCTGCCCACCAGCACCAGCAGCACCACCAGTCTCCTGCTTTCCAGTGCAGACGGGAGCTTCGAGGGGGCAACTATAGCGTGCATTATTGATTAGGACTGATTATTTCAGCGAGATCAGGGCTTGGGTGGGCAAGAAGGTTGGCACGCGGTGGTCAGTGGGTAGCAGTGCAGCGCGAGCGAGGGCTTTGTAGCTTAGCTGTGGGCTGTATTGTGTAGGGGGGGCTCGCTTTGTGTCGAATGTGTGTAGCCCGGCTCGACTTCGAGGCTGGGTTACATACCGTCGAGTTTGCATCCACGTTTGTTGAGATTTGTTTATTTTTAGAGTCGCTTTTTAATTGATTGTTGTTGTTGTTGTTTGCGCGCGCCGCGAAGCTCAGCACCTTCTTCGAATTGTCCCGTTCCACCTTAAATGGTGCAGCAGTTGCATTCTGGCGCCTGGGGCGCCAGAATGCAACTGCTGCACCATTTAAGGTGGAACGGGACAATTCCAACTTTAGCCGCGTGCTTAATTAAAAGAAGGCGCCCACTCATGCATATGCACGAACCTTTTATTAATTATTATTATTTTTATTACTATTAAAACCAATTTCAGTTTGCATGCTCAACTACTTCTGCGCTCGTGCCTTTTTCTCACCTATTTTCGCAAGCGCGCGCATGCTTTTTTTCTTCTCTCGCTTGTTTGGAGCTCGCGGGCCTCCGTAGAAAAGCTGCTCGTGCAGATATCGTACCCCTCTCTCTCTCTCTCTCTGGGTTGCAAAGTTGCAAGCCGTGGTGGGGGATTTAAATAGTGCGCTTTGCACCGCGCGAGCGCCTGCCTATTTTGTCTCCCTCGTGCATGCGTTAGTTTCGCAGGCTCGCGCGTGCGCTGGGTGGCCCCTCTTCGGCCTCGTTTGCATGCTGTAAACAAACGGTGGCTGTGCATTGCATTGCATGTCCAGTGCGTTGCACGCACGCACGCCCATTGGTTGGGTTTGTTTACTTATTTGTTTGTTTTTGTTTGTCTGTCTCAGCAAGACAACATGAGCGACACTGCCAAGGACACCGTGACTCCTAAAGATAAGGAGGGGGCAGAGAAACGAGGCCGTGGAAGACCAAGGAAGCACCCACAGGTAAGCGTGCTAACTTGTTGCACTCATGATCAATAATCAATAATCAAGACTCTGTGGCTTCTTAGTTTTATTTTTTATTGATGATTCAATTCCTGGAGCTTTCAGGCAGCTGTGCAATGTTGGTTGGATGCACACACACACACACACACACACACACACATACATACATACATACATATATATATATATGCTTCCTTTATGTTGGTATGGATGGTATTAAGCAGTTTGTCCACTAGAGGGCAGCACTCTAGATAACAACAGCAAACACAGTGTCTAGACCTCGAAACATGGGCTTCGTCTAGAAGCCCCTACAAGTTACTGCTTTTACCTGCTGGTCCTCCTCCCCTTGGTTTGTATCCGAGTACCGGAGGGGACGAAAGGGGCCACCTAAAAGGCCCCCGGAGTAGCTAGAAGTAAAGACTTGTAGAGATTTTAATGTGCTCTCACTGCAGACCCTCCCAGAGAGGGCGGAGCATCTCCACTATACTCTACATTCAGTGTGTTACTGGGTTTATATGAGAGGCTGTGCATTTGGATTAGAATCAAATACGTGGAACAGGTGACTCTCAATCGAGCGCTGTGATTGGCCCGTTATGTAATGATGCTGAAAGGAGTCAGCTCTCCAGTTTCCCTCCTGCCTGGTCCTCTCCTCAGTTCCTCCATGTTCTTCTTGGGTAGCAAGGGAGCTGAAGGGCAGGAGCGGTTTGACCTAATGAGCCAATCACAGCGTTCGATTGAGAGCAGGTTGTATGATCCTCTACTTCTACACGTTTAAGTTTGCTCTGGGCGTGTCTGCAGGGGCTGGTCCCCCCACTCGAAGCCTGTTTGCTGGGCATTTTAAGCTTCTTCTCTCGTCCCCTCCAGTTTTCAGATGGTCCTGAATTCAGTTTGGAGGTCAGATCTTTAGGATAAGGTTTCCGGACGTGACCACAAACTGTACTTAGAGTTTCTGCCTCTTGTCGTGTCCATAGACGTGCGGTTGTGAACTGTTGGCTATGCTGCCCCCATCCTTTAAGGTGGAATGAATGAGCTGAGAAGATTCAGTCATGATTTGGTGACTCATTCATGCATATATCTGCCCACAGGAAACATGAATTCCTGTTTTTTATTTGGACAGAAACTTTTATTTTATGTGGCGTCTGAAGGGAACACACAAGTATCTCCAAACGGCAGCTTTACAGAAAATAAGCAAAAAAAAAAAGTCTTTACTTTCAATGTAAGTCAATGGAACCAAAATCTTTTCCAAGTTATTTTGGAGCATTTCTATTGGTCTGTACTTTAAAAAATATAGAAACATGTTTTTTCTTTAGACAGAGATGATATATAAATTATTGTTTTAACTGTGTACAAAATGTCTAATAAGTGGACGAATAGAAACTTTATGTAAAATATATACATTCTGGTTCCATTGACTTGCATGGCCTCTCCTTTCAGAGAAACATAGACAGTGACTATATAATAAATTAATACATTCTGGTTCCATTGACTTGCATGGCCTCTCCTTTTGGAGATACAGGGACTATAATAAATAAATACATTCTGGTTCCATTGACTTGCATGGCCTCTCCTTTCGGAGATATAGGGACTATAATAAATTAATACATTCTGGTTCTATTGACTTGCATGGCCTCTCCTTTTGGAGATACAGGGACTATAACGAATGAATAAATTCTGGTTCTATTGACTTGCATGGCCTCTCCTTTCGGAGATACAGGGACTATAACGAATGAATAAATTCTGGTTCCATTGACTTGCATGGCCTCTCCTTTTGGAGATACAGGGACTATAAAAAATTAATACATTCTGGTTCTATTGACTTGCATGGCCTCTCCTTTCGGAGATACAGGGACTATAACGAATTAATAAATTCTGGTTCCATTGACTTGCATGGCCTCTCCTTTCAGAGATACAGGGACTATAACGAATGAATAAATTCTGGTTCCATTGACTTGCATGGCCTCTCCTTTTGGAGATACAGGGACTATAATAAATTAATACATTCTGGTTCCATTGACTTGCATGGCCTCTCCTTTTGGAGATACAGGGACCATAACGAATGAATAAATTCTGGTTCCATTGACTTGTTATAGTCCCTGTATCTCCAAAGGGAGAGGCCATGCAAATGAATACATTCTGATTCCATTGATTTGGATGGCCTCTTATTTTGGAGATACAGGGACTGTAATAAATTAATACATTCTGGTTCTATTGACTTGCATGGCCCCTCCCTTTGGAGATACAGGGACTATAACAAATGAATACATTCTGGTTCCATTGACTTGGCTTGCATGGCTCCTCCCTTTGGAGATACATGGACAGTGACTATATAATAAATGAATAAATTCTGGTTCCATAGACTTACATGGCCTCTCCTTTCACAGATATACACACAGTCGCTGTTCATGTATGTTTGTACAAGTGCGGTCGCAGGTCTGCCTTATGGCTCTGTGAGGATTAGTAGGTCGTTTGCTTGCTCAGGTGCTCCTAAAGGTTACGTTTGGTTCTTCTGTCCAACCAAACGTGCACCAACACTAGTCTAACGTAGACCACCATTCATCTACAGATGAAAACAGACGCTGGGCGCTGGCTCAGGTTTCCACCGCCTTCCTAACGTTGTACCAGTTCCGTTTCTAACCCATCCTATCAGCGCCGACGCCGCTCCGAGACACTCGGCTGTAATTTGGCCTGACTGTATGACTGAACTCTGTAACCTGAGCGCTCTGAACCAGCAGTAACCCACTTTACTCCAGCTCAGCCGCTCAGCGATTGGTCGAAGGGTTACAGTGAGCGCTGTGGTTGGCTCATCCAGCCGCTGTTCACCGGAGCTGATGCTGGGGGCTGGATTAGTGGGTTAATACCCACTACTATAATCAGAGCCTATTGATGATGATGATGATGAATCCCATGTCTGGAAGTTTCAATCAGCTTTGGTGCTCACACTGGAAGATATTAGGCTTCATTTTGGCTTCTGGTCGTATACAAAGACACCTCGCAGGTGATGTGTGGTTAAGAGGGTACCTGAACTGAGCTTAGAGGTTAGTGTGGGCTCGTGTTGTCTCTAGTACACGGAGGTCTCAATCTTAAATTCCTCTTTCTGAATAATTCAGTGATTGAGGTGTTCAGATGTTTACAGTGGTGGTGATGGGAACCAGGGGTCTCCATGTCTACAACACACATGTACACATTGTATTTACCATCAAACCCACCACACGTGTCACGCAGTTGATGGTAAAATAATATTTTTTGTCTGACAGTGTCCTGAAGCATGTATCCCTCCACCATGAAAGGCTATTAAGACCAACCTAGTTATAAAACAGCATCTCCAACATTAGACAGTGTATTTATAACATCTACTGTAAGAACTTTCTGTGAGGAGCTTTTAGAGGTGGACGTCTGGTTCCATTCACAACCACTGTGAACTTGTTTCACACTGAACCTCTCTAAATGATTCTTAATTGTTTAAATATGCAGAATTTAAAAAATCCCTTTATTATAAGGTATAATTAAAATAGCAGTTCTTGAAATGGGTATTCTTTTGAACCCTGTTGTCAAAAGTTTGGAGACACTTCACTGAATATATGTTTTAATTATAAAGGTGTTTAGATGTGAATCTTCTTCAGTCCTGTTAGAGAAGCAGCTCTTGATGAAGCTGCTGGTCAGAATGTTCAAAGTATGTAAACCTGCATCAGAGCAAAATGAGCTCATTTCTAAAAGACCCTCTAAACATTCTTTAAACACAACCAGATGTTTAATTCTGCTCCAGGAATAATTCCATACCGACTATTCTATAGTTCTGATCTCCTCACACTTATTCACTAATATTATTACTATTAATATAGTACACATAAGAACCTGGGTAGGTGTCTCCAAACTTCTGACTGATAATGTGTGCATATATATTTATATATATATATATATATATATAATATTACACACGCACACATGCTTTTTGTTTGTTTGCAAACATGCCAGGTTTATCATATCACATAAAACTGGCATCTCTTTGATCTGTGACCGTGTAAACATGATCACCCTGATCTCTGGATGACTCATACGCCCGTCTAACCACATGAGACAGAAGGTGTAAATAAACAAAGCGCGGTGGCGCGAATCTTCTATCTGCCCACATTTTAACAGAGCTGCTTCAGAACCAGCCGACGCTCTTCGTCACACGGAGCCGGTTCCAGACTTCTCTCCGGCTGGCAAACCACAGCAGCACCGGGCCCACCGCGTTAACCCAGTGACTCACTGCGTGGGGGAGGGCCGCAGTAGTAAACACCTTTGGCTGATGCCTCATGCTTTAACCCTTAAAACCTGAGAGTAACATCAGGTGTTTTGGTATGAAGTACAATTAGGCCGTACATGCCATATGTTGTTGTTTTCAGGACCCATGGCTCAGATGTGCTATTATCTGACTGAGATATCTTCATGAATTTGGGTGATATTGGATGAAAATGTGTTACGTGTTTGTCAGTACAGGTCTTGAAAACGAGTCAGATCAGATACTTTTTCAGGAGTTGTGTGTTTGGAGTGTTTGTGGGCTGAAAATGCAGTACTTTAGAACATTTAGCTTCATTCTGCTGCTTATTATTCACTGAAAATACATGATTTGGATCCGATGGGTGTGTTTTTTTTTACACATCAAGACAGACTTTATTTTTTTAAAAATGAAAGTAATATATCTAATTTATTCTATGAAGTAATACTTTTTTTATAATGTAACTTAGTAGCAGCAAGTGGCTTTACTCATTCGTTTGATTCAGTGGGGCCATGCTATCTGATTCGGTTTGACTCAGTGGTGCCATGCTATCTGATTCGGTTTGATTCAGTGGGGCCATGCTATCTGATTCGGTTTGATTCAGTGGGGCCATGCTATCTGATTCGGTTTGACTCAGTGGTGCCATGCTATCTGATTCGGTTTGACTCAGTGGGGCCATGCTATCTGATTCGGTTTGATTCAGTGGGGCCATGCTATCTGATTCGGTTTGATTCAGTGGGGCCATGCTATCTGATTCGGTTTGACTCAGTGGTGCCATGCTATCTGATTCGGTTTGATTCAGTGGGGCCATGCTATCTGATTCGGTTTGACTCAGTGGGGCCATGCTATCTGATTCGGTTTGATTCAGTGGGGCCATGCTATCTGATTCGGTTTGATTCAGTGGGGCCATGCTATCTGATTCGGTTTGACTCAGTGGGGCCATGCTATCTGATTCGGTTTGACTCAGTGGGGCCATGCTATCTGATTCGGTTTGATTCAGTGGGGCCATGCTATCTGATTTGGTTTGACTCAGTGGGGCCATGCTATCTGATTCGGTTTGACTCAGTGGGGCCATGCTATCTGATTCGGTTTGACTCAGTGGGGCCATGCTATCTGATTCGGTTTGACTCAGTGGGGCCATGCTATCTGATTCGGTTTGACTCAGTGGGGCCATGCTATCTGATTCGGTTTGACTCGGTGGGGCCATGCTATCTGATTCGGTTTGACTCGGTGGGGCCATGCTATCTGATTCGGTTTGACTCGGTGGGGCCATGCTATCTGATTCGGTTTGACTCGGTGGGGCCATGCTATCTGATTCGGTTTGACTCGGTGGGGCCATGCTATCTGATTCGGTTTGACTCGGTGGGGCCATGCTATCTGATTCGGTTTGACTCGGTGGGGCCATGCTATCTGATTCGGTTTGACTCGGTGGGGCCATGCTATCTGATTCGGTTTGACTCGGTGGGGCCATGCTATCTGATTCGGTTTGACTCGGTGGGGCCATGCTATCTGATTCGGTTTGACTCGGTGGGGCCATGCTATCTGATTCGGTTTGACTCGGTGGGGCCATGCTATCTGATTCGGTTTGATTCAGTGGGGCCATGCTATCTGATTCGGTTTGATTCAGTGGGGCCATGCTATCTGATTTGGTTTGATTCAGTGGGGCCATGCTATCTGATTCGGTTTGACTCGGTGGGGCCATGCTATCTGATTTGGTTTGATTCGGTGGGGCCATGCTATCTGATTCGGTTTGACTCGGTGGGGCCATGCTATCTGATTCGGTTTGATTCCTCAGTACTTTGCTCACAGATTATGGTTTATTTTGATTCAGTGCTCCTCTGTTTACTGATATGGTTCAGTTAGATTCGGTGGTGTTTTGGATATGAATCAGTTTTATTCAGGGCTGCGCTTCGTTAATCTATGATTCGGTTCCTTTCTGCAGTCTTTGGTAACCGTTATGATTCAGTTCAGGGGTGCTATGCTAACCGATTCAGTTTGATACAACAGTGCTTTGCTTGGCAGTATCGTTTGTTTTGATTGTGTTTTGGGAGCTAAAAGTGCAGAAATTGTGATGGTGCTTCATTCTGTTGCTTGAGTGAAAATACATGCTTCAGATCAGATGCACAGGTTTTAATGTTTTTTTTGTTATCTTTGAATCATCTGAGTGCTGAGACTCTGATACACAGAAAAACAGACTTCAGTAATAAAGTTTTAAAGTAATATAGTAGTGGGTGGTATTTGGAGCTGGATTGTTGGCTGATGGGTGGTCAGAGGTGGATGAACTCCCCTTGCTCAGTAATATGAGGGTCTGCTGAGTGTACTGATGTGTGAATCACTGTGCAGTTTTTAAGCCTTTGTTTTAAAAAAAAGGCTAAAAGCAGAGAACTAATTTCAGGATTTATCACTGATGCTGACATCACAGCTTGATGATGTCATGGCCGGGTCTGCTGTATGTTCTGATATGTGGATCATCAAGTTATTAATGCCCACAAATTGTATAGGGTTGTCCACTTAATCCCAGGCATGTAAGTGAGCTCTGATTTCATTGGCTGCTCAGCTTTAAATGGTTAGAAGGTTTATTTCCGGATGCTTTTAATGCGAAGAGCCTTCATGGGTTTTAGCTTTGCCGCTATAAGTTGAGCTGTTTTTCTTTCTTATACTGTCTGTGGTGAGTTCGGCTGATATCCTGTGAAGGAGTCTGTAGTAATTATGTGTAGCTGAACTAATAGGACTCCCTGAACTGCAGCGGAGGGGTTTGTTCCAACACGTCCAGCCCTAAATGGAAAAATTCGATTGACTCATCCAGGTTTTTGTTAGCGGGGATTATACGGACGGTGGAAGGAGACGCCTGAGCATGAAGGGTGTTTAGAGGATGTTTCTCACATCAGGAGTTGGTGCTGTGTTATAATAACTGTTATTAGAGCCGTAGGGTTTGTACAGTATCAGAAGACGTCAGTTATCCGGCTGAACCCGTAGGATGGCTGTTTATGTTGGAGGAGTAAAGCAGATTTAAAGGGCCCATAAGCAGCTCCTGTATTCCTCTGCCAGCTTGAGGAACTACTTTTCCCTGACTAGGGCAGCGCCACCTAGTGTTTGTATGCTATTCTAAATAAATAAGCAACAACGTTGCTACAGAAAACACACTTTTTGTGATGTACAGTTAATTATATAATTATATTGAGCGTAAAGTCAGTAGTTAAACAGTTCTTTTGCTAAGTAATTGTTTAGTTTGATTGCGTTACTGACTTGTTTGATTTAACAGTGCTTTGTTAACTGATGATTTGATTGTTAGATTCAGTAGTGTTTTGGATATGAATCAGTTTTATTCAGTAGTGTTTTGGATATGAATCAGTTTTATTCAGTGCTGCTTTACTACCTAATTTGTGTTGATTCAGTGGTGAGTCATTAACCAATATGATTCAGTTCAGTTTCTGAGGTCTTTTGGTTGCAGTTATGAATCTGTTGAATTCAGCAGTGCTATGCTAAGTGAAGATTCAGTGGTGTTTTGTTAACTGATGATTAGATTCAGTGGTGTTTTGTTAACTGATGATTTGATTCAGTAGTGTTTTGGATATGAATCAGTTTTATTCAGTTCTGCTTTACTACCTAATTTGGGTTGATTCAGTGGTGAATTCAGGTGGTTATGAACCACCTGAATTCAGTAGTACCATGCTAACTGATTCGGTTTGATTCAGCAGTGCTATGCTAACTGAATTGTTTTGATTCTTCAGTACTCTGCACACTGATTATGGTTTAATTTGATTCAGTGCGCCTTCATTTACTGATATGATTCAGTGTCACTTTGACTAATATGGTTCAGTTAGGTTTAGCAATGCTTTGCTAACTGATAGGATTCTGTTTGATGTAGTTCTGCTTTGTATTTGATTCAGTTCTGCTTTGTTAACGGATTTGGTTTGATTCAGTTCTGCTTTGTTAACGGATTTGGTTTGATTCAGTTCTGCTTTGTTAACGGATTCGGTTTGATTCGGTTCTGCTTTGTTAACGGATTTGGTTTGATTCAGTTCTGCTTTGTTAACTGATTCGGTTCTGCTTTGTTAACGGATTCGGTTTGATTCGGTTCTGCTTTGTTAACTGATTCGGTTCTGCTTTGTTAACGGATTCGGTTTGATTCGGTTCTGCTTTGTTAACGGATTCGGTTTGATTCGGTTCTGCTTTGTTAACGGATTTGGTTTGATTTGGTTCTGCTTTGTTAACTGATTCTGTCTGATTCGGTTCTGCTTTGTTAACGGATTCGGTTTGATTCGGTTCTGCTTTGTTAACGGATTCGGTTTGATTCGGTTCTGCTTTGTTAACGGATTCGGTTTGATTCGGTTCTGCTTTGTTAACGGATTCGGTTTGATTCGGTGTCGCTTTGACTGATATGGTTCAGGTAGACTTGATGATGCTTTGCTGACTGATGATTCGTTGGTGCTTTGCTGAATTCTCTGATTTCAGCTGTACTCATCTTCACCAGGGGTTCCTCTCTGTTGCTAGAGAACAGTGGGACCAGGGTTCTATTCTCTGAAGAACCACACTACGCCTGTAAGAGTCCTTGTATATGATTCTGACTCGTTTGTTCTCCTCTGTGATGTGACTAAATTGAGAGTCGCTCTATATGAGCGTCTACCAAATGCCCGAAAGGTAAATGGAGGCAGATCGAATGTCGTTTCTCAGCTGACCTGCAGGAGGCGGAGCTTATTTAAATGACTGGTTTGTTAGTTTTTGTGTTGGTGGGCTTTTCTCCCGTACGAAGCGGGTCCGCAGTGCGGGGATATGGGCTGATGTATTGCTCTGGCTCTGGCTCTGCTCTGTAAATCACCTGGTTACGAGCTGGCTGGACGTTGATGAATAGCCCATGTTTGTTGACAGCGTTTCTCCAGAATGGCTCTTCCTCTCGGCGCTCCCGCTGAACCGTGGTCAGAATCCGGCCTCTGGTTTCCTCCCGACGTGCCTGATGTACTTAAAGGAATTTGGCAGCCGGTTGCTTATGTGCCACCTGTTAGTCTTAAAGTAGCAACCGGTGTCAGTTGCGCTGACCTTGAACAGGGCTTTCTTTGTGTCGCAACAAAGTCGTGCTCTTAAGAGATATAGCAGCACAAGGCTGACTCCTGGACCCGGCCGGCCAGCACGCCTGCAATGTGCTGCTTTGTGATTTGCATACCGTTTGTAATTGCAAGTGTGTACTTGGTAACACCAGCATCATTTATTTATTTATTTATTTATTCATTTATTTATTTATTCATTCATTCATTCATTCATTCAAGTTGCCTGGCAGACGTGGTCAGTACAGTAGAGTTGCAAGTTTTCTGATATATATATATATATATATATACATACACATGGTCTTCAGATCAGCTCTAGAACAGAGCATAGAGAGCTTCATGGAATGGGTCTCCATGGCCGAGCAGCTGCATCCAAGCCTTACATCACCAAGAACAATGCAGAGCGTCGGATGCAGTGGACTAAAACACACCACCACTGGACTCTAAAGCAGTGGAGATGTGTTCTCTGGAGTGACCAATCACGCTTCTCTGTCTGGCAGTCCAATTGACGAGTCTGGGTTTAGCAGTTGCCAGGGGAACGGTGCTTGTCTGACTGCATTGTGCCGAGTGTAAAGTTTGGTGGAGGGGGGATCATGGTGTGTGGCTCGGGCCCATAGTTACAGTAAAAGGAACTCTTAATGCTTCAGAAGAGATTCTGGACAATTTCATGCTCCCAACTTTGTGGGGACAGTTTGGGGACGGCCCCTTCCTGTTCCAACGTGACTGCCCACCAGTGCACAGAGCAGATGCATGTAAAACCATACACAGACATAGCTGGGGTCTGTTGTCAGTAGAAGTCCTGAGGGTCAGAAGTGGGGCAAAAGGCAAGTGGGTGAATGTGGAGGAAGAAGAGGAGGTTAAGTAGGGGGTAAGTGTGATGAAGATGAGAACAAATGGAGGGGTGACTGGTCACAGCAGGAGACAAAGGGTCCTTTCAATACAAAGGAGAGGGGTGGGCATCTCTGCAGAGAGAAGGTGGGAGGAGACCATTTGCTAGGGCTCTACCAGAAACATGGTTAGATAGATAGAGAGATAGATGCTGTAGTTTTAAGGGGAACTCCAGCGTTATCAAAATTTCCACCTAATTTAACAGTTGTGATGTAAACAGAGTCAGCAGTTTGCTGTGAAAGGCTCTGTTCTGTTGAAACCCCATGACTCAGAACTGTTCACAGTGGTGGCGAATGGAACCAGACGTCCACCTCTAAAAGCTCCCTCACAGAAGGTTATGTGATGTGGTTATGAATAAACACCGAGTTAAGTCTGAGGCGATGGTTTTGAGAAGATTTCATGGTGGAGGGATACATGCTGCAGGACGCTGTGAGGCAAAATAGTCCCCAAAGAAAACCTGGAGTTTAGAGTTTCCAGATTTTACCATCAATGTTCATGAAAACTCATAAGACACGTGTAGGATCACTGGTGGGTTTGATAGTAAATACAATGTGTATTTTTGTGGTGTAGTCATGGTGAGCCCTGGTTCCCATCACCACCACTGTAAACTAAAAAAATATATATATTTTTTTTTTTAATTGGGTGGAATTCCCCTGTAAGAAGCAACAGCGTCCTCACGGCTGATGTTTATTTACAGTTTTTGGTGGAAACCACCTTCAGAGATATCAAACCTGGGTGTGTCGTATCCAAGTGAGCTGCAGCTTCTGCTTTGCTGTTTTGATTCGGTGGTGTACGAGAGAGAACCCGTACGCAAACACTGATACCGCTCGCGTAGAGCCTTCCGTGAGCAGAGCGGCCGCAGACTGATATCTGTGGGTATGTGGTTTGAGGTTCTGAGAATCACTACTGGAACTCTACGAAGCTGCTGCTGCTGAAGTCCTCGTCAGTCGTCAGCTGGAGGGATGGTGTGCGTGCGTCTGCTTGCTGGTGTTAACCACATGTTTTCAGTGGCAGAGTACCGTGTATGCTCAGCGCTGT
The DNA here is from genome assembly GCA_021613375.1 of Megaleporinus macrocephalus. Taxonomy (NCBI): domain Eukaryota; kingdom Metazoa; phylum Chordata; class Actinopteri; order Characiformes; family Anostomidae; genus Megaleporinus; species Megaleporinus macrocephalus. The sequence continues at coordinate 40,546,483 of CM038718.1, forward strand.
GCTTTTGAAGCTTCTGATCATAAACAGAATGTCAAACCACAGACCTTGTTTGATGACAGATCAGAGATGCTCCAGGTCTCTGTTATAATCACCCCAATTCGGATGAAAGATTGTGGTGACTTGTTTATTAGCAGGTGGCACCGCTAATAAGTGTTCCCTAATAAGAGTCCCATTTACTCTGTATGATCTGGTCCTAGAATGGAACACTGGTGAGCCCATGAATAATAATTAGATAAGCTCTGATCTGATTGGCTGGTGCTGATTCAACAAGTGAGTGATTTGAGACGCGGGTTGGAGTTTGGCACGGTTTGGTGCCTTCCCAGCTCTGGCACTCCAACGAAACCAATAGAAATGCTCCTCATGCTCCACAATAGCTTCTGGTTCCATTGACTTGCATTAGAAGTGAAGAAGAACCTAGCCGGTGCCTGAATTCATCAGAATAACCCTGTACTGATCCACTAAATACTGTGTTAGTGAGCGAATTGAGACGTGGCCCAGGTTTGTGGGTTTGGAGTTCGGCACGATTTGGTGACTTCCCAGCTCCGGCACTCCAACAGAACCAATAGAAATGCTCCAAAATAGCTTCTGGTTCCATTGAAGTCATCATAAATCTGTACTGATCCATTACATACTGAGCTAGTGAGCGAATTGAGACGCGACCCAGGTTTGAGGGGTTGGAGTTCGCCACGGTTTGGTGACTTCCCAGCTCCGGCACTCCAACGAAACCAATAGAAATGCTCCTCATGCTCCACAATAGCTTCTGGTTCCATTGACTTGCATTAGAAGTGAAGAAGAACCTAGCCGGTGCCTGAATTCATCAGAATAACCCTGTACTGATCCACTAAATACTGTGTTAGTGAGCGAATTGAGACGTGGCCCAGGTTTGTGGGTTTGGAGTTTGGCACGATTTGGTGACTTCCCAGCTCCGGCACTCCAACAGAACCAATAGAAATGCTCCAAAATAGCTTCTGGTTCCATTGAAGTCATCATAAATCTGTACTGATCCATTACATACTGAGCTAGTGAGCGAATTGAGACGCGACCCAGGTTTGAGGGGTTGGAGTTCGCCACGGTTTGGTGACTTCCCAGCTCCGGCACTCCAACGGAACCAATAGAAATGGTAGCTTCTGGTTCCATTGAAGTCATCATAACCCTGTACTGGTCCACTACATATTGAGCTAGTGAGTAAATTGGGATGCTGCCTGTTAATTAGCTGAGGAGTTAAATCAGGGAATCTGAGCCGTACAGGATTCCACACTGGAATTCCCCACTGAACCAGGCTCTGCTCAGAACCCTCCGGAACAGAGCTGTGGATGTCGGAACTCACGCCTTGTCTCTCTCTCTCTCTCTTGCAGGAGCCGAGCGGGTCCCCTACACCGAAGAGACCGAGAGGAAGACCAAAGGGCAGCAAAAACAAGGCCGGCTCTACAGCACCCAAGGGCAAGGTGAGCGTGGCCCCCCGTCATTCCATGTCATTCCGGTCCGGTCGTGGGCTGGAGGTTTGGGATCCGGTCTTGTGACCAGAAGGACAGAAGTGCCCTTGAGCAAAACATCAAAGGCCCAACTGCTTCTCGGGTACCGTGGATAGGGCTGCCCACCACTCCGGGCAAGTGTACTCCTGCCCCCTAGTGTTAGTGACACTTTCAGATCTGATCAGTTTCCAGACGGAGCTGCATCTGCTGTCGGAATGTGGTTTGGAACTGATTTACTGGAACCGGGTTTCATGTGTGTGGCTCTTCTTCTGGACTAAACTGGAGACAGTGTGGAAAGTGCCAGAGGTTGGATGTGGGCTGGCGGTACCGCCCCCGCCTGAGCTCCGTGAGAGCTGATTAGTTGGATCTGGTGTTTGGGGAGCGGGGGGAGTGATACGATTACTGCCGTGGGTCTCCAGGACCGGGGATTGGGCATCACGGAGCTGGTGGACCCACAGAATCTGACTGAGAGAAGCCACTTCTGTGTAGTTCAGGTCAGATGCAGGATAGGGAGAGGGGGGATTCCATCAAAACAAGCTATTAGGGACTATTTTTTCATGTATCCCTCCACCATGAACAAACAAAACAAGCATCAAACTTAGTCTGTCTCTCTCTGTGTCTGTCTGTCTCTCTATGTCTGTCTCTCTGTCTGTTTGTCTCTCTTTGTCTCTGTCTGTATGTCTGTCTGTCTCTCTCTCTGTCTGTATCTCTCTCTCTCTCTCTCTCTCTCTGTCTGTATCTCTCTCTCTCTCTGTATGTCTCTCTCTCTCTGTATGTCTCTCTTTGTCTCTGTCTGTATGTCTGTCTCTCTCTCTGTCTGTATCTCTCTCTCTGTATGTCTCTCTTTGTCTCTGTATGTCTGTCTCTCTGTCTGTCTGTCTCTCTGTCTGTATGTCTCTTTCTGTCTCTGTCTGTTTGTCTCTCTGTCTATGTCTCTCTCTGTATGTCTGTCTGTTTGTGTCTCTGTCTCTCTTTCTCTGTATATCTCTCTGTCTTTTGTCTCTTTGTGTGTCGCTCTCTGTCTTTGTCTCTCTGTCTGTATGTCTGTCTATCTTTCTCTGTCTGTGTCTCTCTGTCTGTTTGTCTCTCTCTCTCTGTCTGTTTGTCTCGCTGTCTGTATGTCTCTCTCTGTCTTGTCTCTCTTTCTCTGTCTTTGTGTGTGTGTCTCTCTGTCTGTTTGTCTCTCTGACTGTATGTCTGTCTGCCTCTGTCTGTCTGTCTCTCTCTCTCTGTGCCTCTGTCTGTATGTCTGTATGTCTCTTTCTCTATCTGTGTCTCTCTCTGTCTTTTGTCTCTCTTTCTCTCCATGTCTGTTTGTCTCTCTCTCTCTCTCTGCCTCCGACTCCCTCACTCTCTGTGTGTCTCTGTCTGTCCGTCCGTCTCTGTCTGTCTCTCTCTCTGTCTGTATGTCTCTTTCTCTGTCTCTGTCTGTTTGTGTCTCTCTGCCTTTTGTCTCTCTTACTCTC
>CM038718.1:40554420-40716556 GCA_021613375.1 Megaleporinus macrocephalus
AGGTCCTGTATGGTCAGTGGAGCTGATACAGTGAGTGGAGGTTCTGTATGGTCAGTGGAGCTGATACAGTGGACAGTGAGTGGAGGTCCTGTATGGTCAGTGGAGCTGATACAGTGGACAGTGAGTGTAGGTCCTGTATGGTCAGTGGAGCTGATACAGTGAGTGGAGGTCCTGTATGGTCAGTGGAGCTGATACAGTGAGTGGAGGTCCTGTATGGTCAGTGGAGCTGATACAGTGGACAGTGAGTGGAGGTCCTGTATGGTCAGTGGAGCTGATACAGTGGACAGTGAGTGTAGGTCCTGTATGGTCAGTGGAGCTGATACAGTGGACAGTGAGTGGAGGTCCTGTATGGTCAGTGGAGCTGATACAGTGGACAGTGAGTGGAGGTCCTGTATGGTCAGTGGAGCTGATACAGTGGACAGTGAGTGGAGGTCCTGTATGGTCAGTGGAGCTGATACAGTGGACAGTGAGTGTAGGTCCTGTATGGTCAGTGGAGCTGATACAGTGGACAGTGAGTGGAGGTCCTGTATGGTCAGTGGAGCTGATACAGTGGACAGTGAGTGGAGGTCCTGTATGGTCAGTGGAGCTGATACAGTGGACAGTGAGTGGAGGTCCTGTATGGTCAGTGGAGCTGATACAGTGGACAGTGAGTGGAGCTCCTGTATGGTCAGTGGAGCTGATACAGTGGACAGTGAGTGGAGGTCCTGTATGGTCAGTGGAGCTGATACAGTGGACAGTGAGTGGAGATATCAGGAGGTGGTTGCAGATATTTGAAGATTAGGACCCCGGCTGCTGCTGCGGACCCCTGTCCAGTAAGATATGGTCTGTGAAACGCAGTGTGTCTGAACTGCTGACCCAGTTGTGCCTGAAAGGAAGTGTGGTGCTGGATCTGAGGATGTTACTCATGTGCTCTCGAGCGAGTGTTTCCACTCGGCTGCTTTCATCCAGGAAAATATTTACGTTCGCCAGATTCCCCCGAGTGACTCCGGCGTGAGTCAAGGTCGTCCAGAGGACCGCCCGTTTGCTTTTTATGAATGAAGGAGGAATGGGGGGGGCGAGGGTTTGGGGTGAGTCAGTTAGAGTGGATAGTAACTGGATGAGTCAGTGACTCAGTGAGTCAGTTCATGTAAACAGCTGCTCACCCACTCGTTTGAAAGTGGACAGGTGATCACAGATATTTATTTATTTATTTATTTATTTTGTTTTACTACGCCTGCACTGCAGCATAGAAAATTCCTCACAGGCCTGAATGAAACCTTTGGGGGATGGAGGGGGGGATGGAGCTGGGGGTGGGGGTTGTTTATAGTGGGCTCCTGCTCACAGTTAAAGGATGGAATAGAGATACATGCTTACATTAATCCCTTCTGTATCTAAATGAACTATATGTGTTTAATATGCATCACAAGTGCTAACTTACTGAAATTGGCCTGTTTTTATATATTAAACACACACGCTTGTAAATAGTGATGTGGCTGAAATGCTACACCATATTTATTTGCCTTCCATGTTACTCATATATGCCAGATATAAGGTTTTTGTACATCTTTGTTTTATCCACATACTTCCTAATGAAATTATAGTAATAACTACATTCATTTCTAAATAATTTCTAAATTTGTGCACATTTTAGTGCAATAAAATTATAAAATCTGGGAAAATTTTAATATTCTAATGCAAACAGGTAACATGGTAAAAACAGACTCTGTGTATGTATATACATGCATTTTATTATATATATATATATATATATATGTTGTATATACAAAGACTTTCAGCAATCAGATCTCTCTTTATCTTTTATATATATATATATATATATATATATATATATATTAAATAGTATAAGATGGGGAGAGAGAGATCTGATCACACACTCTCGTACACTATAACTGACCTTTAATAATATACAGTAAGTTGTACAGGTTGGATGCAATTGTAGAACATTAGATTGCTTAGACTTTTATTAACCCTATAATGCCAAGTGAATCATATTTGATTGGAGGGGTGTGTTTTAAAAAATCGATTTTCCGATTCAAATCGATCTTTATTTGAATAATCCGATATCGATTCGTATAAACCCGAGATCAGTCTTTAAAATGAGCAGCTCACAATTTCCAAGAAGTGAGAGAGATTTAAGTTTTATGGGCCTCACTGTTTTCAATTTGTATTCATATTCATAAGTATGTTCATGATTAAAAAATCTTAATTTGCAATTCAAAGCCCTTTTGAAAAGATCTTTTCTGATACTAGAGCTGTGTTGAGGTGTGTGAGATCATCCACCTCAATTATCCACATCCAGTTACTATCCACTCTGACTGACTCACCCCAAACCCCCGCCCCCCCCCATTCCTCTTTCATGTACACTGTTGTAATGTGTTTAATAATTAGATAATAGTAAAATAGTAATGGAACAGTTTTGGGTTAAGTCTTCATATAAACACTAATATTTGTAGTAATGTCGTTCCTGTACATTTACCACATTAGTTCTTTGAGAATCTCTTTTCATATTCAGACGAAACATATGAACTGAAATATCCCTAAATGAATCCATATTGAATCAAATTGAATTGGGACCTTGTGAATCGAGATCGAATCGATCTGGGAAATCAGTGGCGATACCCAGCCCTATTTGATACACACGTTGTTGAGACCTGTCAATCATCACTGCTGAACCAAAGTTTGTAGCACATACAGAATGTGTAAAACACGGTTTTATAAATATGTTAGAAATTACTTTAGTAAACATTTTAAATAACTAATAAAGGGTTAAACCAGTGTGTTCTGAATGCTAGCAAAAAAATAAAAGCTTCCAGATATGTTGCAAAATAAAACTCATATAAGCAGTGTTAATAATAATATTAATAATAATAATATTATTATTATTGTTATTATTATTATTAGTAGTAGTAGTAGTAGTAGTAGTAGTAGTTATTGTATTATTACTAGGGCTGGGTATCACCACTGATTTCCCGGATTGATCGATCCCGATTCACAGGGTCCCAATTCAATTTGATTTTCGATTAGATTCAGTATGGATTAATTTAGGGATATTTCAGTTACAATAATATGTTTTGTTTGAATATGAAAAGAGATTTTCAGAGAACTGATGTGGTAAAAGAACAAAGAACACTAAACCTAGCATTACTAAAAACATTAGTGTTTATATGTTTATATTCACCGTATTTTGCCACACCCACTTTCAGCTAACCAAAATGAATAGAGGAGGGGGGCGGGGAGGGGCTGGAATGCTAATTTTAAAGATCAATCTCGGGTTTATAAGAATCAATATCAGATTATTCAAATGAAGATCGATTTGAATAAAAAAATTGATTTTTTTTTTTAAACACACCCCTAATTATTATTTTTATTATTATTATTTTTGAAGGTCTTGACTCTTTTTATTTAAAGTGTTATGTGTGCCAGAAGTTAGTTTTAAAGTTGTAGTTCAGTGTAGAAGTTCATGTTTGGCTGCTGCTGCTGGAGTAATGACAGTAACACACATGCTGCACCAGTTAGCATAGTGATAATTGCATCAGACCTTGTTGTTGTTGTTGTTTAAGGGGGAAGTCTGATCTGAATCATTCACAGTTCACTGTCGTGGCGTCCTGTTTGTTTTTTTTCTCTCTGCAGTATTAAGCGTGCACATGATGTTCAGTGATTGGCTGATAACTCAGTTGGAAGATATGACTGTTATCTTCAGCCTGTTATAGGATTAGCCATCTGGGACTCATCCCACCTTTAACACAGGGGGGGGGTCCTAGTTTTCCTAGGTTTTCCCAAAAATCTCACTCTCCTAGTGCTGCTGGAGGAGACAGCTAGACATGTTTACATGCGTGTGCTCCAGACTTGTGCCTTTAATTTAAATTGAAGGGGAAATCCACCTAATTTTCAAAATTCAATGTGAAGTGTTTCAGATGTTGTTTATATTGGTAGCGATGGGAACCAGGGGTCTCCATATCTACAACACTAATATACACACATTTTATTTACTATCAAACCCACCAGTTAAAAATCTGACACGATGGCTAATTGGCCTCATGTATCCCTCCACCATGAAGGAGTTGTAAGGCCAGTGGTAGATTCTGAAAGCTGCTCTATATGAGTTTTTACTCTTTAACAGTTTAGTTGAGTAGAATTTTATTTATTTATTTATTTTTTTTAAAAATGGGTGGACTTCCCCTTCAATTACCATTTAACTTGCTACCAGCGGTTCTAACGTTCGTCCCCGTCTGTCTTTCAGGAGAAGGAGGAGCAGCCGTCCAAGTCCTCTGAGGAAGAGGAGGAGGAGGAAGAGGAGGAGCAGTGATTCAGTTTCTCAGCGCTACCTCATACTTTCAACATTGTAACTTGCCGTCGACCAGAGCTGGACTGAACCCCGCCCACCTCCTCAACTCCGCCCACCCTCCCCTTCCCCAAGAAACAAACAAACAAACAAACAAACAGCAACAAAACAAAACAGTGCCACTCTCTCTCTCTCTCTCTCTCTCTCTCTCTCTCTCCCTCCCCGCCCTCCCTTGCCAGCACAGCCGCCTCCACCTCTATGCTCTGGCGCCCCCTGGTGACAGGGAGGCATGCACACTACATTGCATCTTTATTTTTCTCTGTAACACCACTGGAAAACAAAACAAAACAAAAAAAAACAACAACAGACTTTCAGATTACTGTATGTATGTACGTTTGTTCATACATGCATGTGCGCGTGCTTGTATGTATAAATGCTTCATATATCTGGATATTTGGTTGCAAATGTCTGTCATTATACTGGACAAAGAAATGCTCTGATAGTCGTCTTAACCGTCGGACAGAAGCGAGTGCAGGGCTTGTGACTTGTTTGCTATTAATTTTTTTTTTTTTTTTTTAATCGATTAAAGAAGCAAATTTGGCTTCATTCTTTCTGAGGTTCATGTCGTGTACTGGACAAAGGTGAATCAACCTACTGTTTTTGTTTTGTTTTGTTTTTTTGTTTGTTTTCCCCTCTTTCTCTTTCTTTGTGGTGGGGGAAGGGTCTCGGCCCCCCTGTCTATCTCTTTGTGGGGTAGATATGAACATCTACGCTAGCATTAAATAATTTTTTTTCATATCATTCATATAGCACCATGTGATTGGACCCCCTTTAACTGGACGCCCCCCTCCCTTCTCTCTGGATCAAATAATAATAATATTATATATTATAATATTAATATAATAAAACAATTACAACAGGTAACAGTTAAAGGGCAATTCCACCTCCATTTTTATTATTATTAATATGATTTTTTCCACCCCAAAAAAATTCTGCATAGTTATGAGAGGGGCTTTTAATGTGAAATGCTCTGTTGTAGAGAAACCCAGCTTCTTCGCAGTGGTGACCCACCACTTTTACTTTAATCTATATAGAGTGATGTTTAAACGATGCGTCTCGACCGTGCCTGGGTTTTAGAAGTACGTCTCAGGCCTCTACGGAAGGAGCTTTTATTAGAGGAGGACGTCTGGTTCCATTCACCTCCACTGTGAAGAGCTCTAGACTGGAGCGCTGCTCTAACTACTGTGCAGAAGTGTAGACAGGAGCATCTACAGCTGTCGTTTATTATTGGCCAGGAGGTGGCGCTTGAGAGTCCATTCCCCTCCGATGATTATTATGAATTTTTTTTTTTTTGTTGTTGTTTTGGTCTAGTACAAACTTGAGCTGTCTGTCGCTATAGAAACATATAGAGCAACCACAAGCATTAACGCAACAGGACTGTGCTGCTAGTTCTCCTCCACTAGAGGGCGCTAGTTAGCGATCCAGTGGGTTGGGTTTGTTTAGAAAATGCTACATCATTCCAGTCATAGTCTCCCCCAGTCCCTCACCCCTCCTCCTCTTCAGTACCCTGATCATCCACAAGTTGGCGCTATTCAGAGACAGTGCTGCTGTTACTCAGCCTGGTTTCTGAAACTGGTTTTCTTTTCTGGTAGTTGTGTTTGGTTTAAGGTTTTTGGGGGTCTGTTTGTGTGTTTTCGTTTTAAACTCCGAGTCAGGGAACGCAGATCTCGGTCCGGTGACTGACTTTATTTCTCAGATTTTAATGCTGCTACGAACTCGGTTAATAAAACCCGGAATACTGCAACCTGGCCCCGCCCCTGCTCTCGGGGCGCGGCCTTCACACCTCATACCTCACTTTATGGCAGTTTATGATGGCTTACTTAAAAAAAAAAATCTATATATATATATATATAAAAATCGGAACGACTTTCAAACCGGTCTCAGTGCAGCCTTTGGCAAGAGTGTGAGAACTGTCTTTTCGTTCGTTTCTTTCTTTTCGTCTCTCTTTCCAAGTTTTCCAACTGGGTTTGGTCTTTGCCAGTCTTAGTTCGGTTCTCAGTTGGTGTGACTAACTAAAGTAGGTCTTGTTTTCTGATTAGCATGTAACGGTGTGCACGAGCTGGTGCACAGCAAACGACTTCCTTTGTTTATTTTTCTTTGTTTTTCGTTTATTTGTTGTTGTTTTTTTTTATTCTGGGACTTTAGACGCGCCACAGGAACGACTGCATTGGGTTGGAGAGGAAATACTGTCAGCTTTTCTTGCAAAACTGTTCGCCCACTGTGGTATGTGTGTTTGAGTGTTTGTGTGCGTGTATATATATACATTTATACAGTAGAGCTGCACCGATACTAACATTTATTGAGTCCTTTGGGGAAAGTTTGGCCTAACTTTAATAAGAGTGGAACCCAAATTGACCACCTGATACGTTTTTAATCAGCTTTCCATACAAACTCTGTCGCCGGCATGCTGACGGTGCATTAAAACTTGGAGGCTGTTTGGAAGAATTGCTGCTATTATGGTCAGTGTTGAGCAGAAAAGCTGATTATTGTCGTTATTTTACTGTAATATGACTGTTAATGTGATGCCGACGTGAGCTCGCCAACATACCCCGAATAACCTGATCCCATGTGGTTGTTAGGCCTCAGTTTGAATAGTTAGTCTTGGTCCATAACAGCGTTGAGGTTTAATAGTGTATGTCATTTACCCTTTTGGGATCCCATTGGTTGAGAAACCTCCCCAGGACTCCGTGTACCAAGTTTGAAGTCCTTAGGACATCCAATAGCAGCTTTTTCCCAAGAACGCTATTCATTTTCCCAATAGAGATAAACAGCCCAGGCCTGGATTTCCTTATTTGGAAATCCAGGCAGAGTGAGGACGTGTGACCTGCTGTTGCCTGAAAAAACAAACAAAACAACAAACAAACAAACAGTATCGGTGCATCCCTTAGTCTAGTTTGGTTTTAGTTTTGTATACATTCTTGTTTGGTGCACTAAATTGTATCCATCATGGACAACATGGTTTGTTTTGCAGGCTTTATTTTTTTATTTTATTTTATTTTATTTTATTTTATTTTTTTGCCCGTCGCTCTGGATTCACGTTTTATACTTTGTGGTACTTTTAAAAATGCCGTTTCAAAATCAACATTTTCAGCCCCCGGAATATGAATGATCAGCTTTTTGTTTTGTGCCTGCACACATGGAAATGGTTTGGGATCAGTCTTTTCAATGTACAAACTCTGTATTTTTTATTGTGGCCTGCAAGAATTTGTATTCAGACTGGTAAATAAAGTAAACTGTTCATACGTCTTGGCCGTGATGTGCTGGTTTGTATAAACGCTTTGGTGTTAAAGGACAATTCCACCCATTTATTATTTTTTTTTAAATAAAATCTACATAAAACACACACTCTTGAGGACCAACAGGGGGCCAGATAACCAAGACCAGGGGGCAATTCACACATTAGTTAAACGCCTTATGAGGAAAGAAGGTATGTTTCTAAACATCCTGTAAACGAGCTTCCTGTGCAGGTCAGGTAAAGGGTAGGGAGCTGCTAACACTGTTAATTCAGAGGTGCTGCAATGTCTTAACCTGCCGAAGGGAAGATCTCTCAACTTCCTGTTAGTGATCATGACTACAGCTGTTAAGCTTCACATAAGAAAGTGTTTGATTGACAGTGTGCAGTTGACCATGAAGACAAAGAACAAACCTTCTGAATGAATGTTGGTTTTTAAGGTCTGATGAGACAAAGATGGTCCAAACATGTGCTTTGAGGAGCAAATGTGAGACATTAGGTCCCAAGAACATTTTAGAATTTAGAATTTAGAATTAACCCTGTGTTCACACACAGCGGAATTTGACCTCCACGTTTAAGCCATCCGTGCAGTGAAACATCCACATATACAACTTCTGTGTGTCTATATAAACCCACCAGCCACTGTCCACTGCATCAGCTCCACTGACCATACAGGACCTCCACCCACTGTCCACTGCATCAGCTCCACTGACCATACAGGACCCCCACCCACCGTCCACTGTATCAGCTCCACTGACCATACAGGACCTCCACTCACTGTCCACTGCATCAGCTCCACTGACCATACAGGACCTCCACCCACTGTCCACTGCATCAGCTCCACTGACCATACAGGACCCCCACCCACCGTCCACTGTATCAGCTCCACTGACCATACAGGACCTCCACTCACTGTCCACTGCATCAGCTCCACTGACCATACAGGACCCCCACCCACCGTCCACTGTATCAGCTCCACTGACCATACAGGACCTCCACTCACTGTCCACTGTATCAGCTCCACTGACCATACAGGACCTACACTCACTGTCCACTGTATCAGCTCCACTGACCATACAGGACCTCCACTCACTGTCCACTGTATCAGCTCCACTGACCATACAGGACCTCCACTCACTGTCCACTGTATCAGCTCCACTGACCATACAGGACCTCCACTCACTGTCCACTGTATCAGCTCCACTGACCATACAGGACCTCCACTCACTGTCCACTGTATCAGCTCCACTGACCATACAGGACCTCCACTCACTGTCCACTGCATCAGCTCCACTGACCATACAGGACCTACACTCACTGTCCACTGTATCAGCTCCACTGACCATACAGGACCTCCACTCACTGTCCACTGTATCAGCTCCACTGACCATACAGGACCTACACTCACTGTCCACTGTATCAGCTCCACTGACCATACAGAACCTACACTCACTGTCCACTGTATCAGCTCCACTGATCATACAGGACCTACACTCACTGTCCACTGCATCAGCTCCACTGACCATACAGGACCTACACTTACAGACTGTAGATCATCTAATTCTCTGTATACTTTATTACTCTGTTCTGTAGATGATAGCTCCGCCCACATTTGCCACAACCCAGTTGTGTCCCATATTCCAAGTTCTCTCTCTGTAAAATTCAACAGGACATCCAACTCTACAGTCTTTACAGTTTCAGTGTAAATGGGCGGAGCTAAACTGCTGCAGCCTGAAACCTGTTGGTTTTTCTGACATCACAAAAACAACAACTTTTAAAAAGGCGCAGTGTGTAAATACAGACCGGAGAGTGAACGCTGAGGTCGGAAACTTGATGAACGTTTAAATTAAGGTCTTTTATTTAAAACATTTGTTTTTCCAGGGTAGGGGCCCTTTAACAGCTCGTGAAAATGACAGCTGTCCAACAGAAACGGTTTGTTACGCTTACATTCTTCTGAAAAACAAAACAAAAACAGCTTATTATACAAGACTCTGTTCTGAGAGTAACGATATACGCTCTGCGGCTCCGCTGTGTGATAGGACACATGACCGGGGACAGAGATTCTGGAGCAGATGAGCTAAAACTGGGACCGTGCAGTGAAGCGGTGGTGAAGGCGCAGAAGCTGAGGGTGAACTGCAGGTCTCGCTGACGTCATGTGACCGGAGCAGTAAAACCTCTCCGTCTAACGGAGTCCAGCGGTTTACAGCCGGCATCAGCCCAGCGTGCAGACCTGTGAAGAGGGGTTCAGGGGTAAGACGACAGAGACGGTAATGGAGCAGGTGAGAGCCCTGAACTGGCCCCCACTGGACCGGGCTGCAACATGGTCACTCCAGTTTTCACCACTTCACTCCTCAGGCGTTCGGGTCCTTCGTCAGAGGGAAGTGTTGAGGGTAATTCTTCATCCAGCTCCGAACCACCTGAGCAAACATCAAACAACCAGCACTCAAGTCAGCAGCAGCCAATGTGTTTCTAGGTGAACTATGATGATGATGAAGCTTCATCATTCAAGCTTTCATGAATTCCTTCATTTTCAGATTCATACTGGATTAAAATCACTCCACAGTTATTGCTGTCAGACTGTAAACACTACACACACTGCAGATTCATACTGGATTATAATCACTCCACAGTTATTGCTGTCAGACTGTAAACACTACACACCCTGCAGATTCATACTGGATTATAATCACTCCACAGTTATTACTGTCAGACTGTAAACACTACACACACTGCAGATTCATACTGGATTATAATCACTCCACAGTTATTGCTGTCAGACTGTAAACACTACACACACTGCAGATTCATACTGGATTATAATCACTCCACAGTTATTACTGTCAGACTGTAAACACTACACACACTGCAGATTCATACTGGATCATAATCACTCCACAGTTATTACTGTCAGACTGTAAACACTACACACACTGCAGATTCATACTGGATTATAATCACTCCACAGTTATTGCTGTCAGACTGTAAACACTACACACACTGCAGATTCATACTGGATTATAATCACTCCACAGTTATTACTGTCAGACTGTAAACACTACACACCCTGCAGATTCATACTGGATTATAATCACTCCACAGTTATTACTGTCAGACTGTAAACACTACACACCCTGCAGATTCATACTGGATTATAATCACTCCACAGTTATTACTGTCAGACTGTTAACACTACACACACTGCAGATTCATACTGGATTATAATCACTCCACAGTTATTACTGTCAGACTGTAAACACTACACACACTGCAGATTCATACTGGATTAAAATCACTCCACAGTTATTACTGTCAGACTGTAAACACTACACACACTGCAGATTCATACTGGATTACAATCACTCCACAGTTATTACTGTCAGACTGTAAACACTACACACCCTTACTTAAGAGTAACATTATATCTGGCCAAAAGTATGTGGACACCTGACCATCCCACCTATATGGGCTTGCTAGACATCGTATTCCAAAACCACGGCGTTCCCTTCTGTGTGCTATTAACAGCCTCCGGGAAGCTTTCCACAAGATATTGCTATAACTAGCTACACCGTAAGTACAATGGATTACACAGTAATGGCTCTAGCACCACTTCAGCAATCACCCAGGAGACCATGACACTAGCGACCCCTCTGGCAACCATTTAGAATAACATACCATACTGCCTTACTACCGTAACATAGCAATAACCACATTAGCAACCACCTGGGACACCACAGCCCAGTACCATTGTAGGTACATTCTACTGCAGGTACCTTGGTGTCCTCCTCCCTCCACAGCGCCTCCTGCTCCGCCTCGCTCAGCTCCTCAGAAGGGTCGTACGTGTACACCGGGAGCAGCTGGTGTCGCAGCCTGTCGATCCTAAAAACAAACAGAGCAGATTTAATACGTGTTCTTATTTAATTAAATCCTTTAACTAGTGTGTTAATACACACTGTTTACATTATATATATATATATATATATGGTGGTGTAGTGGTTAGTATGGTGGTGTAGTGGTTAGTATGGTGGTGTAGTGGTTAGTACGGTGGTGTAGTGGTTAGTATGGTGGTGTAGTGGTTAGTATGGTGGTGTAGTGGTTAGTACGGTGGTGTAGTGGTTAGTATGGTGGTGTAGTGGTCAGTATGGTGGTGTAGTTGTTAGTATGGTGGTGTAGTGGTTAGTATGGTGGTGTAGTGGTTAGTATGGTGGTGTAGTGGTTAGTATGGTGGTGTAGTGGTCAGTAAGGTGGTGTAGTGGTCAGTATGGTGGTGTAGTGGTCAGTATGGTGGTGTAGTGGTTAGTATGGTGGTGTAGTGATTAGTACGGTGGTGTAGTGGTTAGTATGGTGGTGTAGTGGTTAGTATGGTGGTGTAGTGGTTAGTACGGTGGTGTAGTGGTTAGTATGGTGGTGTAGTGATTAGTATGGTGGTGTAGTGGTTAGTATGGTGGTGTAGTGGTTAGTATGGTGGTGTAGTGGTTAGTATGGTGGTGTAGTGGTTAGTACAGTGGTGTAGTGGTTAGTATGGTGGTGTAGTGGTTAGTATGGTGGTGTAGTGGTTAGTATGGTGGTGTAGTGGTTAGTATGGTGGTGTAGTGGTCAGTATGGTGGTGTAGTGGTCAGTACGGTGGTGTAGTGGTTAGTATGGTGGTGTAGTGGTCAGTATGGTGGTGTAGTGGTTAGTATGGTGGTGTAGTGGTTAGTATGGTGGTGTAGTGGTTAGTACGGTGGTGTAGTGGTTAGTATGGTGGTGTAGTGGTTAGGATGGTGGTTGTTAGACTCTGTTGTGAACGCTGAGGTAAGGTTTAGTTCTGCTTGTGTAACTGAGCTGCTTCTGTATGAAAGAAACATCTGTGAGCTTAAAGCCTGAACGAGCCTCATAATCTAATTATGGAGGAAGTTTCAGTTATAAAGTTTGGTGAGACTGTTTTGTAGACCGGCACAGCGGTCAGGGGAGCAGTCAGCAGTGGTTATGACCAGCTGTTTGGTCAATGCCACAACCACAACAGTAGAACAGGCTCAGCTCTCGTTCCATGCAAAGCATGATCTTAGTTCCCTGTTTAAGATAAGATCATCCTTTATTAGTGCCACAGTGGAGGAAGCCACAGAGTTACAGCAGGAAAGGGATAGCAGAGCACTCAGAACAACAAATAGATAAATAAACAGTACAGTATATACAATATACATGATAAAAAGTTGAGCACTTTGAATAATATATTATAAATAATTGCAAGTTGCTTCATAATTGCACAGGGAAATGAAAAATATTGCACCTTATGTTACACTGAAAAAAACTATATTCTGTAAGTGTGTAGTATTTAAGTGTGTGTGTGTGTGGTCTGCTGGGAGCAGTGTGTAGTGTGTGTGTGTGTGTGTGTGTGGTCTCAGTGCTGGTTGTAGTGTCTAACAGCAGCAGGAAGGAAGGACCTGTGATATCGTTCCTTCACACACTGGGGGTGAAGCAGTCTGTCTCTGAAGGAATTTCACCAAATCTCCCCAAATTTTCTATAGATTTCCACAAGTTTTCTACAGATTTCCACAAATTTCACCAAATGTCCTACAGATTTTCGCAAATTTCACCAAATCTCCCCAAATGTTCTACAGATTTCCACAAGTTTGCTACAGATTTCCACAAATTTCACAAAATTTCCACAAACTTTTCCAAATTCTAAAAAAGTCCCCCGCAATTTTGTCAAATGTTATGTCACTGCTACACCACACACAGAAAACATTTAATAACAATACACAACACATGGCCACATTAGCAAGATGGCAAACACTACACACTGCAAATTCATACTGGATTAGATTCAGTTTTATTGTAACCTGTAACCTGATCAACTAGATTAAATATCTGTCTAATTTTCATATATCTCCACAGATTTTCCCCAAAATGTCCCCAAATTTCACCAAGTTACCACAAAACTGTTTAGTAGAGAGGCAGAGTGACCAGGAGAAGCAGGTGGTCAATTCCACAACCACAACAGAGGAACAAGCTGAGCTCTCGTTCCATGTAAAGCATGATCTCAGTTCCCTGTCTAGCTAAACACTAGCCACAGTGGACAGGAGTGTGGAGCGCTGCAGTGTTTCAGATCAACTATCTGTACTAATCTATTCAACGATTTCCAAATCTCCCGAAATTTCCCCAGAATTCACCCTAACGACGTGGAAGACGTCCTGCATTGTTCCTGTGCCAAAGACTTCGCAGCCCAGTGACATCAAGGACTACAGGCCAGTGGCACTGACGTCCCACATCATGAAGACCATGGAGAGACTTGTCCTGGATCAGCTCCGGCCCATGGTCCAGCCACTTCTAGACCCCCTCCAGTTCGCCTACCAGCCTCGTCTGGGAGTGGAAGATGTCTACGCTCACCTGGATAAGCCAGGCAGCACTGTGAGGATCATGTTCTTTGACTTCTCCAGTGCATTTAACACCATTCAGCCTGCTCTTCTGGGTGACAAGCTGAACGTGATGCAGGTAGACGCCCCCCTCGTGTCCTGGATTGTTGACTACCTGACCGGCAGACCACAGTATGTACGTCTGCAGCACTGTGTGTCAGACAGAGTGGTCAGCAACACTGGAGCGCCGCAGGGACCTGTCCTCTCTCCCTTCCTCTTCACCCTCTACACCACTGATTTCAACTACTGCTCAGAGACCTGCCACCTCCAGAAGTTCTCTGATGACTCTGCACTAGTTGGATGTATCAGCAGGGGTGATGAGGATGAGTACAGGGCGACGGTGAATGACTTTGTTGCGTGGTGTGAGCTGAACCATCTGCAGCTCAACCTGACAAAGACAAAGGAGCTGGTGGTGGACCTGAGGAGGGACAAAACGCAGGTGACCCCTGTTTCCATCAGGGGGGTCAGTGTCGACACTGTGGAGGACTATAAATATCTGGGCGTGCACATTGACAATAAACTGGACTGGGCTGAGAACACTGACGCCCTCTACAGGAAGGGCCAAAGTCGTCTCTATGTTCTGAGGCGTCTGAGGTCCTTCAACATCTGCAGGACTATGCTGAGGATCTTTTATGAGTCTGTAGTTGCCAGTGCTATCCTATACGCTGTTGCATGCTGGGGCAGCAGGCTGAGGGTGGCAGACGCCAACAGACTTGATAAACTGATCCGCAGAGCCAGTGATGTTGTGGGTGGAGCTGGACTCGCTGACGGCAGTGTCTGAGAGGAGGACGCTGTCCAAGCTGCAGGACATCATGGAGAACAGCTCCCACCCTCTTTATCACACAGTGAGGAGACGCAGGATCAGACTTTATAACTCCTTTCTTAACATACGACACCTTTCACATGTACAGTAATAACAACAGAACAATAATTTAATTATGTGCGCAATAACTTCTTACTTCTAAACTCTTACTGCTGTATACAGAATATCTGTACTTATTACTATAGACACAGTCACTTTATATTTTATTCTTCTATTGTATTAAAAGACTTTATATATGTGCCACAGTCACTTTATATTTTATTCTTCTATTGTATTATAATACTTTATATATGTGTGCATATTACAAATTTCTTTTATGTTGTAAATTATTATTAGAGTGTTTATTCTTCTATATAACCGGCTGCTGCTACTGTAAAAACTGCAATTTCCCCCTGAGAAGTATTTCTGATTCTGATTCTGATCAATTTTTCCAATTGTTATGTCACTGCTACACCACTACTATCACTATTACAGACACTATTACTGACACAGACTGTTAACACTACACAAAATACAGATTCATACTGGATTATAATCACTCCACAGTTATTACTGTCAGACTGTTAACACTACACAAAATACAGATTCATACTGAATTATAATCACTCCACAGTTATTACTGTCAGACTGTAAACACTACATACACTGCAGATTCATACTGGATTATAATCACTGCACAGTTATTACTGTCAGACTGTAAACACTACATACACTGCAGATTCATACTGGATTATAATCACTCCACAGTTATTACTGTCAGACTGTAAACACTACACACACTGCAGATTCATACTGGATTATAATCACTCCACAGTTATTACTGTCAGACTGTAAACACTACACACACTGCAGATTCATACTGGATTATAATCACTCCAAAGTTATTACTGTCAGACTGTAAACACTACACACACTGCAGATTCATACTGGATTATAATCACTCCACAGTTATTACTGTCAGACTGTAAACACCACACACTGCAGATTCATACTGGATTATAATCACTCGACGGTTATTACTGTCACACTGTAAACACTACACACACTGCAGATTCATACTGGATTATAATCACTCCACAACTATTACTGTCAGACTGTTAACACTACACACACTGCAGATTCATACTGAATTATAATCACTCCACAGTTATTACTGCCAGACTGTAAACACTACATACACTGCAGGTTCATACTGGATTAAAATCACTCCACAGTTATTACTGTCAGACTGTAAACACTACACACACTGCAGATTCATACTGGATTATAATCACTCCACAGTTATTACTGTCAGACTGTAAACACTACACACACTGCAGATTCATACTGGATTATAATCCCTCCACAGTTATTACTGTCAGACTGTAAACACTACACACACTGCAGATTCATACTGGATTATAATCACTCCACAGTTATTACTGTCAGACTGTAAACACTACACACACTGCAGATTCATACTGGATTATAATCCCTCCACAGTTATTACTGTCAGACTGTAAACACTACACACACTGCAGATTCATACTGGATTATAATCACTCCACAGTTATTACTGTCAGACTGTAAACACTACACACACTGCAGATTCATACTGGATTATAATCCCTCCACAGTTATTACTGTCAGACTGTAAACACTACACACACTGCAGATTCATACTGGATTATAATCACTCTACAGTTATTACTGTCAGAACATAAACACTACACACACTGCAGATTCATACTGGATTATAATCACTCCAAAGTTATTACTGTCAGACTGTAAACACTACACGCACTGCAGATTCATACTGGATTATAATCACTCCACAGTTATTACTGTCAGACTGTAAACACTACACACATTGCAGATTCATACTGGATTATAATCACTCCACAGTTATTACTGTCAGACTGTTAACACTACACACATTGCAGATTCATACTGAATTATAATCACTCGACGGTTATTACTGTCACACTGTAAACACTACACACACTGCAGATTCATACTGGATTATAATCACTCCACAATTATTACTGTCAGACTGTTAACACTACACACATTGCAGATTCATACTGGATTATAATCACTCGACGGTTATTACTGTCACACTGTAAACACTACACACACTGCAGATTCATACTGGATTATAATCACTCCACAATTATTACTGTCAGACTGTTAACACTACACACATTGCAGATTCATACTGGATTATAATCACTCCACAGTTATTACTGTCAGACTGTTAACACTACACACATTGCAGATTCATACTGAATTATAATCACTCCACAGTTATTACTGTCAGACTGTAAACACTACATACACTGCAGATTCATACTGGATTATAATCACTCTACTGTTATTACTGTCAGAACATAAACACTACACACACTGCAGATTCATACTGGATTATAATCACTCCACAGTTATTACTGTCAGACTGTAAACACTACACACACTGCAGATTCATACTGGATTATAATCACTCTACTGTTATTACTGTCAGAACATAAACACTACACACACTGCAGATTCATACTGGATTATAATCACTCCAAAGTTATTACTGTCAGACTGTAAACACTACACACACTGCAGATTCATACTGGATTATAATCACTCCACAGTTATTACTGTCAGACTGTAAACACTACACACACTGCAGATTCATACTGGATTATAATCACTCGACGGTTATTACTGTCAGACTGTTAACACTACACACATTGCAGATTCATACTGGATTATAATCACTCCACAGTTATTACTGTCAGACTATAAACACTACACACACTGCAGATTCATACTGGATTATAATCACTCCACAGTTATTACTGTCAGACTGTAAACACTACACACACACTGCAGATTCATACTGGATTATAATCACTCCACAGTTATTACTGTCAGACTGTAAACACTACACACACTGCAGATTCATACTGGATTATAATCACTCCACAGTTATTACTGTCAGACTGTAAACACTACACACACTGCAGATTCATACTGGATTATAATCACTCGACGGTTATTACTGTCAGACTGTTAACACTACACACATTGCAGATTCATACTGGATTATAATCACTCCACAGTTATTACTGTCAGAACATAAACACTACACACACTGCAGATTCATGCTGGATTATAATCACTCCACAGTTATTACTGTCAGACTGTAAACACTACACACACTGCAGATTCATACTGGATTAAAATCACTCCACAGTTATTGCTGTCAGACTGTAAACACTACACACACTGCAGATTCATACTGGATTATAATCACTCCACAATTATTACTGTCAGACTGTAAACACTACACACCCTGCAGATTCATACTGGATTATAATCACTCCACAGTTATTACTGTCAGACTGTAAACACTACACACACTGCAGATTCATACTGGATTATAAACACTCCACAGTTATTACTGTCAGACTGTAAACACTACACACACTGCAGATTCATACTGGATTATAATCACTCCACAGTTATTACTGTCAGACTGTAAACACTACACACACTGCAGATTCATACTGGATTATAATCACTCCACAATTATTACTGTCAGACTGTTAACACTACACACATTGCAGATTCATACTGGATTATAATCACTCCACAGTTATTACTGTCAGAACATAAACACTACACACACTGCAGATTCATGCTGGATTATAATCACTCCACAGTTATTACTGTCAGACTGTAAACACTACACACCCTGCAGATTCATACTGGATTATAATCACTCCACAGTTATTACTGTCAGACTGTAAACACTACACACACTGCAGATTCATACTGGATTATAATCACTCCACAGTTATTACTGTCAGACTGTACACACTGCAGATTCAAATTGGATTATAATCACTCCACAGTTATTACTGTCAGAGTGTAAACACTACACATACTGCAGATTCACACTGCATTAAAATCTTTCAACAGTTATTACTTTCAGACTGTAAACACTACACACACTGCAGATTCATACTGGATCATAATCACTCCACAGTTATTACAGTCAGACTGTAAACACTACACACACTGCAGATTCATACTGGATTATAATCACTCCACAGTTATTACTGTCAGACTGTAAACACTACACACACTGTAGATTCATACTGGATTATAATCACTCCACAGTTATTACTGTCAGACTGTAAACACTACACACACTGCAGATTCATACTGGATTATAATCACTCCACAGTTATTACACTCAGACTTTAAACACTACACACACTGCAGATTCATACTGGATTATAATCACTCCACAGTTATTACTGTCAGACTGTAAACACTACACACACTGTAGATTCATACTGGATTATAATCACTCCACAGTTATTACTGTCAGACTGTAAACACTACACACACTGCAGATTCATACTGGATTATAATCACTCCACAGTTATTACTGTCAGACTGTAAACACTACATACACTGCAGATTCATACTGGATTATAATCACTCCACAGTTATTACTGTCAGACTGTAAACACTACACACACTGCAGATTCATACTGGATTAAAATCACTCCACAGTTATTACTGTCAGACTGTAAACACTACACACACTGCAGATTCATACTGGATTATAATCACTCCACAGTTATTACTGTCAGACTGTAAACACTACACACACTGCAGATTCATACTGGATTATAATAACAGAATCTAGTTAAACTTCTTGAACACTCTAGAGCTCCAGTGTGGTCTCCTGCTTTAGTATGTAGCTCCTGTTTTAAAGGACTGAGTTGATCTACAGTTTCAGATGTTTGTGTGGTGGTTTTTCTCATCTCTGCCCACATACTGACTCGATTAAAACCGGCTCTGCTGTACTGCGTGTCAGGTATGCTCAGATAGAACACCTGGACTAAAAGCCTATCCAGACATATGAACGTCCAGTGAGTCTGATACGACTGCCCTTTAATCTCTATTGCTGAGCCTATTCCAGAGGCTCCCACCGGTGATCTGATGCTTTCGTGTTTATTATGATATCATATATCACTGATATGGTTATATGACGACTGATCTGGGTGTTAAATTCTGCTCCTGTTCTCTGTTACAGTGAGGAACAGTCTGATAGACACACCCTTCACTACAGTCTTCAGCTTTAAGTTCCTTTAAAAGCTTCCTTGTTTATAAAATAGTTTTGAACGACTGAACGGCTCTGCTGAGTTACTATCGTTCATTTACGCCCGTCTGTATTGTTTATATTGTTTATACTTTAAAATAAAGGACTGAATAAATACAGCAGCCTTAACGAACACATCACTGAAGTAACTGTCTATGATTAATTACACTACAGCACACTAAGTGATCAAACAGTGTAGTGTTTCTTTAAGGATCCAATCAAATCAGCAAAAAATCTAATGTATGCAATTTCCTACTTACCTGGATGTCGTCGATCAGCCTAGAGACAAGTTCAGTTTCTGTGCTTTAGCACTACAGCTGCTTGGCTAACATCACTGACAATCACTAGAAGTCAATAGTCACCCAAATATAACAGCATTATTATATTTAAAAGCTATTATTTACAGATATATACATTTTTTTACTCAGTAAACACTTTATTATTAAAAATTAATCAGTATTAATACAGTAAGTAGTGCTTTTCCATACGTCAGTGTGTTTATTTAACTCTTTCCAAGCTTCTCCTAAACAACCCAGTATTATTATCAGTTCTCATCTAATACCTGCTTTGACTGCTCAGTACTTCATTAAGCTAAATCAAGATTTGCTGCTGAAGGAACTGAACACATTCATACAATGTCTGGGGGGGTCCAGGAGAAATCTGGAACCTAACTTTGTTCTTCAAACTGGATCAAGATCTGATCTACTTCTCTCACAATAACATATTCATGTTACTTTGTATTGTATGTCTGATTATTTACATCTGTTCTAATCAGATCTGCTCTTCTTACTGGTCAACATACACTGATCCGAGTCCTAATCCAGTGGTTCCCAGTGTTGGTCCTGCATGTTTCAATTCTTCTAATTTTCCATTTTTATTTATTTTTCCCAAAACACACTCACTTCAACTCCACAAGGAGTCAGATGGATCAGGATAAACACTAAAATGTGCCAGATGGGGGGTCCTCCAGGACCAGGGTCCTAAAAGTCTGCACATATGAAGGTTTGTGCAACCTTAATGAAGACCTGGACTCAGTTTGAAGGCACTGCTAAAGGTTTTAGGGGCATATTTATTAAAAAAAAAAAAGAATTTGGGTGACTATTGACTTATATTGCTTGTGAGCCTCTTACCTCCTACACATTTAGCAGGAAATGCATATGTTTACAACCACTAGGACGATGGATGGTGAACTGCAGACAAGGTAGAGTTACCTTTGCTTCCTTCTCAGGTACATCACCTGCAAGACAGAACACAATATAACACTGCAGATTCATACTGGATTATAATCACTCCACAGTTATTACTGTCAGAGTGTAAAGACTACACACACTGCAGATTCATACTGGATTATAATCACTCCACAGTTATTACTGTCAGACTGTAAACACTACACACACTGCATATTCATACTGGATTATAATCACTCCACAGTTATTACTGTCAGACTGTAAACACTACACACACTGCAGATTCATACTGGATTATAATCACTCCACAGTTATTACTGTCAGACTGTAAAACACTACACACACTGCAGATTCATACTGGATTATAATCACTCCACAGTTATTACCGTCAGACTGTGAACACTACACACACTGCAGATTCATACTGGATTATAATCACTCCACAGTTATTACTGTCAGACTGTAAACACTACACACACTGCAGATTCATACTGGATTATAATCACTCCACACTTATTACTGTCAGACTGTAAACACTACACACACTGCAGATTCATACTGGATTATAATCACTCCACAGTTATTACTGTCAGAACATAAACACTACACACACTACAGATTCATACTGAATTATAATCACTCCACAGTTATTACTGTCAGACTGTAAACACTACACACACTGCAGATTCATACTGGATTATAATCACTCCACAGTTATTACTGTCAGACTGTAAACACTACACACACTGCAGATTCATACTGGATTATAATCACTCCACAGTTATTGCAGTAAGACTGTACACACTACACACACTGCAGATTCATACTGGATTATAATCACTCCACAGTTATTACTGTCAGACTGTAAACACTACACACACTGCAGATTCATACTGGATTATAATCACTCCACACTTATTACTGTCAGACTGTAAACACTACACACACTGCAGATTCATACTGGATTATAATCACTCCACAGTTATTACTGTCAGACTGTAAACACTACACACACTGCAGATTCATACTGGATTATAATCACTCCACACTTATTACTGTCAGACTGTAAACACTACACACACTGCAGATTCATACTGGATTATAATCACTCCACACTTATTACTGTCAGACTGTAAACACTACACACACTGCAGATTCATACTGGATTATAATCACTCCACAGTTATTGCAGTAAGACTGTACACACTACACACACTGCAGATTCATACTGGATTATAATCACTCCACAGTTATTGCAGTAAGACTGTACACACTACACACACTGCTTGAACACTCTAGAGCTCCAGTATGGTCTCCATACTGGTCACAAACTGGTCTGATAAAATTAGGGGTTAGGATGGGATTCCTGGAGCTGAGACGCTCGGCTCGTCCTGTTGCTCGAGGCTGTACTGAATATAAAAACTTCCTTCTTTTGCCCCCAATTAGGTTACTCATGCGAGTCACTCCATCATGTGATGCTGCATTCTTCACTTTAACCCCTGCACGTCCAAGCACATGAACTGCTCATGGATAAAGGCTGTAGGGTCATGTGACCGGCCTGTTCCGAAACCTACCGCCGCTGCTATGATCCCAATAAAAGTGATGAGGAAGAAAGGGATCAGCACGTAGCCCACCGGCACGTCGTCGCTGATGTGGGGGGGCTGCGTGGTGGTGTTCATGTCTCGGTGCAGAGCTGATGGAGGTTGTTGGCTGGTGAAAGCCGAGGCTCGTCCGCTGCTTCGCTGCCAGCTGTTTGTGCCTCATCCTCGGCGTTCACATGACTCCCTCATGCTTGCTCCGTGTCCGCTGTGAGAAGATCAGGCAGCTGGTGTGGAGGAATAAGATACTTAGTCCAGTGTACACATCAACCCCCCTGGGTGTACTGGGTGAGTGGTGGTCTCTCAGTGTGGTATCAGGTTAGTGGTGTTAGTGGTGATACTGTACTGGGTGAGTGATGCTCTCAGTGTGGTATTAGGTTAGTGGTGTTAATGGTGATACTGTACTGGGTGAGTGGTGGTCTCTCAGTGTGGTATCAGGTTAGTGGTGTTAGTGGTGATACTGTACTGGGTGAGTGATGGTCTCTCAGTGTGGTATCAGGTTAGTGGTGATACTGTACTGGGTGAGTGATGGTCTCTCAGTGTGGTATCAGGTTAGTGGTGTTAGTGGTGATACTGTACTGGGTGAGTGATGGTCTCTCAGTGTGGTATCAGGTTATTGGTGTTAGTGGTGATACTGTACTGGATGAGTGGTGGTCTCTCAGTGTGGTATCAGGTTAGTGGTGTTAGTGGTGATACTGTACTGGGTGAGTGGTGGTCTCTCAGTGTGGTATCAGGTTAGTGGTGTTAGTGGTGATACTGTACTGGATGAGTGGTGGTCTCTCAGTGTGGTATCAGGTTAGTGGTGTTAGTGGTGATACTGTACTGGGTGAGTGATGGTCTCTCAGTGTGGTATCAGGTTAGTGGTGATACTGTACTGGGTAAGTGATGGTCTCAGTGTAGTATCAGGTTAGTGGTGTTAATGGTGATACTGTACTGGGTGAGTGGTGGTCTCAGTGTGGTATCAGGTTGGTGGTGTTAGTGGTGATACTGTACTGGGTGAGTGGTGGTCTCT
Organism: Megaleporinus macrocephalus; assembly: GCA_021613375.1. NCBI lineage: Eukaryota > Metazoa > Chordata > Actinopteri > Characiformes > Anostomidae > Megaleporinus > Megaleporinus macrocephalus. The sequence continues at coordinate 40,578,157 of CM038718.1, forward strand.
CAGTGTGGTATCAGGTTAGTGGTGTTAGTGGTGATACTGTACTGGGTGAGTGATGGTCTCTCAGTGTGGTATCAGGTTAGTGGTGATACTGTACTGGGTGAGTGGTGGTCTCAGTGTGGTATCAGGTTGGTGGTGTTAGTGGTGATACTGTACTGGGTGAGTGGTGGTCTCTCAGTGTGGTATCAGGTTAGTGGTGATACTGTACTGGGTGAGTGATGGTCTCTCAGTGTGGTATCAGGTTAGTGGTGTTAATGGTGATACTGTACTGGGTGAGTGATGGTCTCTCAGTGTGATATCAGGTTAGTGGTGTTAGTGGTGATACTGTACTGGGTGAGTGATGGTCTCTCAGTGTGGTATCAGGTTAGTGGTGTTAGTTGTGATACTGTACTGGGTGAGTGGTGGTCTCTCAGTGTGGTATCAGGTTAGTGGTGTTAGTGGTGATACTGTACTGGGTGAGTGATGGTCTCAGTGTGGTATCAGGTTAGGGGTGTTAGTGGTGATACTGTACTGGGTGAGTGATGGTCTCAGTGTGGTATCAGGTTAGTGGTGTTAGTGGTGATACTGTACTGGGTGAGTGGTGGTCTCAGTGTGGTATCAGGTTGGTGGTGTTAGTGGTGATACTGTACTGGGTGAGTGATGCTCTCAGTGTGGTATCAGGTTAGTGGTGTTAGTGGTGATACTGTACTGGGTGAGTGGTGGTCTCTCAGTGTGGTATCAGGTTAGTGGTGTTAGTGGTGATACTGTACTGGGTGAATGGTGGTCTCTCAGTGTGGTATCAGGTTAGTGGTGTTAGTGGTGATACTGTACTGGGTGAGTGATGCTCTCAGTGTGGTATCAGGTTAGTGGTGTTAGTGGTGATACTGTACTGGGTGAGTGGTGGTCTCTCAGTGTGGTATCAGGTTAGTGGTGTTAGTGGTGATACTGTACTGGGTGAGTGGTGGTCTCTCAGTGTGGTATCAGGTTAGTGATGATACTGCACTGGGTGAGTGGTGGTCTCTCAGTGTGGTATCAGGTTAGTGGTGTTAGTGGTGATACTGTACTGGGTGAGTGGTGGTCTCTCAGTGTGGTATCAGGTTAGTGGTGTTAGTGGTGATACTGTACTGGGTGAGTGATGGTCTCTCAGTGTGGTATCAGGTTGGTGGTGTTAGTGGTGATACTGTACTGGGTGAGTGATGGTCTCTCAGTGTGGTATCAGGTTAGTGGTGTTAGTGGTGATACTGTACTGGGTGAGTGATGGTCTCAGTGTGGTATCAGGTTAGTGGTGTTAGTGGTGATACTGTACTGGGTGAGTGGTGGTCTCTCAGTGTGGTATCAGGTTACTGGTGATACTGTACTGGGTGAGTGATGGTCTCTCAGTGTGGTATCAGGTTAGTGGTGTTAGTGGTGATACTGTACTGGGTGAGTGATGGTCTCTCAGTGTGGTATCAGGTTAGTGGTGTTAGTGGTGATACTGTACTGGGTGAGTGATGCTCTCAGTGTGGTATCAGGTTAGTGGTGTTAGTGGTGATACTGTACTGGGTGAGTGGTGGTCTCTCAGTGTGGTATCAGGTTAGTGGTGTTAGTGGTGATACTGTACTGAGTGAGTGATGGTCTCTCAGTGTGGTATCAGGTTAGTGGTGTTAGTGGTGATACTGTACTGGGTGAGTGGTGGTCTCAGTGTGGTATCAGGTTAGTGGTGTTAGTGGTGATACTGTACTGGGTGAGTGGTGGTCTCTCAGTGTGGTATCAGGTTAGTGGTGTTAGTGGTGATACTGTACTGGGTAAGTGATGGTCTCAGTGTGGTATCAGGTTAGTGGTGTTAGTGGTGATACTGTACTGGGTGAGTGGTGGTCTCAGTGTGGTATCAGGTTAGTGGTGTTAGTGGTGATACTGTACTGGGTGAGTGATGGTCTCTCAGTGTGGTATCAGGTTAGTGGTGTTAGCGGTGATACTGTACTGGGTGAGTGGTGGTCTCTCAGTGTGGTATCAGGTTAGTGGTGTTAGTGGTGATACTGTACTGGGTGAGTGGTGGTCTCTCAGTGTGGTATCAGGTTAGTGGTGTTAGTGGTGATACTGTACTGGGTGAGTGGTGGTCTCTCAGTGTGGTATCAGGTTAGTGATGATACTGCACTGGGTGAGTGGTGGTCTCTCAGTGTGGTATCAGGTTAGTGGTGTTAGTGGTGATACTGTACTGGGTGAGTGGTGGTCTCTCAGTGTGGTATCAGGTTAGTGGTGTTAGTGGTGATACTGTACTGGGTGAGTGATGGTCTCTCAGTGTGGTATCAGGTTGGTGGTGTTAGTGGTGATACTGTACTGGGTGAGTGATGGTCTCTCAGTGTGGTATCAGGTTAGTGGTGTTAGTGGTGATACTGTACTGGGTGAGTGATGGTCTCAGTGTGGTATCAGGTTAGTGGTGTTAGTGGTGATACTGTACTGGGTGAGTGGTGGTCTCTCAGTGTGGTATCAGGTTACTGGTGATACTGTACTGGGTGAGTGATGGTCTCTCAGTGTGGTATCAGGTTAGTGGTGTTAGTGGTGATACTGTACTGGGTGAGTGATGGTCTCTCAGTGTGGTATCAGGTTAGTGGTGTTAGTGGTGATACTGTACTGGGTGAGTGATGCTCTCAGTGTGGTATCAGGTTAGTGGTGTTAGTGGTGATACTGTACTGGGTGAGTGGTGGTCTCTCAGTGTGGTATCAGGTTAGTGGTGTTAGTGGTGATACTGTACTGAGTGAGTGATGGTCTCTCAGTGTGGTATCAGGTTAGTGGTGTTAGTGGTGATACTGTACTGGGTGAGTGGTGGTCTCAGTGTGGTATCAGGTTAGTGGTGTTAGTGGTGATACTGTACTGGGTGAGTGGTGGTCTCTCAGTGTGGTATCAGGTTAGTGGTGTTAGTGGTGATACTGTACTGGGTAAGTGATGGTCTCAGTGTGGTATCAGGTTAGTGGTGTTAGTGGTGATACTGTACTGGGTGAGTGGTGGTCTCAGTGTGGTATCAGGTTAGTGGTGTTAGTGGTGATACTGTACTGGGTGAGTGATGGTCTCTCAGTGTGGTATCAGGTTAGTGGTGTTAGTGGTGATACTGTACTGGGTGAGTGGTGGTCTCTCAGTGTGGTATCAGGTTAGTGGTGTTAGTGGTGATACTGTACTGGGTGAGTGGTGGTCTCTCAGTGTGGTATCAGGTTAGTGGTGTTAGTGGTGATACTGTACTGGGTGAGTGATGCTCTCAGTGTGGTATCAGGTTAGTGGTGTTAGTGGTGATACTGTACTGGATGAGTGGTGGTCTCTCAGTGTGGTATCAGGTTAGTGGTGTTAGTGGTGATACTGTACTGGGTGAGTGGTGGTCTCAGTGTGGTATCAGGTTAGTGGTGTTAGTGGTGATACTGTACTGGGTGAGTGGTGGTCTCTCAGTGTGGTATCAGGTTAGTGGTGTTAGTGGTGATACTGTACTGGGTGAGTGGTGGTCTCAGTGTGGTATCAGGTTAGTGGTGTTAGTGGTGATACTGTACTGGGTGAGTGGTGGTCTCTCAGTGTGGTATCAGGTTAGTGGTGTTAGTGGTGATACTGTACTGGGTGAGTGATGGTCTCTCAGTGTGGTATCAGGTTAGTGGTGTTAGTGGTGATACTGTACTGGATGAGTGGTGGTCTCTCAGTGTGGTATCAGGTTAGTGGTGTTAGTGGTGATACTGTACTGGGTGAGTGGTGGTCTCAGTGTGGTATCAGGTTAGTGGTGTTAGTGGTGATACTGTACTGGGTGAGTGGTGGTCTCTCAGTGTGGTATCAGGTTAGTGGTGTTAGTGGTGATACTGTACTGGGTGAGTGGTGGTCTCAGTGTGGTATCAGGTTAGTGGTGTTAGTGGTGATACTGTACTGGGTGAGTGGTGGTCTCTCAGTGTGGTATCAGGTTAGTGGTGTTAGTGGTGATACTGTACTGGGTGAGTGGTTGTCTCTCAGTGTGGTATCAGGTTAGTGGTGTTAGTGGTGATACTGTACTGGGTGAGTGGTGGTCTCAGTGTGGTATCAGGTTAGTGGTGTTAGTGGTGATACTGTACTGGGTGAGTGATGGTCTCTCAGTGTGGTATCAGGTTAGTGGTGTTAGTGGTGATACTGTACTGGGTGAGTGATGCTCTCAGTGTGGTATCAGGTTAGTGGTGTTAGTGGTGATACTGTACTGGGTGAGTGATGGTCTCTCAGTGTGGTATCAGGTTAGTGGTGTTAGTGGTGATACTGTACTGGGTGAGTGGTGGTCTCAGTGTGGTATCAGGTTAGTGGTGTTAGTGGTGATACTGTACTGGGTGAGTGGTGGTCTCAGTGTGGTATCAGGTTAGTGGTGTTAGTGGTGATACTGTACTGGGTGAGTGGTGGTCTCAGTGTGGTATCAGGTTAGTGGTGTTAGTGGTGATACTGTACTGGGTGAGTGATGGTCTCTCAGTGTGGTATCAGGTTAGTGGTGTTAGTGGTGATACTGTACTGGGTGAGTGATGGTCTCAGTGTGGTATCAGGTTAGTGGTGTTAGTGGTGATACTGTACTGGGTGAGTGATGGTCTCTCAGTGTGGTATCAGGTTAGTGGTGTTAGTGGTGATACTGTACTGGGTGAGTGGTGGTCTCAGTGTGGTATCAGGTTAGTGGTGTTAGTGGTGATACTGTACTGGGTGAGTGGTGGTCTCAGTGTGGTATCAGGTTAGTGGTGTTAGTGGTGATACTGTACTGGGTGAGTGATGAAGTCACTGTATATACTGCAGTAGGTGATGCTCTATTCATCATGTTATTGCTGCATATGTATATATATATATACATTCTGCTGTTGTAGAATTCGCTGGTGTGCGAATCAGCAGCAGCATTAAAATCTGAGCTGCCCACAAAATGACGGCCAATGTTTACACAACTGTAGTCCCCACTGATAACACAAGGTTCACTGATTCCCATGTACGTAGGACCATTTTTAATGGATTGCCACTTTTTAACATATCAGAATATCTTCAATAATTACTGTAATGCAGAAATACACGAGCACCACTGTGGGTTACTATAAAACAATAGTATATTATAGACTATTACAGGTTATTATAGGTACTATAGATACTTTATACTTTATAGACAGCTACATGATTTTAGGAGTCATTCTGCTACTCACGACTCTCACATTAGAGCTTAAGCACTTTAATTTAGACCCAATGGAGAAAAACTGATCTGTAGAAACTTCGTATGCTGGATGTTGTGGTATCTAATTCTACTGCTGCTTTAATCATTATGTCACTAAAACCAAAGCAGGTTTCATTCCAGGCGGTGTTTTAGGCTCCATCGCCCACCAACAGTAAATATTGACCACTGTGTCTATTGCATACCTAATCAATACTGTGAGATCAGACTGATCAGCTGCATCACTCCCGCATAAAGTTAACACACCAGCCTACATGAGACTCACGTGAAACGCAGGGCGGAGATCGCGAGATTCTCAGCAGCGCTGCCGATAAAAAAACAAACAAAAAAATCAAACACAGCTAAATAAAATAATTCCAGTATATTTCCGGGAATCTCCGGATCCGCAACCTGCGGCGCTCCGAGTCGTCGCGAAAATAAAAATCGAAAATAAAGATCACGGGTCTTCCAGACAGCAGATCCGCAGATCCACAAATCATGTCCTCGCTCAGCGGCTCCGTGTACATGGCGTAGAGATCAGGTTACAAGATTCGCGGCGCTGATTGGCTGGCGGCGAGTGCCCGCTTTGCTGTGATTGGCTGGCAGCGTCCCGCCTGCAGTTAAACAAGGAAATGATACCAAAAATAAATTATGGACAGATTTTACCCGCTTTTGTGTCGAAAGCGGAATAAGTTCAGTTATTTTTGGAGAATATGTGAGATTTATGGCAACATTACACGCTGCACTGTTAATAAAAGCTATGAATATTAAATTCTCTGTTTTGTAGGGGGACTTGTGATAAATATAGCAAGATAGAACACAGGTTGTCATCGAAAGTGCCTGCCTATAATTAATTCTGTCTTAATGATAATAATAACAATTATTGCATGTATTTATTTGATCCTCATTCTTATTATTAACGTCATTGTTATTAATAGCACTAAGCACTAAAAATAATACATTACTACTACTACTATTGCTACTGCTATTATTAAAAACAATAATAATAATTACAGAGAAGCGCAGTGCAGAAGCAGAAATCAGTGTTTTTATAAGTAATACATGTTTTATGTCTTTATCTCGCTGTTTATTTATTTACTCATGTTCATATTCTTATTCAGGGCGTTTTGTGTACGCTCGTTTCTACGACACCTTAGCTCTGATTGGCTGGTATCTCAGTCTGTGCCGACAGTATGCAAATTTAGAATGCAAACTTGTGTTGTGATTGGCTAACGCAGTCCTGTATTTCACAAAGCAGTATTTCTTAGTTAACTGGACTTAAAACATGTGGGAAATTACGGCTGGTGAAGGGAAACTCCACCAAAGTTTTTTAATTTTCAGTTCTAAAGAAACATACAGTCTGAACTGTTCACAGTGTTAGTAAATGGAACCAGATGTCCACCGCTAAAAGCTTCCTCACAGGAAGTTATTACAGTAAATGGCTATACATACATCGTCTGATGTCTGAGACGTCTGGGTTTACTAGTAAATAAAATGTGTATATGTGTGTTGTAGATATGAAGACCCCTGGTTCCCATCACCACCACTGTGAACAACATCTCACACCAAAACACACTCTGAATCATTCTGTTTACATGTCAAACACTGATTTTTTAAATGGGTGGAATTCCCCTTTAAGATCAATATGTATTGTAATATGTAATATTAAAGGCGCTTTTAGGGGCACTAATTAAAGTACGCAGGACATTTTGAAAAATTGGTGGGCTTTCCCTTTAACGTGAGGTTCAAGATTGATTTTTGATTTTTTCAAGGCTGATTTTGTAAACCACATACTCTTTGTTTGTAATTTGTTGGACTTTTTCAGTACAAGCAGTTATTTGATAAACGAAAAAATAAATAATTGGAATTATATATATATATTCTTTTTTTTTTTGAATGAAATATTACCTTAGGAAGTTTCTAAGCTGAGTGGAATATAAGGCTTATACTGTATAGGCTTTTATACTGTATAGGGCAATTCACATATTGGCCGCTAGATGTCACTGCAGTACAAATAAAACAACAGCATGCTTTTGTTATTGTTTCAGTAAAACTCTCTGTGTTCTGTCCTCCTGTCCCTGAGACCCTGTCCCTCAGGCCCTATCTTTAAGTCCCTGTCCTGGAGACCCTATCCATCAGAGCCTGTCCCCCAGGCCCTGTCCCTCAGACCCTGTCCTCTACTAGTACCTAGGGGATCAGGTACTATCCCTCAGGTACTGTCCCTCAGACCTTGTCACTCAGGCTCTGTCCCTGAGACACTGTCCCTCAGGCCCTATCTTTCAGTCCCTGTCCTGGAGACCCTATCCATCAGAGCCTGTCCCCCAGGCCCTGTCCCTCAGACCCTGTCCTCTACTAGTACCTACGGGATCAGGTACTATCCCTCAGGTACTGTCCATCAGACCTTGTCACTCAGGCTCTGTCCCTGAGACACTGTCCCTCAGGCTCTGTCCATCAGGTACCGTCCCTCAGACCCTCTTCCTCCGAACCTGTCCCTCAGAGTCTGTATTACTAATACTACTACTATTGCTGCTGCTGCTACTACTACTACTACTACTACTACTACTACTACCTGCTACCATTGCAACCACAACTACTACTAATACTTCTATTACTACTAAAACTACTGTTACAATTGCTGCTGCAGCTAAGTAAAAAAGTAAAAGTATTGATTTAAGATCAAAAACAAGATTTTAAATGAAAACTTGGAACATTAAATAATGAAATAAACTGATTTTAATAGAGACACTCAGCAGTACATACAATACCACAGGAGATGAGTATGGGTCAAGCTGTGCATTAGAAGGGCTTTGTTTAGCTCGTGCATTAAAGGGTTAATAATAATATTAACTGATGTTATTGCTACTATTAGCCTCACCAGGCAGTCTGCGGGCGCCTCAGTGATGCAGTGTAAATCAGTCACACGTTGAAGTGCACTGAGCTGAACTGGGAGGTGGAGGAACTGTGTGAGTTGTGTACGTGATCAGTATCTGTTACTTTCCAGCCTTGAAGTGTTAATCAGGCGGAGGAGCTCCAGGAAGCCTCATTCTGAGAAAACTCTCTGTCCAAAAGATCAACAACAAGCTCGCACGCTCACACAGTCCCGGGGTCAGTCTCAGACGGGGCAGCGCTGACGGGACGGTGACCTGTAACCACGAACATCCTTCAAACTAATTTTAGGGTTTTATTTGTAATGTTTTCGGTAAACAGACAAACAGAAGCACTGATCCACGTACACGAGCACTCTGGAGTCTCTGGCTATACGGGTGAACCACTGAGGTTATATATGATAATATTTCAATAACTCTGAGAATAGGAAAGTTATTACATCATAAAAAGCACATCACAACTCTTTATTTATATAGTTTAGTTTACTCTGTCCATCTCTATCCCCCTACTAGTGAACAGAGACACTAGGGGGCAGTAGTAAGCACACTTGCCCGGAGCGCTGGGCAGCCCACAGTACCCGGGGAGCAGTCAGGGGTTAGGTGCCTAGCTCAAGGCTGGTTCCCCAACCTCCAGCCCATGACTGCCCCAGCTCTGCTACAGCTCTGACCGCCGTCCTGGACGTCTCTACATTCTCTCTCTGTCCTTCTCTATCACTCTACAGCTCTGACCACCGTCCTGGACGTATCTACATTCTCTCTCTGTCCTTCTCTATCACTCTACAGCTCTGACCACCGTCCTGGACGTCTCTACATTCTCTCTCTGTCCTTCTCTATCACTCTACAGCTCAGACCACCATCCTGGACGTCTCTACATTCTCTCTCTGTCCTTCTCTATCACTCTACAGCTCAGACCACCATCCTGGACGTCTCTACATTTTCTCTCTGTCCTTCTCTATCACTCTACAGCTCTGACCACCGTCCTGGTAGTATCTACATTCTCTCTCTGTCCTTCTCTATCACTCTACAGCTCAGACCACCATCCTGGACATTTCTACATTTTCTCTCTGTCCTTCTCTATCACTCTACAGCTCAGACCACCGTCCTGGTAGTATCTACATTCTCTCTCTGTCCTTCTCTATCACTCTACAGCTCAGACCACCATCCTGGACCACCGTCCTGGACGTCTCTACATTCTCTCTCAGTCCTAATCTATCTCTTTACAGCTCTGAACGTCGTCCTGGACGTCTCTACATTCTCTCTCTGTCCTTCTCTATCACTCTACAGCTCTGACCACCGTCCTGGACGTATCTACATCCTCTCTCTGTCCTTCTCTATCTCTCTACAGCTCTGACCACCGTCCTGGACGTCTCTACATTCTCTCTCTGTCCTTCTCTATCACTCTACAGCTCAGACCACCGTCCTGGACGTCTCTACATTCTCTCTCTGTCCTTCTCTATCTCTCTACAGCTCTGACCGCCGTCCTGGACATCTCTACATCCTCTCTCTGTCCTTCTCTATCTCTCTACAGCTCTGACCACTGTCCTGGACGTCTCTACATTCTCTCTCTGTCCTTCTCTATCACTCTACAGCTCTGACCACCGTCCTGGACGTCTCTACATCCTCTCTCTGTCCTTCTCTATCTCTCTACAGCTCTGATCGCCGTCCTGGTAGTATCTACATTCTCTCTCTGTCCTTCTCTATCACTCTACAGCTCTGACCACCGTCCTGGACGTCTCTACATCCTCTCTCTGTCCTTCTCTATCTCTCTACAGCTCTGACCGCCGTCCTGGACGTCTCTACATTCTCTCTCTGTCCTTCTCTATCACTCTACAGCTCTGACCACCGTCCTGGACGTCTCTACATCCTCTCTCTGTCCTTCTCTATCTCTCTACAGCTCTGACTGCCGTCCAGGACATCTCTACATCCTCTCTCTGTCCTTCTTTATCTCTCTACAGCTCTGACCACCGTCCTGGACGTATCTACATCCTCTCTCTGTCCTTCTCTATCTCTCTACAGCTCAGACCGCCATCCTGGACGTCTCTACATTCTCTCTCTGTCCTTCTCTATCTCTCTACAGCTCTGACCACCGTCCTGGACGTCTCTACATTCTCTCTCTGTCCTTCTCTATCACTCTACAACTCTGACCACCGTCCTGGACGTATCTACATGCTCTCTCTGTCCTTCTCTATCTCTCTACAGCTCAGACCACCATCCTGGACGTCTCTACATTCTCTCTCTGTCCTTCTCTATCACTCTACAGCTCTGACCACCGTCCTGGACGTATCTACATTCTCTCTCTGTCCTTCTCTATCACTCTACAGCTCAGACCACCATCCTGGACCACCGTCCTGGACGTCTCTACATTCTCTCTCTGTCCTTCTCTATCACTCTACAGCTCAGACCACCATCCTGGACGTATCTACATTCTCTCTCTGTCCTTCTCTATCACTCTACAGCTCAGACCACCATCCTGGACCACCGTCCTGGACGTCTCTACATTCTCTCTCTGTCCTTCTCTATCACTCTACAGCTCAGACCACCGTCCTGGACGTCTCTACATTCTCTCTCTGTCCTTCTCTATCTCTCTACAGCTCTGACCACCGTCCTGGATGTCTCTACATTCTCTCTCTGTCCTTCTCTATCACTCTACAGCTCAGACCAACGTCCTGGACGTCTCTACATTCTCTCTCTGTCCTTCTCTATCACTCTACAGCTCAGACCACCGTCCTGGACGTCTCTACATTCTCTCTCTGTCCTTCTCTATCTCTCTACAGCTCTGACCACCGTCCTGGACGTCTCTACATTCTCTCTCTGTCCTTCTCTATCACTCTACAGCTCAGACCACCATCCTGGACATCTCTACATCCTCTCTCTGTCCTTCTCTATCACTCTACAGCTCAGACCACCATCCTGGACGTCTCTACATTTTCTCTCTGTCCTTCTCTATCACTCTACAGCTCAGACCACCATCCTGGACGTCTCTACATTCTCTCTCTGTCCTTCTCTATCACTCTACAGCTCAGACCACCATCCTGGACGTCTCTACATTTTCTCTCTGTCCTTCTCTATCACTCTACAGCTCTGACCACCGTCCTGGTAGTATCTACATTCTCTCTCTGTCCTTCTCTATCACTCTACAGCTCAGACCACCATCCTGGACGTCTCTACATTTTCTCTCTGTCCTTCTCTATCACTCTACAGCTCAGACCACCGTCCTGGTAGTATCTACATTCTCTCTCTGTCCTTCTCTATCACTCTACAGCTCAGACCACCATCCTGGACCACCGTCCTGGACGTCTCTACATTCTCTCTCAGTCCTAATCTATCTCTTTACAGCTCTGAACGTCGTCCTGGACGTCTCTACATTCTCTCTCTGTCCTTCTCTATCACTCTACAGCTCTGACCACCGTCCTGGACGTCTCTACATTCTCTCTCTGTCCTTCTCTATCACTCTACAGCTCAGACCACCGTCCTGGACGTCTCTACATTCTCTCTCTGTCCTTCTCTATCTCTCTACAGCTCTGACCGCCGTCCTGGACATCTCTACATCCTCTCTCTGTCCTTCTCTATCTCTCTACAGCTCTGACCACTGTCCTGGACGTCTCTACATTCTCTCTCTGTCCTTCTCTATCACTCTACAGCTCTGACCACCGTCCTGGACATCTCTACATCCTCTCTCTGTCCTTCTCTATCTCTCTACAGCTCTGATCGCCGTCCTGGTAGTATCTACATTCTCTCTCTGTCCTTCTCTATCACTCTACAGCTCTGACCACCGTCCTGGACGTCTCTACATCCTCTCTCTGTCCTTCTCTATCTCTCTACAGCTCTGACCGCCGTCCTGGACGTCTCTACATTCTCTCTCTGTCCTTCTCTATCACTCTACAGCTCTGACCACCGTCCTGGACGTCTCTACATCCTCTCTCTGTCCTTCTCTATCTCTCTACAGCTCTGACTGCCGTCCAGGACATCTCTACATCCTCTCTCTGTCCTTCTTTATCTCTCTACAGCTCTGACCACCGTCCTGGACGTATCTACATCCTCTCTCTGTCCTTCTCTATCTCTCTACAGCTCTGACCACCGTCCTGGACGTCTCTACATTCTCTCTCTGTCCTTCTCTATCACTCTACAGCTCAGACCGCCATCCTGGACGTCTCTACATTCTCTCTCTGTCCTTCTCTATCTCTCTACAGCTCTGACCGCCGTCCTGGACGTCTCTACATTCTCTCTCTGTCCTTCTCTATCTCTCTACAGCTCTGATCGCCGTCCTGGACGTCTCTACATTCTCTCTCTGTCCTTCTCTATCTCTCTACAGCTCTGAACGCCGTCCTGGACGTCTCTACATTCTCTCTCTGTCCTTCTCTATCTCTCTACAGCTCTGATCACCGTCCTGGACGTCTCTACATTCTCTCTCTGTCCTTCTCTATCTCTCTACAGCTCTGATCACCGCCCTGGACGTCTCTACATTCTCTCTCTGTCCTTCTCTATCTCTCTACAGCTCTGATCACCGTCCTGGACGTCTCTACATTCTCTTCCTCTCTTTTTCTATCCCCCTACAGCTCTGATCACCATCCTGGATGTCTGTACATTCTCTTTCTGTCCTTCTCTGTCCCCCTGCAGCTGTGACCGCCGTCCTGGACATCTCTAAATTTTCTCTCCGACCTTCTCCACCTCCCTCTTTGTCCTTTTATATCCACCCCTCTCTTTCTTTCTTTCTCTGTCTTTGTCCTTCTCCATCCCCTTCTCTCTCACTCTTTCTCTCTCTCTTTTTCTAACTCTCCCTTTCTCTTTCTCTCGATCTCTCTTTGTCCTTCTCTACCCTCCTCGCTCTTTCTCTCTCATTGTCCTTTACTATCTGCCCTCTCTCTCTTTCTCTCTCTCTGTTCTTCTTTGTCTCTCCTCCCACCTCTGAGAATGCTGTGCTGACTGTAAGTGGGGAGTGCAGGAATCTGCTTTCTAGGAAAATGTGTCTCTCTCCAGGAAAACAACAGAGACACACACACACACACACACACACGGTCGAACACAAGGCTGGTGTATTATTGTTCAGTTTACAACAACCACAGCCCGGCAACACCGCTTGTCACATTCTCAGAAAGCTCACTGTTCTCTGTTTTAGCAGTTCAGCCCCGAACGGAGGGGGGAGGAACCGTGACAGGAACTAAGACCTAAAAGAAGAACTCATCCTCAGCTGCTCGACACAAAGGAAAAAAGAAAATGGAAATTAAACAAAATGAATTTTCATGTTAAGTGAATTATGAATGATTTGGTCTTTAAATCTAAACTAATGTTTTTAGTGAAGTTAAATCACCAGAAGAAGGCAGAACAGTCCTGGAGAAACTTTTTCATTTTCTTTTTTTCTGCAGTCTTTATTTCTCTGAAGTTCTAATATTAATTACAGAGTGTGCTTAAACTACCATATTAACTTTAACTACTGAATATTAATATAAATGAGATGATAACTACTGTATTAGAAATCAGTCTATTGTAGTGGCATTACATATTCACAACTTTACTCTCTGTTACATCACACTCTGTAACATCACACTCTGTAACATCACACTCTGTAACATCACTCTCTGTAATTCTGTAGCATCGCTCTGTACCACCACTCTGTAACATCTAACACCACACTCTGTAATATCACTCTCTGTAACATCACTCTCTGTAACATCACTCTCTGTAACATCACTCTCTGTAACATTACACTTTGTAACATCAGTCTCTGTAATTCTGAAACATCACTCTGTACCGCCACTCTGTAACATCTAACACCACACTCTGTAACATCAAACTTTGTAATATCACTCTCTGTAACATCACACTCTGTAACATCAAACTTTGTAATATCACTCTCTGTAACATTACACTCTGTAACATCACACTCTGTAACATCACACTTTGTAACATTACTCTCTGTAATTATGTAACATCGCTCTGTATTACCACTCTGTAGAATCTAACATCACACTCTGTAATATCACTCTCTGTAACATCACTCTCTGTAACATCACACTCTATAACATCACACTTTGTAACATCAGTCTCTGTAATTCTGAAACATCACTCTGTACCAACATTCTGTAACATCTAATAATCACACTTTGTAACATCACTCTCTGTAGCATCACAGTCTGTAACATCACACTTTGTAACATCACACTCTGTAACATCACTCTGTAATTATGTAACATCGCTCTGTATCACCACTCTGTTACTTCTAACATCACACTCTGTAACATCACACTCTGTAATTTTGTAACATCACTCTGTACCACCACTCTGTAACATCTAACATCACACTCTGTAACATCACACTTTGTAACATCACTCTCTGTAATTTTGTAACATCACTCTGTACCACCACTCTGTAACATCTAACATCACACTCTGTAACATCACTCTCTGTAATTTTGTAACATCACTCTGTACCACCACTCTGTAACATCTAACATCACACTCTGTAACATCACACTCTGTAACATCACACTTTGTAACATCACACTCTGTAACATCACACTCTGTAACATCACACTTTGTAACATCACCCTCTGTAATTTTATAACATCACTCTGTACCACCACTCTGTAACATCTAACATCACACTCTGTAACATCACACTTTGTAACATCACTCTCTGTAATTCTGTAACATCACTCTGTACCACCACTCTGTAACATCCAACATCACACTCTGTAACATCACACTTTGTAACATCACCCTCTGTAATTATGTAACATCACTCTGTACCTCTAGCCTCTATATCTGTTTATACACACTTCCAGTCAAAGGTTTTAGATCACTACCAATCAAACTGTCAGGCACGTTGACAGAACCATCGAACGCGGAAGGTAGATGTAACAAAAAGGTTCTTTAATAGGGCACACCAGAGGAACGGTCCAAAACCAACAGAGCAATATACACCAAAGGGAGGAGCAAAAACACGGAAGTCAAAGACAAAGCACAGGTCGATAACGAGTAGTCAATACACAGAAAACACTCTTTAAAATAACAACCTTGCAAGGAAATGAGGGAGCAGGCGATACATATACATATACACGTGATGGTGATGTCATACGCCGATGGATTCTGGGGTATGTAGTCCACAGGCTGAGCAGACTCACCAGTGGAGGTGCAGGGAGTGGCACAAATGATCAATCAAAAGTAGTGGTGTAAAAGTGTTGGCGTGTAGCGTTCTAAAACTTGAATATCATTGCTTTTCCAAGATAAACATGCATCTCCAATTTTGTCAATATAAATTTATGTCATCACGACAGCTGCTTATTTCATTTCGTAAAAGTTTCATGATGAATGGACCAATAGAAATGCTTCAAACTCACTTGGGATATTTTCTGGTTCCATTGGAAGTTAAGAAGGTTATTGTCCTCTCCTGTGAAGTTACTATTTTGAGATATATATGTATACTGTATGGAAAATGTATACAAAACAGCCTTTCTTGTTGAAAGTAGGTACAGGGTCAAATGACTCATGACTCTAAAGACTCATTGTCAATGCAGTTCAGGGTAAAAGTTGCTAACTTTGCGCTCTACAGGGGCCGAGCGCAGGTGGGCGAGGGTTAACGCGTGAGGAGATGCAGTCATTCTTCCTGGAAAGTCACACACTTGTGCTCCCTCCTCCTCGCTTTTCTTAGAAAGAGCTCCGAGCTGCAGCTGAGTGCCGCGATGGGGGAGTTATAAAAGGCTTCAATAAAGCAAACATAAACACTTCCACTGAGCGCGGGTGACACTTTTATATTTACACACATTAAACTCGCTTGGTAAATCCTCCCAGTTCATTAAATGGTTTAAATGTTTTATAATGCTTTATAGCTGTAATTTATTGTTTTACATTGTTTTAAGCTGTAGTCAAACTGAAACATAATTTAGAATGTAGATATGGGAGCACAACCCTTAACAAAACAAAGAATTCAAAACAGGCTGTTTTTGCAGCTCAAACCATACACACTCCACACAGACACTGGGAGACCATACACACTCCACACAGACACTGAGAGACCATACACACTCTACACAGACACCGAGAGACCATACACACTCCACACAGACACCGGGAGACCATACACACTCCACACAGACACCGGGAGACCATACACACTCCACACAGACACTGGGAGACCATACACACTCCACACAGACACTGAGAGACCATACACACTCCACACAGACACTGAGAGACCATACACACTCCACACAGACACTGGGAGACCATACACACTCCACACAGACACTGGGAGACCATACACACTCCACACAGACACTGGGAGACCATACAGACTCCACACAGACACTGAGAGACCATACACACTCCACACAGACACCGAGAGACCATACACACTCCACACAGACACCGAGAGACCATACACACTCCACACAGACACCGAGAGACCATACACACTCCACACAGACACCGGGAGACCATACACACTCCACACAGACACCGGGAGACCATACACACTCCACACAGACACCGAGAGACCATACACACTCCACACAGACACCGGGAGACCATACACACTCCACACAGACACCGGGAGACCATACACACTCCACACAGACACCGAGAGACCATACACACTCCACACAGACACCGGGAGACCATACACACTCCACACAGACACCGGGAGACCATACACACTCCACACAGACACTGGGAGACCATACACACTCCACACAGACACCGGGAGACCATACACACTCCACACAGACACCGGGAGACCATACACACTCCACACAGACACTGGGAGACCATACACACTCCACACAGACACTGAGAGACCATACACACTCCACACAGACACTGAGAGACCATACACACTCCACACAGACACTGAGAGACCATACACACTCCACACAGACACTGAGAGACCATACACACTCCACACAGACACTGAGAGACCATACACACTCCACACAGACACTGGGAGACCATACACACTCCACACAGACACTGAGAGACCATACACACTCTACACAGACACTGGGAGACCATACACACTCCACACAGACACTGAGAGACCATACACACTCCACACAGACACTGGGAGACCATACACACTCTACACAGACACTGGGAGACCATACACACTCCACACAGACACTGGGAGACCATACACACTCCACACAGACACTGGGAGATCAAACACACTCCACACAGACACTGGGAGATCATACACACTCCACACAGACACTGGGAGATCAAACACACTCCACACAGACACCGGGAGACCATACACACTCCACACAGACACTGAGAGACCATACACACTCCACACAGACACCGGGAGACCATACACACTCCACACAGACACCGGGAGACCATACACACTCCACACAGACACCGGGAGACCATACACACTCCACACAGACACCGGGAGACCATACACACTCCACACAGACACTGGGAGACCATACACACTCCACACAGACACTGGGAGACCGTACACACTCCACACAGACACTGGGAGACCGTACACACTCTACACAGACACTGGGAGACCATACACACTCCACACAGACACTGGGAGACCATACACACTCCACACAGACACTGGGAGATCAAACACACTCCACACAGACACCGGGAGACCATACACACTCCACACAGACACCGGGAGACCATACACACTCCACACAGACACTGAGAGACCATACACACTCCACACAGACACTGGGAGACCATACACACTCTACACAGACACTGGGAGACCATACACACTCCACACAGACACTGGGAGACCATACACACTCCACACAGACACCGGGAGATCAAACACACTCCACACAGACACCGGGAGATCATACACACTCCACACAGACACCGGGAGACCATACACACTCCACACAGACACCGGGAGACCATACACACTCCACATAGACACTGGGAGATCAAACACACTCCACACAGACACTGGGAGACCATACACACTCCACACAGACACCGGGAGACCATACACACTCCACACAGACACCGGGAGACCATACACACTCCACACAGACACTGGGAGACCATACACACTCCACACAGGCACTGGGAGATCAAACACACTCCACACAGACACTGGGAGATCATACACACTCCACACAGACACTGGGAGACCATACACACTCCACACAGACACCGGGAGACCATACACACTCCACACAGACACCGGGAGACCATACACACTCCACACAGACACTGGGAGACCATACACACTCCACACAGACACCGGGAGACCATACACACTCCACATAGACACTGGGAGATCAAACACACTCCACACAGACACCGGGAGACCATACACACTCCACACAGACACCGGGAGACCATACACACTCCACACAGACACCGGGAGACCATACACACTCCACACAGACACCGGGAGACCATACACACTCCACATAGACACTGGGAGATCAAACACACTCCACACAGACACTGGGAGACCATACACACTCCACACAGACACCGGGAGACCATACACACTCCACACAGACACCGGGAGACCATACACACTCCACACAGACACTGGGAGACCATACACACTCCACACAGGCACTGGGAGATCAAACACACTCCACACAGACACTGGGAGATCATACACACTCCACACAGACACTGGGAGACCATACACACTCCACACAGACACTGGGAGATCATACACACTCCACACAGACACTGGGAGACCATACACACTCCACACAGACACTGGGAGATCATACACACTCCACACAGACACTGGGAGACCATACACACTCCACACAGACACTGGGAGATCATACACACTCCACACAGACACTGGGAGACCATACACACTCCACACAGACACTGGGAGATCATACACACTCCACACAGACACTGGGAGATCAAACACACTCCACACAGACACTGGGAGATCATACACACTCCACACAGACACTGGGAGACCATACACACTCCACACAGACACTGGGAGACCATACACACTCCACACAGACACTGGGAGATCATACACACTCCACACAGACACTGAGAGACCATACACACTCCACACAGACACCGGGAGACCATACACACTCTACACAGACACTGGGAGACCATACACACTCCACACAGACACTGGGAGACCATACACACTCTACACAGACACTGGGAGACCATACACACTCCACACAGACACTGGGAGACCATACACACTCCACACAGGCACTGGGAGATCAAACACACTCCACACAGACACTGGGAGATCATACACACTCCACACAGACACTGGGAGACCATATACACTCCACGTATATATATATATATATATATATATATATATATATATATATATATATATATATATATATATATATATATATATATATATATATATATAAATAACCCTTTTTTAAGTGTTTTTCCAACTTAAGAGAGACCAAACAAACATGTTTAGCTGGTTTTATATCATAAAAATGTTTACTTTTATTGAGCAAAATTGGTAAAAGTGGTAAAATAAAAAACAAACTCAAAAATAAATGGCTACAACAGTAAATCCAACAACATACAGCAAGCCATTTTTCAAACAGTACCAAATAATACAACACATAAAAAACAGTGGTGAATACAAATACTCTGTAGTTTGATGGTTTGTGTTAATAAGCGTGTTTATATGCTGTAAAAATGTATAAGGAATATTTCAAACAAAAAAAGTTCCTACATTAATATAAATGTTTGCAGTTATACAGCACTGTGCAAAAGTCAAACCATTTATTTATTTAATACTCCAGTAAAACTTAAAATTAGATGCAAAATAATCCACTTACGTAATGACATTTCCTTCACAGGAGTTCATGCAAAGCTACAGAGACTATAATGTGATTCCTAACAACCACCTGGGAGACCTAGCAGATAAACAGCATATTAGAGCAGCAAGCTACTTCAGATCTGAGAGAAGACACCTCAACATTATGGGGTCTAACTGTTCAAGTAGCTCCTCACTGAGAACAGGAGATACAGACACATGAAACGAAGAAGCTGCTGCTGTTCTCAGAACAATGGACTGACAACAGTCCAGAACCTCAACACCACTGAATGGACTGATTGCCACAGAGTCCAGAACCTCAATAACACTGAATGGACTGACTGCCACAGAGTCCAGAACATCAATACCACTGAATGGACTGACTGCCACAGAGTCCAGAACCTCAACACCACTGAATGGACTGACTACTCCAGAGTCCAGAACCTCAACATCACTAAATGGACTGACCACCGAAGAGTCCAGAATCTTAACACCACTGAATGGACTGACCACCCCAGAGTCCAGAACCTCAACACCACTGAATGAAATGAGCACCCTAGAGTCCAGAACCTCAACACCACTGAATGGACTGAGCACCCCAGAGTATAGAACCTCAACATCACTGAATGGACTGACTGCTACAGAGTCCAGAACCTCAACACCACTGAATGGACTGACCACTGAAAAGTCTAGAATCTTATCACCACTGAATGGACTGACTACAACAGAGTCCAGAACCTCAACACCACTGAATGAAATGAGCACCCTAGAGTCCAGAACCTCAACACCACTGAATGGACTGAGCATCCCAGAGCCCAGGACTTCAACACCACTGAATAAACTGAGCACCCAAGAGTACAGAACCCTAAACATCTCTGAACTGACTGACCACCCCAGAGCCCAGAACCTCACGATCACTGAGTGTGTTTGAGGTTATTTGGATGGTGAGACCAAACTGAATTGAAAGTAAGTCTCCTGAGAATAGCTGAAGCTGTAATGAAGGTGAGGAGTGGACACAGTGTTTAGTATTATATTTTAAACAAATGGTTTAATGGCTGGATATGAAATAAATGAAAGGTTGTCTCTGACTGGTCTCCACTGGCATAACGAAAAAAGCCCAGATTGAATTGTATCACACATGCAAGCAGACAAGTGTGCGGCTGCATCGGGCCTACAAAATCTAATCCACACAGAAAGCAGGTCCAAGCTTGCATGGCGAAAGAACAATAACATTAGACACCTTAGCTGATAGTTAAAGACCTTTTTCTTATTAATAAGTGTATTTTCACTACTTATCATTAAAACAATAGAGCATGATACTACCACCACCATGCTTCACAGTTAGTACAGTGTTCTTGACTGCCTGGACACTGAGACCAAGCAAGCTAATTCAAGATCTCTGCATTTAACTCATCCATACAGTAAAACACTCACATAAACAGACACACTAGGGGGCAGTGAGCACACTTGCCCGGAGCAGTGGTCAGCCCTACCACAGCGCCCGGGGAGCAGGCAGGAGTTAGGAGCCTTGCTCAAGGACACATAAGTTGTGTCCTGTCAGTTCAAAGGATCACACTGGCAACCTTCCTCCCAAACCTCCAGCCCATGACCGCCCCCATATACACTACTGTGTAAAGGTCTGAGGCACCTAAGCTGAGTTTAAAAGCCTGATCAGTAAGTGTATGTTCACAAGTAAGAGCACCAGAACAGATGTAAATAATCATACATACAATACAAAGTAACATGAATATCTTATTGTGAGAGAAATAGTGTAGATCCAGATTTCTCCTGGACGCCCCAGACATTGTATGAATGTATTCAGTTCCTTCAGCAGCAAATCTTGATTTATCTTAATGAAGTACTGAGCAGTCAAAGCAGGTATTAGATGAGAACTGATAATAATACTGGGTTGTTTAGGAGAAGCTTGGAAAGGGTTAATAAACACACTGGAGTATGGAAAAGCACTACTTACTCTATTAATACTGCTTAATATATAATGATAAAAAGTGTTTTGCTGAGTAAATAAAAGCTTCTTTTTAAATATAACAATGTCCCCATGTGTCCTAAAACTTTTGCACAGTACTGTATCATTATTCCCTTCATAATAAGAGTATATAACTTACACCTCTGTAGTACATTTCCACTTTAGTCTTCCACATTTTGGCTTTTTAGGTTTTCTATTAGGCAATCCTGGTATTAAAAACATAAACAAGGCTACGTTAAGGTGGTCCTATATCTGCAGTGGTAAAGAAGTAGTCAGCACCAAAAGCAGGTAGGGATGTTGAGCCAAACTGAACCTTGCGTTGGAGAAGTGGCTTTATTTCCTAGCCGGCTGGGCGGTGTGATGGTGATATGCTTTACTGCGGCACGTAACTATGAAGACTATATTTCAAAATTATTAAGTGTCAAATTGCTATGATTGCTGGTGGGCCCACTAATTGGTGGTCAGCAGACACACCAACAAAATCAGTGTACTATCCTCTCAACTGGGGCACTATCCTCTAAACAAGTGTGCTATCCTCTAAACAAGTGTGCTATCCTCTAAACAAGTGTGCTATCCTCTAAACAAGTGCGCTATCTCCTAAACGAGTGTGCTATCCTCTAAACGAGTGTGCTATCTCCTAAATGAGTGTGCTATCTCCTAAATGAGTGTGCTATCTCCTAAACAAGTGTGCTATCTCCTAAACAAGCGTGTTATCTCCTAAATAAGTGTGCTATCCTCTAAACAAGTGTGCTATCCTCTAAACGAGTGTGCTATCCTCTAAACAAGTGTGCTATCTCCTAAATAAGTGTGCTATCCTCTAAACGAGAGTGCTATCTCCTAAACAAGTGTGTTATCTCCTAAATAAGTGTGTTATCCTCTAAACAAGTGTGCTATTCTCTAAACGAGTGTGCTATCCTCTAAATGAGTGTGCTATCTCCTAAGCAAGTGCCCTATTCTCTAAACAAGCACGCTATACTCTAAACGAGTGTGCTATCTTCTAAACAAGTGCACTATCCTCCAAAAGATTGTGCTGTCCTTTAAACCAATGAGCTATCTTCTAAACGAGTGTGCTCCCTTCTAAAACAAGTGCACTATTCTCTAAATAAGTGCACTATCCTCTAAACAAATATGCCATCCAAGCGCGCTATCTTCTAAACAAGCGTTCTCTTCTCTAAACAAGTGTGCTATCCTCTAAAGAAGCACGCTATCTTCTAAACTATTGTGTTATCGTCTAAACGAGTGTGCTATCCTCTGAAAAAGTGTGCTAAACAAGTGCGTTATCCTCTCAACTGGGGTGCTTTCCTCTAAACTAGTGTGTTAAATGGGGATGCTGTCTTCTAAACTAGTGTGCTATCCTCTAAACGAGTCCACAACGAGTCATTTTAGCGTCTATAGCAAAGCCTAGCCTGTGTTGTGGTGTAGCATGGTTGGCCTGCCAACTAAACTCTCTTCCAAGCTCCACAGAACAAGTTTAATCTTCTGTTCTTTAGACGTTCGCTTGAGTCTTTATTTTTAATCATCTAAACGTGTGTCTGTGCTTTAGTTGGCTAGAATCCAACGTGTTCTGTGGTGAGAAGCGCTGTTAGCCTGTAAAGCTAACGCTAACCAGCTCCTTTCTCTAGTTAGCAGCACTAACAGTGATCAGTTGCTCGAAAGATGGTGTGATATTTATTAAATGACAGTCTAAAAATGTTCACTGAGTTTACATATTTGGTATGTAATGTGAACCTTTTAAATTTTGAGTTCACGTTAACGTTAGAACAGACTGTGTACCGCAGCTAGTTTGTCTTAACCACCCAGCACTAGTTCCTAATTCAAATTTTCTGGTTTAAATTGGGTTCTGTTAGGTTGGTTCAGCTTTTGTTCTCCTATTTTTAAGTATTAGCATCCCAGCTGGTACACAAACCAACTTTCAATGTTGAAATATGGTTGAAATAACATCTGTTGTTGTTTTGATGGTTGTGCAAATGTTGAAATTTTGACATAGAGCCAACATTATGTCTTCAACATTCTGCCTTTTGGAGCACTTCATAGCATGTATACATATACAGAGAAAATAAAATAATAAAGTTATTAATTTTTCATTATAGCATACAGTTTTTCCCTCTCCCATACAATTCTGAACATCCCAAATGTGAGCTATGGTTTATTCAAGGTTGAAAGATCAATGTTATATCAATGTTGCTTCACTTTTGCCAATCAACACCAAATCCAATGTTGATTCAACCATAACATTAACATTGATTCATTCGTTGAAATGCATGCTGGGATTTAATTTTTTAATGGAAAGTATCCAAGCAGTGAAGAATAGAGCCGTACAGAGGCCTGAAAGTTCCACTGCTGTTCTCTGTAAGTACCGAATTATCTGTGGCCCTCAAACCTTTTTATTACATGTTGGTTTAAAAGAGTTTTTCTTTTAAGAAAGGTTTTAGTGAAATACAGAATCCTGTTTGAAAGATAGGTGTGAAGAACCTTCAAACGGCACAATTTAAATCAACCAGTTTAAAGAAACATAAAAAATCTGGAAATACTGAATTTCATTGGGGCCTATTTTGCCTCACAGCGCCGTGCATGTTATGTATTCCTCCACCAGCAATGGATTATAAGCCCAAAACTATCATAAAACAGAGTCTCAGACATCAGGCAGTGTATTTATAACTGTAATAACTTCCCGTGAGGGAGCTTTTAGAGGTGGACATCTGGTTCCATTCACCACCACTGTGAAGAATTCTGACTCAGCGAGTTTCTCTACAACCACGTCAACCCATTTAATTGCAGAGAAGCTCGAACAATGTGTGGAATTTACCTTTGGGAGGGGTTTTGGACCCTTTTAGAACTTTCTCACACATTTCGTTTACAAAGGTAATGCTCTATAGAACCATCCATTAACAGACTCCTTTATGGACATTGGTTCATGTAATAAATAGAAATGTGTTTATTTAGTTTAGAGTTTAAACTTATTCACTTTGCACAGTGAGTGGAAATAGAACTCCTTTGTTGAAGTGCTATAATGGAACATTTTGGTCGTGTTGCATGCCGGTTTCCTTCCTTTCTAATGATATGTTTGTTTATTTGTCTGTTTAAGTTTCCAGAAAACATCAGGCGCAAGGAAAGCGGAGGAATCTGAAGCTGCTGTAAATGCAGGCTGCTGAACCGGCCTGTTGCCAGATATCTGATACGCATATCATCTTTTCTTTGAAGTCCAAACACATGTGGAATCTGATCTTTTCCGTTTTGGCTTTGCTGATGCTCTGAGCCAATGACAACAAGCTGAAAGAGTAAAGTAGGAGACCCCCAACAGACCAGGCTCAAGTGACAGTGTGCTCAATACAGCCAAATATAGCACCTCAAGGTAACCTGTGTTATTTATATCAAGTTTGTTGGTCTGAGACAATTAGCTTATCCGTTCCAGAGGATCTTACAGGGTCCAATTGGTTTACAGTGGTGGTGAATGGAACCAGACGTCCACCTCTAAAAGCTCCCTGGTCTTATCCATTCATGGTGGAGGGATAATAAAATAATCCCAAAAGGAAACATATTATTTTTAGATTCCATATAAACTCAGAAGACACTGTAGGTTGGGTTGGAGACCCCTGGTTCCAATCACCACCACTGTGAACAACATCTGAAGCATATCACACCAAAACCCACTTTAAATAACTTTGTTAAGAAATTTAGCAAAATTGGTGGACTTTCCACAGATGGTCATGACAGTGGTTCAAGTAATGACCTCGCCTGGCACTAATAAAAAGGGAAAGACAACAATATTTCAGATTTCATCAACGATGTAATCAAATACCGCCAATATCAAAACAAAGAGAAAATACAAAAACAAATACTGTTGGACTCAGAACATGGTTTAAGACATCATGCGTTTTTGGAACAGCAATTCCACCCAGTTTTCTGTGTTTCCTTGTGAAACATTCTGTTCTAGATACAGTCAGAACTGTTCACAGTGGTGGTGAATGGAACCAGACGTCTACTATAGAAGCTCCCTCACAGAAAGCTATTACAGTAAATGGTAATAAATAGTCTGATGTCTGAGATGCTGTTTATGATTTCGGCCTTAGTTTCGGCCTTAAAATCCACTCACAGTGGAGGGATACATAACATGCAGGGCGCTGTGAGACAAAATAGTCCCCATAGAAAATGTATTATTTTCATATAAACACTCTCTACGTTCACTGGTGGGAAAATAAACTGTGTATATTTGTGTTGTAGACATGGTGATTCCTGGTTCCCATCACCACCACCACTGTAAAAACCATCTGAACTGCTTCCCCTTTTGAACTTGCACAGATTAAATGTGCATGATTTCCTTTCAGATGACTCACTTTTTGGCAAAAAGTGAAGATATGATGGGTTTGAAAGGAGCTACACATTAGAATTGGGTCAAATCAGTGCCTGGCTGAGTTCAGAGTCTACAGTACGAAGGGGTATTCCAGCAGGAAGTCCTTGAGTCTCTCAGGCAGGGGTAAGTCCCTGTGGTCCCGCGAATGCTGGTTTATGACCACACGGCACAGATGCTGTAAACTGCGGGCCGCCTTGTGCCGCGGCCTGGTCAGCTTCAGCTGCAGGGTGGTTTCCGAAGCCGAGTGGTGGTGCGCGGCCGTGTCCTGCAAGTCGCGGCCCATCTCCGGCTCCTCGTGAACGGCCTGCCGCCGGTAAGCCAGAGCGTAATACTGCACCAGGTCCACCGCACCTTTAAACTGCCGCAGGTGAGGTCGAGCCATCACCGTGGAATCAAAGCCGAACTGCCCGTCCGAATACTCCACGCGCAGGTGTGTGGTGCCCAGAGAGGTTTTGACGGACAGGGTGAGAAGATATCCCGGGTTGGAACTGTCCCGCAGCAGGAACGCACCGTCCAGCGCATCGTTCAGGAGCTGTTTGGCCTCCGCAGCTGTTATAGATCCCCAGTACCAGCCTGGAAGGAGGAGAACAGGGGAAAACTGATACATCCACATGGAAAACTATAGACGGGAATTCTGTATATTTAACAGTAGGCCTGTATTTTAACAGGAAAATACCGTATTCAGTACTTCACAGTGAAATTGATATATTTTCTATAATAACACAGTAGAAAACTCAGATTAGCATCAAGCTGGGCAGTTAAAAACACAAACATTTATAGAGAAACATTACTTTTATTTATTTTTATTTATACCTTTCTGGTAATATTTGCGCAAATTATAAGTATAAAGGTGTGTTTGCATTTAAAACTGCTTAGTTACGGCATTTTGTGCATTTAATCTCTAATTAGTTTCTACTAACCTTCTACCTTCATTACCTTCATCATCACACTGACTGTTCTTCATCTGTAGTACAATTAATCTTAGTTATATCATATGATAATCATATAAGCACACCTGAGCAGCTGAAAAGGAGTATATGGTGGTACACTCAGTATATCAGTACTGTTTGAGTAGTTTGAGTAGGAGGATGGGTCTTGGTTCCTCCCAAGGTTTCTTCCTCCAGCTTTCAGGGAGTTTGTCCTTGCCACTGTCACCTGTGGCTTGCTCACTGGGTTTTTAATGTTTTTTCTATGATTTCTATGACTTCCTTCTATGTTTTTATTTTCTTCTTCTGCTTATTTATGCTCTATTGAATTTTTCTTATCACTAAATTTCTGTAAAGCTGCTTTGTGTCATCAGTTGTTACTGTAAAAGTGCTATACAAATAAATCTGATTTGATTTCATCTCTGTCCAATAAAAAGGTTTCTTTAATTTTTCAGTTTTCTACATCATTTGAGCTCAGCAGCTGTTCTTTACATTGTGTGAAATTTCATGATAATTGGAATATCAGAAATGCTCCAACATTTAATGCAAAATTTGAACTTTTTACATTGACTTACATTGAAAATGAAGAATGTTTTTGTCTCCTCCTGTAAAGTCACTATTTTGGGGAATCTTGTTTTTTCTTAAGACAGTGACGAAAGACATTTAGTAAATATTGTAACTGATGGAGAAACAAAACCTTGTTTTACAAAATCTTATTTTATAATCCAAAAAGTATTTTTGGATCATTTCTGTTGATACGGTAATTCTAAAATTGTCAAATTATGCAAACAAAGGAATAAAAATCACCAAACATGGAAATTTTTGTGTGACAGTGATGAGACATTCACTGAAAATTTATTTTGATTACAAAATATATTGTTACTATCCAAAAAAAATCATGTGTCTCCATTTCTGTTGATTTTTATTTGTGTGCATAATTTTAACATGACAGCTGTTGTTAACATTGTGTCTACATTTCTGTTGATTTTTATTTGTGTGCATAATTTTAACATGACAGCTGTTGTTAACATTGTGTAAAAATTTGATACGATTGGACCAATAGAAACATTCCAAAATAGCAAAAAAATCTAAACTAAAAAATAAATTCTTTATTTTAAACTAAAAATAAAGAATGTTTTGGTTTGATAGAGTAACCATTTTGGAGATATTTGTTTTTCTTTAAACACTGAAGATATATTTACACACTACTGCTAGAAAGTCTGGGGTCACTGGGTTCAGTGTAATATATTAAAATGCTGGTATAAAATAATTCTACAATAAAATTAATTTCTGAGTAAGTTTTAGACAGTTTGTAGAATGCTGTAAAAACAAAGATGTTTGAAATGATGAAAACTTGTAAGTGAAAAAGAACCTCATATATGAAACCTATAACTAAATATTATTAATTAAACAAATTCTATTTAAATTCCTGTAAATATTATTTTATTACTAATGCCTTACTAGTTTAATTATAGCTTATTATTAAATAACACCTCAATTTGTTTATCATGTACTACTCTGTAAAAGGTGCTTTATTGGTACTGCCTAAAATACTTTATGTAATACTTCAATTCATGTGGTAACAAGCAATTAAACTAATCACTTAAAAATGATTTTGAAAAAACTGTATATTGTAACTATAATTTTAGGTTAAAAAACTAGTTCAATTGCTTCAAAGTATTTTTAGTTTGTTCATTTTTGTTCCCAAATTACTGTTCATTTGTAGATTTCCAGTAAATAACTGACTACTGAGCTACATTACCTTTATAGCTGCTCTGTAAAAATATTATAATTATGATGTGTTACTGTAAGGGCAATTACTTTTAATTGAACTTTAAGTAGAAAAAGTATAAAACACACAATTGTTTTAAGTTCAACTTATGTAGATAATGTTGAGGTGCAGATGATTGTGGAGTATACAGGATATACAGTTATATACTACAGTAAATCATTATGAAAGTGATTTAATCAGAAATGTACCGTAAAAAAACATATTTTCAAATAAGAAACAATTTACAATTCTAAGATTAGGATTAAGTTGCTTTTGTTGACATTGTATGTGTCTTCACAGAGCTCTAATTATTATTATCCATATTCTACACAGATTAATTTGCTTTAGAAAAATATAATTTGTATTTCAGAACAAAAGACTCCAAAGTAAATTTTCTTTATTTACATAACACAGAATTTCTATTCTAATCTACTAATCTATTCAATTCAGTGTTTAATTAAAACATATACAACCTCCTGGTACTTACTGGCTTATAACAAGACTTACTAAAGAAAACGTCCCAGTGCTACTAATAATAAATCTTTATTAAAACATCACTTTGGCATCTCTGGGGATCAGAACAATTACACTCACAAATAAAAAGAAAAAAAAAACAATTTTATTGCAAAATTTCTGTTGATTTGCTGAACTTAATTAACATATTGGGTTAATTACACTGTAGAAATGTTTTTTTTTGGTTCCACCTAAAAAACAATTTGATTTGTTTGTATGTTTGTATGTTTCTTCTTAAAACAGTTACACATCCTTTCAGACCCACAACATCGAGGTGTCTTCAGATCTGAAGGCGAAGCTTATTTGATGGAGACTTCCAGGTGGTTGTTAGGAATCACATTCCTAATATGGGGCAAAATTTCTGTTAATTTGCTCAACTTAATTAACATATTGGGTTAATTACACTGTAGAAATGTTTTTTGGTTCAATCTAAAAAAACTTCATGTTGCAACAAGTACTTATACTTGTTTTCCTTAAAAAAGTTACTTTAATTAAAAGAATTGTTCATCCAAACAACTTATTTAGCTTATATAAAACTGTTTCATATGCTTGTTACCATATGATAGCAGTTTTTTAAAGGTTGAAGCAACAAACCACATATTACAGTGTAATAAAATGTTTTGTATACAGAAACATTTGCTGCTTTATGAACAAAACCTTATATTTTCTTTTTTGTTGTTTTTCAATTCTTTACATAATTTGAAAATGCCTGTTATTTTTTTACATTGTGTGTAAATTTTGTGATGAACAAACTAAAAGAAATGGCCCAAAGTTACTTGGAGAGGCGCCTGGATTTATTGGCTTACGTGAAAATAAAGTATGTTTTTTTCTTCTACTGTAAAGTTAAAGATTTAAACAATACAGTTCTCCTTCATCTGACTATTCTTTCAATTTATTAGTAAAAATTCTGTTCATTAATAACAAATATTCTTTGTGGCTGACAATTAATAGAATAAGAAATTGCATGCTGAGTACAGAGCTGTGCAAAAGTCTGAGACCAGCCCTCATTTATCCAGAGTACAGTTTAAATATCCTTTAAATACAACAACTGATGAAACAGCAGCATCAGGAACGAAGTGTAACATCAGGTGTGTGAGTATTTAGTGTGTCACTCTTTACTTTCATTCCAGCTTTTATTCTTCTCAGGAGACTCACTTTCAGTTCAGACTCACCACCAAAGTTCAGTCTCAGAAGCTGCTTCTGCTTCTTACCATCCAAATAACCCCAAACACACTCAGTGGTGTTGAGGGTCTGGACTCTGGGGTGGTCAGTCCATTGTTCTGAGAGTGAAGTTCTTCGTTTGGTGTGTCTGTATCTTCTTGAACAGCTACACATCCTTTCAGACCAACAACATCAAGGTGTCTTCAGATCTGAAGGAGGAGCTTATTTGATGGAGACTTCCAGGTGGTTGTTAGGAATCACATTTTCTCTGTAGCTTCTTGAGCTTCTTTGGGAACTTCTGTATGTATATGTCTGTATGGGTTAGTGTGAGTTGTGCTGGTGTGAGTGGATCAGACACAGCAGTGCTGCTGCCAGAGTTGTAAACACCTCAGTGTCACTGCTGGACTGAGAATCGTCCACCAACCAAAACTATCCAGACAGCAGTGTCCTGTGGGCGGCGTCCTGTGTCCACTGATGAAGAACTAGAGGAACACAAACTGTGCAGCAGCAGATGAGCTACTGTCTCTGACTTTACATCTACAAGGTGGACCAGCAAGTAGTAGGAGTGTCTAATAGAGTGGACAGTGAGTGGACACAGTGTTTAAACACTCCAGCAGCAGCACTGCTGTGTCAGATCCGCTCACACCAGCACAACACACACTAACACACCACCACCACCCTAATAGTTTCTGCTCTGTGGGGGTCCTGATCATTAAAGAACAGAGTAATAAAGTATACAGAGAATCAGATGAACTACAGTCTGTAAGTAGAGCTCTTGTATGGTCAGTGGAGCTGATACAGTGGACAGTGAGTGGAGGTCCTGTATGGTCAGTGGAGCTGATACAGTGGACAGTGTTTATATATATATATATATATATATATATATATATATATATATATATATATATATATATATATATATATATATATATATATATATATATGTGTGTGTGTGTGTGTGTGTGTGTGTGTGTGTGTGTGTGTGTTAAATAAAAGGAAGGCTGGTCTCTGACTTTGGACAGTACTGTATGTACTACAGTGAAGCTGCTCATACTGTTCCCTGTATGTACCTACCTGACTCGTTGAGTTGAGTCATAGCTTTCTGCAGTCTCTTGGCATGCTCTGACGAGTCCACTCTATTTGGCTCCAGCTCGCGGTCCTTAACTCGGACGGCGATGTCTGACTTCTCGGGTTGAATGTTAGGAAAGATGTCTTGGCCATGCAGCGCTGTGGGCCCGGGGGGTTCGGGCAGTGGTTGGCCTGGAGCATCCAGCCTAAAGTTGCCCCTCTGCACCAAAATCTGTTCAGTCCCTGCTGATCTGGAGATGCACTGTGTGTGCCCCATATAAAATCTGAAGAAATAGGAGATGAGCAGTGATTATTTAGCTTGGCAGCTTATTGAATTGTCGAAGAAAGTGTATATATATATATATATATATATATATATATATATATATATATATATATATAATGGAGTAATTACTATGCAAACATTGATTTCAGAGAGTTGTTTGGTGTGAAACTCTCTGTTCTAGACACAGTCAGAGCTGTTCACAGTGGTCTTGAATGGAACCAGACGTCCGCCTTTATTACAGACGTCCACAGTTATTACGGTAAATGGTTATAAATACACTGCCTGATTTCTTAGACTTTGTTTTATGTTAGTTTTGGCCTTAAAATCCATTCATGGTGGAAGGATACATACAATTCAGGGTGCTGTGAGGCAAAATAGTCCCCTGGTTTCCATCACCACCACTGTTTAAGCTGACATCTACACAAAAATGTTGGCGCTAAGTAAATCTAGTTGAGACCCTTCTAATGCACAACATTCATTATCAGTATTCATTTAGTATGTTATTGTATGTACTGCTGAGTGTCTCTATTAAAATCAGTTTATTTTATTATTTAATGTGTTCATTAAAAATCTAAATTTATTAAATTTATTACTTTACTTTAACCTCATTTATTTACTTTATTAACAAAAGTAGTGTTTGTATATTTGTTCTTCACTGCAAATGTTTATAGATGTTTACAAACTGTTACTATCAGATTCCATAGTAAACACATAAGGTTTACTTTGTGTTGTGTGTTAGAAGGGCAGTAATAAAAACAATTAAAAATGACTTTTATTTAATAAAGTAAATAATGAAATCAGGATTTGTGATGATCAAAAACAAGTACACTGAGGAATTTGTAGAAACTTGAATGATGAAATTAATTTACTGCAAAAAAAATAAAAATAAACAAAAGATAAAATCTCCATCTGGTCACTTTTAACCCAGGTTGCGCATCAAAGGGTTAAATTGAATAAGTTCTCGGAGTCTGTAGCACAAACAGCGTGCCGGTATTCTTAGCAGCTGTGTTGGTTTTGGTTTAAAGTCTTATTTCAGAGTTTATATTGGTTCTCTCTTTACGTAATAATGCTGTTTGTGTGTTATAACATTTTATAGGTAAATGTGAAGTGTGGATGTTTTTCTTATTCTCACAATGTTGTGTTGAGGATAACAAATGAGTTATGTTTGAGATAATAAAACAAGATTTGAACCTAATTAGGCTGATTGAAACTAAATATTCTGAGAAGCTGAAACTCTTTATAATGATCATATATAACATATATATGATCATTTTATATATATCATATATAACATATATCATACATAACATATATTAATAATATATGTTATTGCTTATGAACTATAACTAATACAAATATAAAAACTATGTTGAATAAGTACATTTTGAGGTAATAAGTTTGAAGCGCACTACTACTGATATTAACAATAGTTGTAAACATGAAATAAAAATAATTAGAATTAAAATATTATTAATAGCAGAGACTTGTAAAGCTACGATAATTGTACTGAATTGTACTGTTTGTTTTCCTACATATTAACACAAATAATAACAATTTGAATATATATTTATATATATATATATATATATATATATATATATATATATATATATATATATATATATATATATATATATATATATATATATATATGTGTGTGTGTGTGTGTGTGTGTGTGTGTGTCTATCTATCTATCTATCTATCTATCTATCTATCTATCTATCTATCTATCTATTAGTTATGCAGGACTATATGCTTTACATGTATATAATTTACTATCAGAGTGGCCATAAAGGTATTAACATAAAAGAAAAAAAATAAATATTAAATATAAAAGAATATATTTTAGTTATCTTTCTGTGCCTTTATTACAGCTTCTGTTCTTTTCAGGAGATTCACTTTAAGTTTCCCAAAAAAAATCCTGACATTGTAACAATAGCAGAATCTTTTTTTGGTGCTGTATAGAATACATGTTCGAAACAGTTCCACATAGAACCACATCACTGCTGTCTTTACAGGAGAAAGGAAAAACCTACATCGTTTTTAATGCAAGTCAATGGAACCAGACGTCTTTCAGAGTCATTTTGGGTTATTTCTTTTAGTCTGTTCAGCATGAAATTCATACAATGCATAAAGGACAACAGGCACTTTCGATTAAACTGAAAACTGGAAAACATTAAAAATTAAGCTGATGAACTATCTCATTATGCAGGTTGTTTTTTTTTATTTAACCAGTTTTTAAATGTGCAGCCTTTAATCAGTTTGATTTAATATCATAATTAATGACACAGTGACCATAAATGAACTAAATACATTTCTGACTAAATCAAAACACAAAGAAACACCTGCGACGAATCAATTTTATATCTCGCTTTCGTTTACAGATGGGACTAAATACCAAGTGGCCAGATAACGTAACGTAAGTGACCCAGTTTTGGGGACAGTGCTCAGTTTATCCTGGACTATAACCCCGTAATTGAATTGGCGGGTGTCGCTGGTGAGACTGCACAATGCCTCGTGTGCAGAAAGTCAACTGTGACACTAAAAAAAAAAAAAAAAAGAAAGAAACAAAGTGCCTTTGATGAGGAGCATCGATCTGGTTAGTGATAAACTTGGGATTTATCTATGACTTATCTGTGATAAACCACACGCGGCCTCCAGCCGTGGGGTTAAAAAGTAATTACGGAGCCTTCTAGGAATTCCGCAGCAGATACTGGGAAGCAGAAAAACAAGAGTACAGAAAACAGCCCTGGATAAGTGGGGGGGGGTGAGGACGTCACCGAAGCCTCTGAAAGGCTACCCAGGCTGGGACGGGGTCGAGTCAGGTTCTTAGAGGTTTAGGACAGACCAGCCAGTTTAGGCTATTAACGGTTAAAAGCCTTTGTTTACCTTTTTTGTGAAGCGCCACGCTGTGAAATACCCCTCACAGCTGCCGCCAGCGCGTCCACTGGGGCCCTAAAGCTGTGAACATACTCAGTTTGGTGGGGGACGGAAGCTGGTGGGAGCGCTTTCCATGTTTTAAAGTGCTTTATTAGCTCAGTGTGGACTCACATTGTGGATAAAATCAATAAACACAATAATAGTCCCCAATTTTAAGTAGTTTTAATTATTAATACTACTTTTCTGACCTTGTTTAGTATCATATTTGTGATAAGGGCCCAGAATTTCTGTTTCTGTCTCTCAATTTTGTGTCTATAACATAAAATCCTGTTTGGGAAGCCCCCCCGCATCTTCACCTCACTGTTAAGATCTCTTTTGTTCTTCAACCCCCAAAAATAACACACCATTCAGCCGGACCACCTTAAAACTTGGACTGTTTTAACCAACACTGTGGATCTAAGTTAACAAAAGTGGAAAGATAACGAGAAGAACCGGGCCGTGGCTCGTCTTTACAGCTCAGGCTGGAGCGTTGTGTAATATTATCTTATTTGCATAACTGCGGCCCTTATGCTAAGGGATAAGGGGGCCGATTTCCCAGACCCAGATTAAGACTAAGCCTAGATTAGGTGGGATTTTTTGCAGGTTAGCCACCTTAATCAATGTCTGAGGCCCATATACTCTGTTCTACTGTGTTCTACTGTGTTCTATTCTGTTCTACTCTATTATGTTCTATCAGGTTTGTGCTTTAATGGTGTAAAAGAAACCGTCTCCTACCTTTTTCAGCTCAATGCTTCTGGGAACGGACCCAAAGTTCCACCCGTACGGACCCGTATCAGCGCCTCTGATCCGACGCCGTGTTAATTCTCCATTGCTGAAGATCCAGATCTGAAAATATTTACGTGTGCAGATCTGCAGTTGTAGGAACTAAATCCCGGTGGGCGTTCTCCAGGTGCGCTTTAGTTTTCCACACTTCTTAATTGGAGATTTCAAAAATCCAGTATCCTTAATTGGAGTTCTGTCCCAAATGAGTTCCCTAATAAAAACAAAAACACACACACACACATACACACATTCACCAAACCCAGCAGGCAGGCAGGCAGGCAGGCAGGCAGGCGGGCAGGCAGGCAGGCAGGGCAGAGTAGAGAGTAGGAAGCTCGTGTTGTTCCTTGTTCCCAACGAAATGGGACTGTTTTACTCTTTTATAGCCTTTAAACAACAGAGCCTAATCCCCGCGCTCGTATGCGCCGTGCTCCGCTCTGTCCTGATGCAGGATCTGCTGTTGATTCCACTCAGCGGTGTCCCACATTTATTTTTTACAGCGTTTCCCTTGTACTCAGGCAGCACAGCACTTTCCAGGAATATTCCCAGAAAGACAGGTCACGTGTGCCTGTGTGTGGAGGGGGTGGGGGAGGTGAAGGGGGGTGTGCGATCGTGTGAGTGTGTATGTGGGTGTGTGATCTGGCTCGACTCCACCAGCCCGCCGCGTCAGCGATGACGCCACCACATACATTTCTACACTTATATGTGGAAAAACAAGGATTCCCAAATTAGTGACTTTACAGGAGAGGACAAAACCCGTCTTCCCTTTCAATGCCAGTCAATGGAACCAGAGTTTTTTTTCCAAACTGTTTTGGAGCATTTCTATTGGTCCATTCTTCATGAAATTTTCACACAGCGTAAACAACTGCTGCGCGCTGCTATGGTCACTGTTGGAAGAAAGTCATGTAATTCTATCAATTTTTATTGTCCTATGTTGTTTGAACACAGCAGCCACTGTTTACATTGTGTAAGAATTTCAGAATGAATGGACCAATAGAAATGCTCCAAAATAGCTTGGAAAAAAACTCTGGTTCTATTGACTTACATTGAAAGTGAAGAAGGTTTTTGGTCTCTCCTGTAAAGTTGCCATTTTGGAGATACTAATAGATATAATTGAAATATTATTAGAGATACAAATACTGTATTAAGTTTTAAGTTTATTTGCCATTTGCATTTCATGTCAGGACATACATGCATTGAAATGTTTGGGGTGAGGCTCAGACAATAACATACAATAAATAGATAATAATGAAATAAATTAAGCTAGAATATACACATATAGTTATAACTGAAATATATAAAGGAATATTTATAAACATTTACCAAACATATACATAAGATAAGATGTATATAAGATATATAATCTGATGTACTGGGTTTATGTGATCAGTTTATTACTTTATTTAAGTAAATAACTTTATTAAAATGCTGTTCGTGGGGCTTTCCTAATAACTCCATGAAGAAGTCTGAACTTTGTTCTTCCAACTATATAAAAACTTTTATAAAAACAACTGTATTTGTGTTTATGTGCATCTATTTTAGTATTGTATTGTACTTTTACAGGCAAAACACACAAAAATGATTTAAAACTATTTGTTTAGGTGAATAAGACAGTGCTCTCTCTCTTTCTATCTCTCTTTATCTATCTATTCATTTCTGCTTCTGTTCTTTTCAGGAGATTCTATATAGAATATAAGTTCATAAAGGTTCCATTTAGAGCCATATTACTGCTGTTGGAACTTTAAAGGAGAAGCAAAAAAACATATGTCACTTTTAATGGAAGTCAATGGAACCAGACGTCCTTCAGAGTCACTGTTGGTCATTACTGTTTGTTCATCGTGACGTTTATACACGATGTATAGAACAACAGGCCGTTTCAGATAATATAATTGCTGTCCAATGGAAATCATGTCACCATTTTTTTTCGATTTTAAGGTTTTTACATCATTCGAACACACCAAATTCATGACTTACGGACCAATAGAAATGCTCTAAAATAGCTAGGGAAAAATTCTGGTTCCATTGACTTAAATTCAAAGTAAATCTTGTTTTGGCCTCTCCTGTAAAGTTGCAATTTTGGAAATACTTGGAAAGACAGTGATGATATATAAGAATACACATTGTGCTGTCCCAAGAAAAACATATATCTCCTCTTTGTCGATTTTTACTTAAACTCAACAGCTGCTCTTTATATCCTGTGAAAGTTTCAGAATGAATGGACCAATAGAAATACTTGGAGTAAAACCTCTTCACACTGACGTACATTGAAAGTTAAGACTGTTTTTGTTCTCTCATGTAAAGTTACTGTTACTTGTTTTAGTTTGGACAGTGACGAGATAAAGTAAAGTAAGGTAAATAAAAAAGTAAGTAAAAAGTGAAAATGTGTGTATATATAGACTAATAACACAAAGAAATGTATACACACACACACATACACATAAATATAAACACACACACACACACACACACACACATATATACATATACACACACACACTAATACATATATATATACACACACACACATATATATACACACACACATACATATACATACATAAATACACACACACATATACACACACACACATATATACTTATAGACACACACACGCATAAATATAAACACACACATACATACATACATATATACACATATACATATTCACACACATACATATACATACACACACATAAACTTATATACACACACATACACATATACATATACATACACACACATATATACATATATACACACACATACATATACACACACATACATACTTATATACACACATATATACATATGCATACACACACATATATACACACACACAGTTATTATGCATTAAAATGTGCAGAAGTGTGTAAATGTATTTGATCAATATGTCCAAAATTTTGCACATGATTCTATTAAAAGTATACATTACATTATAGTATAATATATTGCTGTCCAAATAAAAACTTTAATTTAAATGTAAGTTTGTGTTAAAAAGATTTATTCTAAGTGATTTACATGCGTTTCTATTGGTCTATTCATCATGAAACTTTTGCATAATATAAAAAACAGCTGTCGTGTTCAAATAATTAAATAAACATTGACAAAAATGGAGATTTTGACAGCGCCGATATACATTTCTCAAAATACGTATACAATTTATTTCTGATTTTTCAAGGAGATTCCAATTCAAAGAACTTCCCTCCGAAACTGGTTAAAGAACTCAAGCTCAATTCTGGGATCTCCTGACTGTAGGTCCTCTGTCTGGCCCAAACAAGGATTCTCAGTGAAGGCCTCAGATGATTGAATATTAAGTCAGCCTCGCGTCACTGTCTTAAACATGGAACTGCCACCGATTTGTTCTGGCAGGGAGAGCGACCCACAGAGCTTTCCAGGAACCTGCAGCTGAGCCTCAGCAGGACTCTTTCTCAGTACTGCAGCAGCGGCGCTAGACAGGGCAGCAGTGAGCAGCGCCCCCTAGTGGACACAAGCAGCTCAACGATCTGCTCTAAGGACAGGGAAGTCTAACAATAACAATAACACGGTGGTCTACACAGATAACGGGGGAGGGGAGTAGAAATATGACTTTTATTTAATGTGCTGCACTAATTCAATCAAAATGTGACCAATCATGCTCTCTTTTTAATGAAGCATGCAGCAGGTACTAATACTAGTAGTACTATAATAATAATAATAATAATAATAATAATAATAATAATAATAATAATAATAATAATAATATTGTATTGTCAGTGTAGAGCCATAGTGGAGGCCATGATTCTGCTGTGAGTAGTGCTCTTTTATTAAACAGCCTGCAGAAAAGCAAATACAGAACACTGAACTCATGGGGGGGTCACCACCAGCCGTAAGCTTCTAGACCACTAGTGGGGGACACTATCACTAAACTGTCCACCCAATAGAGCTTTCTTACAGTCACAAGCTCCATTCCAAAGCAGAGGCCGCAGCCGAGGTTGGACGAGTCATTGGTAGGACAGATTCTCTGTAGGATGGGTCATTGGTAGGGTGGCTTCTCTGCAGAACAGTCATAGGTCCTACACAGGATAAGTCCGCTGTAGGAGGGGTTATCAGTAAGACTGGTGCTTGGTAGGATGGGTTCCCTGCAGGACGGGTGCTTGGTAGGACGTGTACTCTGTAGGACAGGTCCTTGTCTGTAGGATGTGTACTCTGTAGGACAGGACCTCTGCAGGACAGGTCCTCTGTAGAAGTGGTCATTGTTATGACGGGTCTTTTGTAATACTGGTCCTCGGTAGGACAGGTCCATTGTAGAACGGGACCCCTGCAGGATGGGTCCTCAGCAGCACTGTCCTATGAAGAATCCTGCTCAGTAACCCTACATCATGTTTTAATGGTTTTTATTTTTATAAATGCAAATATTATATCATAAATCACCACAATCAAATAACCTAAAATAAATCCACTGAGAAAATAAAGAATATAATAATATAATGTGGAATATAATTACATGTTTTAATTAATAGAGAGCGAATAACATGAAAAAAAGGATTAACTTTAAACTCCAGAGCAGCTGTTTGTTTTCATCCGCGCTGATTTTGCAGGCTGCAGCCACATCTCGCGGGATTAGTCGAGATTTGAGGTCCCGCGCAGTAGTGCGAGAGTGACGCTGCAGGGCTTTAAGCCCAAAACACAGCGCGGTGGGACTCGCAGATAGAAATATTACTAATTATTTACAACTTTAAACTATTATTTACCGTATAGTTCGGCTTGTGAGGCATATTTGTCTCCTTTGGCCGCTGGAGGGGCTGCGGGGCGTTTTGTTTTTGCACCCTGCTGTTGTGCTATCGCTAGTTAACGGGCTAACGTTAGCTAGCTGCCGCTCAGAGCCCGAATTCTGTTTTTCTCTTTATTTTTGTTTGTGTTTTGCTCCATCTAAAAATGGGCTATCTCAAATTAATCGAGATCGAAAACTTCAAATCCTACAAGGGGAGACAGATAATCGGTCCGTTCCACAAGTTCACGGCGATCATCGGCCCGAATGGATCAGGTAAGGAGATGCTAAAGCTAAGCTAGCGGTGTGTGACGACAAGTCTGGTGGGAAACAGTAAGCTGGATGGTGAACATAAGTGTGAACACGAGTGAAAAGATAAGTGTGAGTCTTGTGTTGACACTGGACTCGTTATTGAACGCAAAACTGAAGAAAGACGTGGTTGAAGTTAGCTTCTTGTTCGAACTCTCCGTTCCACCTTAAACGGTGCGGCGTTACGTTCTGGCGTTACGTTCTGGCGCCTGCACCATTTAAGGTGGAACCTGGAGTTCAAACAAGAGGCTAACTTTAGAAAAAAACAATCAGTGGAGCAAGTACAGTAACAATGTTGATACGGTTGCTGTTAAATAGTGTTCTTATCGTTGTTTACATTCTTGCTCGCCCGACCTTGTAGTCGTGGTCCCATCGGAGAGAGCTGCTTTGACTTGTTCTTACTTTCTTGGAGGACATGGATTTCTGTGTTCAACAAATGAAAATGCATGGAAATATTAACGAATGCGCGTTAAAGGGGAACTCCACCAATTTTTAAAACATTTTTGCATGATATTTCATGCTCAGAGTTAATCACAGTCATGGTAACCAAACGTCCAGATAACTTTAAACGCAGCTTCACCGATTTTTTAAAATATTGAAATAGTTGGGATGTTAACATAATCATGCTGAGTGGTTTGATGTAAAACGCTTCTCACTAGAGCAACTTTTTGAATTCTGACTTGTTTACTGTGGCGGTGAATGGAACCAGACGTCCACCTTTAAATCTCCCTCACAGAAAGTTATTACAGTAAATGGTTATGAGTTCAAGATTAAAGAGTTTTATTGTCATATGCACAGCAGAACAGACAGTTACACTGTACAATGAAATACTTTGCTGTTTCTCCATTTACCAATAGATAAAAAAGAAATAATAAAAACATATACAAAATATACAAAGTATAATAAGTTGAAGTAAATAAAAGTATTTTTCTATAGTTTAAAAAATACAAAATAAAGGTATTTTTCAAATATGCTATCTAATGTCAGGGATGTCACTCTATGGAAGTATTGTGGTGAGATTTCGGCTTAGAATGCATTGTAATGTATTAATTTGAATCCCTTGTACAAACTCAGAAGACATGTGTAGGTTCACTGGTGGGTTTGTTAGTAAATACAATGTGTATGTTTGTGTTGTAGACATGGTGACCCCTAGTTCCCATCATCAAAACCACTGTAAACAACATCTGACCTATATATATATATATATATATATATATATATATAAATAAATTGTGTGTGTATATTAAAACGACCTCCTTGTTTCTAAACTCACTGTCCATTTTATCAGCTCCACTGATTATATATAAGTGAGCTGAAGACATAATAGAATTAAATAGTATAGTTAATGGTGGGTTAACATTAATATAAAAAAAAAATAAGTCGTCATACACAGATTTGTTTTCAGGCTGGGAGTTTGAACACATAAAAGATCAAAAACTCATTCACATCAAAGACAGTACTGGCTGGAATCTGAAAGTGTTATGAACTGTAAGCCAGTATGCTGTCAGCAGAGCTTCTGTGTTAGTCTTCATCAGAGCTGCTATTTGTGCTGTAAGTTTTCTTAATAATACATATTGATCCTTCTCTGCAGGCAAGTCCAACCTCATGGATGCCATCAGCTTCGTTCTGGCAGAGAAGACCAGCAACCTGCGCGTGAAAACACTGAAGGACCTGATTCACGGTGCTCCGGTCGGTAAGCCGGCCGCCAATCGTGCCTACGTCAGCATGGTGTACCAGGAGGACAACGGAGAGGACCGCACCTTCACCAGAGTCATCATAGGTACGATCATGCAGTCGGTGTTGATGAAGAACTGACGATGTCCATGATTCTCTCAGACACCTGTGTGACACATTGTGTTGTTGTTTATTATTATTATTATTATTATTATTATTATTATTATTATTATGGTTATAATGAAT
The DNA here is from genome assembly GCA_021613375.1 of Megaleporinus macrocephalus. Classification (NCBI taxonomy): domain Eukaryota; kingdom Metazoa; phylum Chordata; class Actinopteri; order Characiformes; family Anostomidae; genus Megaleporinus; species Megaleporinus macrocephalus. Next base: position 40,620,658 of record CM038718.1, read on the forward strand.
ACAGTGTTTGTCCAGCATTAGAGTGAAGATATGAGTTTTGTACTGAGGCTGTAGTTTAGTCTGGTGAGCTCACTGGGAGTCAGTATGTGTTTGAGTGGTGGGATGTTACGGCCGTAAAGGGGGGATTTATAGTAATACAGTAGTTTATGGTTGTGGCTTATACACACAAAACATTTATTAAACTTAGTTTTGGTTGGAAGTCAGAGTGAACCTGCAGACGTATCTGATCAGCTTGTGTGAAGATTCATGATATTGCTCCTTCACTACTTTAAACATATAAAAATAAATAAATAAATAAATATATATATATATATATATATATATATATATATATATATATATATATATATATATATATATATATATATATAATTTTTTATATGTGTTTAATATTATCCTTTAAATATTTCTACTTACACATGCAGACTTTTCACTGTATTACTTTTTTGTTCCTCTCTCTCTCTTTTTCCTCTCTTTCTCTCTCCTTTAATCCCTCTCCTTCCTTTTCCTTTCTTCTCCCTCTTTTTCTCTCTTTCTCTCTCCCTCTCTCCCTCCATCCCTTCTTTTTTGTCTCCATACAATTCTTCCTCCTTCCTTTTGTTTATTCCTCTTTACCTCCCTCCCTCCGTTCTTCTCTCTCTCTTTCTCCCCATTCTTCCCTCTCTCTCTCTCCCTCCGTCCTTCTCTCTCTCTTTCTCTCTATTCTTCCCTCTCTCCCTCCCTCCTTCCTTTTTGCCTCCATACAATTCTTCCTCCTTTCTCCCTTCCTAACTTCTTGCTCTCTACCTCCCTCCCTCTGTCATTCTCTCTCTCTCTCTGTCTCTCCCTCCCTTCCTGGCTTCATTTCTTCCTTTCTTCCTTCCCTTTCTCCCTTCCTCCTTCCTTTTTGCCTCCATACAATTCTTCCTCTTTTCTCCCTTCCTAATTTCTTGCTCTCTACCTCCCTCCCTCTGTCATCTCTCTGTGTCTCTTTCCCTGCCTCCCTCTCTCTCCCTCCCTTCATTGTTCCTTTTCTTTTCTTTCTCTCTACCTCCTCTTCCTCCCTCCCCCTTCCTTTTCTTTTCTTTCTCTCAACATCCTCTTCCTCCATCCTTTCATCTCTCTCTTTCTCTCTCGGTCCTCCCACCCTTCATCCCTCATTTTCTTTTTCTCCCTCACCCTTGCTTTATCCTTTCCTTTCTTTTCTTCTATCTCCCATCTTCCTTTTCTTTTTTTCTCTCTACCTCCTTCACTTCCTCTTCCCCTCTGTCTTCTTCCTCCCTCCCTACTTTCTTTCTTCCCCTCCCCCTTTCTCCACGTCTCCCCCCCCTTCCTTCCCTCCATTTCTTCCCTCCTCCTATTAACAGGTGCATCATCAGAGTATCGCATTAATAATAAAGTGGTGGGTCTGTCTGACTACAGCGAGGCTCTCGAGAAGCTGGGAATTCTCATCAAGGCCAGGAACTTCCTGGTCTTTCAGGTTCGATATCAAGTTATATTTCACACTTGCTGAGTTTCATAACTCAGATCTTTCTGTCCAGTTTATTAAAAATAATTCTTAAAACTTATCCACAAATTATAACACAGTACCACATCCCATTATTCCACCTTGCTTGTCTCACAGGGAGCGGTGGAGTCCATCGCCATGAAGAACCCGAAGGAGAGAACAGCTCTGTTTGAGGAGATCTCTCGCTCGGGTGAGCTGGCTCAGGAGTACGACCGGTGCAAGAAGGAGATGGTGAAGGCTGAGGAGGACACTCAGTTCAACTACCATCGCAAGAAGAACATAGCCGCTGAGAGAAAGGAGGCCAAGCAGGAGAAAGAGGAGGTGCTGAATTCTGTTTAAGCCTTTGTACATTTTACCAAATAGTCTCTGTACATATAGTTTCAAGTAGCTTAACAGCAGACGATAGAAACCCTCTCTACGCTCCATGTAAGTTAATGGAAAGCTATTTTTCCAAAGCAGTTTTGGAGACATTCTATTGGCCCAGTCATCATGAAACTCTGACACAGTGTAAGTGGCGACTGTGGAGTTCACCTTAAGCAGAAACTAAAAACCATAAAGTTGAGATACTTGTTTTTATTGGACGGTGATGATAATTAAAATTAATACATGAGTAAATAGAACTGATGCGTGCCCCAAATAAGACCTGAGAGTATATGAGTATCAAGCAGAGTGTAGACCCAGTTGAATGTTGTGATGCCATAACTCTGGACATGACTTATCTGTATCTTATATTCTTCTTATTATTATTTCTTACTCATTTGTTTTATTCCATCTTTGTCATACACAGATCTGTGATCCGTTCCCAGGGATGAATATTAATGCTAATTTCTTGGGGTGTGCCATATCGTACACAATAATTATACCCTGAAAAATCGTGCCATGTCACCCATCCCTAGTATCACATCAGGGAACTACTTTTTTACTGTTTTTAGAAAAAGAAAAATTCACACTTTTCTCATTTCCCATTATATATCGACTAGAGACAGATTTTATCAGTTCAGTATCATTTACTTTTCTACAGTCCTGGGTATATGGAGACTTCTGTTACAATCTGATGGAAATTCTTGTATTTTTTATGCAATATTAAAGTTTAATTTTCATTTTGTTGCAGTAGTATATTCTTGAAATATTTTTTTTAATTCAATGTTTTTGTCAAATCACCAAGAGTATCATTATCGCAAAAAATACAATGAAATATCGTGATATTATTGTAGGGCCATATCGCCCACCCCTACTAATTACAGTTATATACAGTTACAGTTATAAATAATGTTAAAATGGGACAGTGTCACCTGTTCAGGTGAGCTAGTAAGTGTGTGGTGATACCTGAGTATTTTAATTTACAGCCTTGTGTGTCAGTTATTTTTACTTTCCACACCCATGATCTGATACTACTTTGTTGTCTTGGCTGCTGCTGCTTGCACGACTGGTATTATTATTATTATTATTATTATTATTATTAATAATAATAATAGTATTGTTATTACATTTGTTGTTGTTATTATTATTATTATCGATACAGACACAATGCTTCTTTGAACCAATCCTGCACAAAACAGTTTCACAGAGATTCTCTTTCTCCGTCTCGCTCTCTGCTTCAGGCCGAGCGCTATCAGAGGCTGAAGGACGAAGTGGTTCGGGCTCATGTTCAGCTGCAGCTCTTTAAGCTCTACCATAACGAGTCTGAGATCGAGAAGCTGAACCGGGAGCTGAGCCAGCGCAACAAAGAGATCGACAAGGACCGCAAACGCATGGACCGCGTGGAGGAGGAGCTGAAGGAGAAGAAGAAGGAGCTGGGCAGGATGATGAGAGACCAGCAGACGGTGGAGAAAGAGATCAAGTGAGTGATTTAACAGATTTAGTCGTCTGATGAACAAGATTCTAGCATCAAACTCAAGTTAACCATGACTTTAGAGAGGACCTGATCCAGGGGTATGTCGTAGAGGGTCTAGGTTTGTCCATGTGTATGTTGGAGACGGTCTAGATTAGTGCAGTCTTATGTTGGGGAGGGTCTAGATTGGTGCAGTCTTATGTCGGGGAGGGTCTAGATTGGTGCAGGTGTATGTTGGAGAGGGTCTAAATTTGTCTAGATGTATGTTGGAGAAGGCCTAGATCGGTCCCGTTGTTTGCTGGAGAGGGTCTAGGTTAATCCAGGTGTATGTCCTAGAGGGTGTTGATTAGTCCAGGATAATGTTGTGGAGGGTCTAGATTAGTCCAGGTGTGTTTTGGAGACTGTCTAGATAAGTCCAGATGTATTTTAGTCCTGGCGTGGACTAGTCCAGGTGCGTGCCGGAGAGGGTCTGGACTAGTCCAGGCGCGTGTCGGAGAGGGTCTGGACTAGTCCAGGCGCGTGTCGGAGAGGGTCTGGACTAGTCCAGGCGCGTGTCGGAGAGGGTCTGGACTAGTCCAGGCGCGTGTCGGAGAGGTTTTCTGTTCTGTACGAAGATGGTCAGTGGTAACCAGCCACGTGCTACTGAGAAGGTAGATGGAGATTACATTAGAAGTCTTGTAGGACGCTCGTTCATACGTTCCTCTGTGTTCGGCTAACAGGGAGAAGGATGCGGAGCTGAACCAGAAGAGGCCGCAGTACATCAAAGCGAAGGAGAACACGGCTCACAAGATTAAGAAACTCGAGGCAGCACGCAAGTCTCTGCAGAACGCCCAGAAGTGCTACAAGAAACGCAAGGCAGACATGGACGAGCTGGACCGAGAACAGAAAGCTGTGGAGATGGCCAGACAGGAGTTTGAGGAACGAATGGAGGAGGAGGCGCAGAGTCAGGGTCAGGACCTCCAGCTGGAGGAGAACCAGGTAAACGTTATTAATTTCATGTCTTACGTTTATAATTTTATCGATTCTATATGTGTCTGTTGGAGATGGATAGTACGTGTGAACTCGGACTGTGGACTCTGGTCCTGGAGAGCTACAGCTAGCTAGCTCCAACCACAACTTTCCACACGTGTTGTCAGTCTCCACCCAAGTCCTTGATTGGTTGGATTGAATGTAGAAGAGTTATTATTGATAGGATACATTGTTTCAGTCATATTGTTGTTGCTCAATATAACACTTTTATTATTTTGATTAGGTTACAGCTGTTTGATCAGCTTGTCCACAAAAAACAGACCAGTGCATACCTTTATAACACATCTGAAGACACCTCTTTTTATTTAGATCTAAGGGCGTTTTCACACCTATAGTTCGTTTCACTGGTCCATATCAGTTAATGAGTTTGTTTACTTGGAGCTTTTCCCCCCTTGGTTGGGTTTGGTTCGGTTAAATTTGTTTTCACGCAGGCAAAAACCGAAATGCACCAAAATGCGCCCCAACAAACCACGTGAGCACGTTGTCTCCTCTGATTGGTCAGAGCCATCTGGCGTGAGAGCAAGAAAGTAAACACGGAGAAGATCCGGTTTTCTAAACTACTGCACTTTTCTTGTAGAGCGTATCACGGAGCAGCGGCAGAGACAGCATCTGTTCATAGCTGTAATAATAATCTGATAATATACCTGCACTACAGTCCACCTGCAGACCACCCAGCTCACTCCAAACATCAAGTAGACAACGTCCCTCACTGCTAGTCCAAGAGAGACCTCGCTTCATTGTCCTCGCCCTGTTAGCTGCTCCAGTTCTCCAGTTCTCTGTTTACGCCATCTGACACATCCCATAATGCAAATCACACCTGGCTGCAGGAGATGTTTAGATCAAACTTGTGGAGAACACCTAATACTTGGGTCAGATTGAGGTCGGATCACGTTCTCACCACAAACAAACCACTCTGGAGTTCGTTTGGAACCCGACTGAGACCACTTCCTCTCGAGGGTCTTGGTGCGGTTGTTTTGGTCCACACCCGAGAGTAATTAATGTTTTCACACTTGCCAAAACGAACCACACCAAATAAACCAGAGTCCGTTTTAACCGGACTCACTAGTGCTGGTGTGAAAACGCTCTAATATGTAATATGTATAATATTTAACTGATCTTTTCTTTGTAAAGCTTTTGAGCGGCTACGTCTGTAAAAGTGCTTATAAACCAAGTTATGTTATTACATTGTTGTTATCATTGTCTCCCCGTTTCTTTAGTGAGAATAAAGAAAAAGAACATAAGCCTTTAATTACGGCCCTTCTTTATGTCTGCCTTGTTCTTCTACACAGGTCAAAGCCTATCACCGCCTAAAGGAAGAGGCCAGCAAACGAGCCGCCACCCTCGCTCAGGAGTTGGAGAAGTTTAACCGTGACCAGAAAGCTGACCAGGACCGTCTGGATCTGGAGGAGAGGAAGAAAGTTGAAACGGAGGTATGGAAGGAACTGTACTATCAGGGTTGATGGAGACTTTGCGGTGAGTCTTTAAAAAGAAGCTCACGAGTGAATGTTGTTTTGTCTGTAGGCTAAGATCAAGCAAAAGATTCGAGAGATCGAGGAGAACCAGAAACGTATCGAAAAGCTCGAGGATTATATCACCACCAGCAGGTAAAGGTCTAAACGTCCACACATAAACACCTGTAGTCAGCAGAAACCTAAAGCTGCCTTAGTCTCATTATCTTGGCTTTCTGATGTACAGGCAGTCTCTGGACGAGCAGAAGAGAATGGAGGAGGAGCTCACAGAGGAGGTGGAGCAGGCCAAGAGGAGGATTGATGAAATTAACATGGAGCTCAACCAGGTACGAACTACACACGCTGTCCACTGTATCAGCTCCACTGACCATACAGGAGCTCCACTTACTGACTGATTCTCTGTATACTTTATTACTCTGTTCTTTAATGATCAGGACCCCCACAGGACCACCACAGAGCAGATACTATTAGGGAGGTGGATCATTCTCAGCACTGCTGTGACACTGACGTGGTGGTGTGTTGAGTGTTGAGTGGATCAGACACAGCAGTGCTGCTGCTGCTGGAGTGTTTAATCACCTCCTCAGTGTCACTGCTGGACTGAGAATCGTCCACCAACCAAAACTATTCAGACAGCAGTGTCCTGTGGGCGGCGTCCTGTGTCCACTGATGAAGAACTAGAGGAACACAAACTGTGCAGCAGCAGATGAGCTACTGTCTCTGACTTTACATCTACAAGGTGGACCAGCAAGTAGTAGGAGTGTCTAATAGAGTGGACAGTGAGTGGACACAGTGTTTAAACACTCCTGCAGCAGCACTGCTGTGTTCTGAGAATGATCCACCTCTCTAATAGTATCTGCTCTGTGGGGGTCCTGTGGTGGTCCTGATCATTAAAGAACAGAGTAATAAAGTATACAGAGAATCAGATGAACTACAGTCTGTAAGTGGAGCTCCTGTATGGTCAGTGGAGCTGATACAGTGGACAGTGAGTGGAGGTCCTGTATGGTCAGTGGACAGTGAGTGGAGATGTAAGGTATATATATATGTATTATGTATGTGTGTGTGTATTTGTGTGTATATATATATATATATATATATATATATATATATATATATATATATATATATATATATATATATATATATATATATAGAAAGAAAGCAGGTCTGACCTGTTGTCTCTATTCCTTTGCCAGGTTATGGAGCAGCTTGGTGATGCTCGTATTGACAGACAGGAGAACAGCAGACAGCAGCGCAAGGCCGAGATCATGGAGAGCATCAAGCGGCTGTACCCTGGATCTGTGGTGAGGAATTAGTTGCTTGCCTAAATCACCCCCACTCACTCTTTTTGTAGTGTGCTGGAATCTGACTCTTCCTGTAATGTATTGAAATGGACTGATCAGTTGATTTTTATATTGAAATCACAGTCAGAATGGAGCTGCAGTTTTCAGGTTTGATTGATAGTACAGTGGCAGTTTGGTATATTACATTCAGCATTCAACTCACAGCTGAAGAAGTGAGCGTGCTCAGGACTGTATGATACGCGTCATGATACGGGGGTTACGATACGATATTTTGTGATACTGTAAACAGCAATATATGTCGATTTAAAAAAAATCAAAATTCACAAAAGTTGTCATTGTATAAAAAATAACATATGCATACCTTTGCTAATGCCAATGTTAGCAATGCATCCCTATGCAGCTTGTTTACATTGAAAAAAAGTCTAATTGCTGAAGAGCACTGCTATCTAGTGGTTGGGACTTTAAATGCAACATAAAATGACTTGAAATCAAATCCTTGACTGTAAACCTTAATTAAAAAATTAATGCTATTATAAAGAAACAATACAGTATCACAGAATATAATATCATGATCTGCAATGTTTTCAATATTCTTTTTATACCCCCCAATTCTAGAACCTTATAAGTCACATTGATGTTTTTTTTTTCTTTTTTTCTTTTCTTTTTCTTATTTTAAAGCATAATCGACATCAATGATGGCTAATGACGCTTAATCGATTAACCGCCGCAATTTTTGTTTTCCACCCAGTATGGAAGACTCATAGACCTGTGTCAGCCCACTCAGAAGAAGTACCAGATTGCTGTGACCAAAGTGCTGGGCAAAAACATGGACGCTATCATCGTGGACTCCGAGAAAACTGGACGTGACTGCATCCAGTATATTAAAGAACAAAGAGGAGAACCTGAAACCTTTTTGCCCCTCGACTACCTCGAGGTACCGCCTACAGTTCTTAATACTAAATCCACATACCAGCTGGTGCTGGTGGTCAACTGATCAGAAGCTGAAGCCTGTTGTGAAGTCAATGGCAGGCTAGACCAGCTGTAACCAGGTCTCAGAAGAAGCCTGGTGGCAATTAGAACTTTTAAAGAAATCACAAGACGATAAAGGCGGCCTAGCTTTAGTCATCGGGGCAGAATTAATACATATATTAATAAAAACCAAGCAATGAGTTTACTAGGCAGGAACAACTGCCACCGCTGGGAGAGCGGCTGCTTAGAGAACAGCACGTATGGTATCGACTCAAACAACTGATCCACTCAAATCCTATAGTCTTTATTTATTTATTATTGATTTATTTTGTTTATATAGAAATACAGTCGCCAAATAAGCTCATCCTGAGCATCTCCTCTGAAAGTTATTATTTCAGAAAGTTTAATTTGTTTTCTCTTTTCTCTCATGTTTAAATAAATAATATTTAGACAGTTGTAGCCTAATTATAAATCATATGGTAGCCATACATTATATGTTGGTAATTAAATTAGGTGCTATTTATGTCTTCCATCATACGTAGCATCTCTTTGTATTGATTTTTACAATAAATATAAATGTTAGTGAGATCAAAATCACCAGCAAAACTTATGACAAGGGGTTTTCTGATGGCTAGATAACACTAAATTAGTGGGGGCGAATAGTCCAGTCTTCAGATTGAACATGCAGTCCTATAATCAAGTCTATCAGAGGTTTAAGGGAAGTGTGTGATGACTTGGGAACATTGGTGGGGGTCCATAACTTGTTTTCCACATTAGCCGTGTAGCTTTAATAGATAAAGGAAAACTTCAGAGAGCCAGCCGGTCTTGTCTTATCGTCAACTATCCGGGTTTATGGGGTGTGAGTCTAAGCCAGAGTGACTGTGTTGTTTGGTTGCCGTTAACGAGATTGTTCACTCTTCTCTGACAGGTCAAGCCGACGGACGAGAAGCTGCGTGAGCTTCGTGGTGCCAAGCTGGTGATCGATGTCATTCGCTATGAGCCGCCGCAGATCAAGAAGGCCCTGCAGTACGCCTGCGGGAACGCGCTCGTCTGTGAGAACGTGGAGGATGCTCGCAGGATTGCTTTCGGTGGACCCTACAGACACAAGGTGCTCCATAAAACTTATATAATAATAAATAATGCATATTCAGATCTGTAGTAATGTCAGTGTAAGCAGTTCAATCATTTTAATCCACTCAGATTTAAGCTGTTATTGTCAGTTTAGCAATAATGGGGTATTTTTGTAGTTAATAGAATGAATGAATAAATAATTTATCTCTTTTTAACTTGGAGAGATGTCCTGTTTTAATACACTGTACAGCCTTGTATTGGTATTAGGGGTGTGTGTAAAAAATCGATTTTTCAATTCAAATCGATCTTCATTTGAATAATCCGATGTCAATTCGTGTAAACCCGAGATCGACCTTTAAAATTAGTATTCCAGCGATTGATTATGGGGCTATATGCCACGGCAGGGCTACATGTAGTTATTAGCACAAGCAAGTCATGAAACATGGTCTAAACTGGTTTATTACCATTTTTAACGAGCTCATGTGAAACAGCTTAATATTTTTAACTAAATTATCAGTAAATAAACAAAATAAATCAAACAATTATCCCCAAATACTACAATCATTACATTTAGACACTTAGTTTAAAACTAAAAAAGCTAATTAAATAAATACAGTAAAAACTACAGTTATTAAACTCAGACTCTGTTATATTAAACTAAATCTGTAATCATTAAATGTAGAATATTGAATTGTAGCTGCTGTTCTGTTCGTACCGGTCAGATCTGGTCTGTAGGTGTTCTGGGTTATTAGTTTTGTGTTAGCTGTGTGTGCTAGCTCTGCTGTTTACTGATACTCACTGTATTCAGCTGTGTGGTGTCTCTTAAAGCTGTGTCAGATTAATAGAGTTAAAGATCTTTGTCTTCTCCCACTAGAGACGCTGATTTTACCAATTTTAAAAACGTTCTGGATGAGTCTGTGTCACATACGGTAAACACCGCCAGGCGGACGACGTATTTTCTAATATCTCGTGATCTCTCTGATCTCGTGAGGCCGCCACTTTAGTCAGTCTGTGGAAAATTAAAGATCTGACCGGTACGAACAGAACAGCAGCAGCAATTCAATATTCTACATTTAATGATTACAGTTTTAGTTTAAAATAACAGAGTCTGAGTTTAATGGCTGCAGTTTTTACTGTATGTATTTAATTATCTTTTTTTAGTTTTTAATTAAGGGTCTAAGTGTAATGATTACAGTATTGGGGGTATTTGTTTGATTTACTTTGTTTATTTACTGTTAATTTAGTTAAAAATATTATGCTGTTTCACATGAGCTTGTTAAAAATGGTAATAAACCAGTTTAGACCATGTTTCATGACTTGCTTGAACTAATAACTACATGTAGCCCTACCGTGGCGCATACTCCGCCCTCGATCAGTATTGGCTGTCGGTCGATCGTGCTGAAAGGTGATCGGCGATCGGAATCGGCCTTAAAAACGCTGATCGGTCCATCTCTACAATAAACTCAATTACTCTGGCTGTGGTTCTTTAGCTCTCTGGCTGTTTCTGCTGCTGTTCTGTTCGTACCGGTCAGATCTGGTCTGTAGGTGTTCTGGGTTATTAGTTTTGTGCTAGCTGCGCGTGCTAGCTCTGCTGTTTGCTGATACTGTACTCAGCCGCGAGGTGTACTCTTCAGTGCTGTGTATTTCCACCTAGTGGTTCATATAGTTCTTGCAGGGAGCTGGCCGGAGGAGGTTTCACGGAGGGTTCCTCTTCCTAGATGAAATGCTGGAAATACAGGAATTAGGCTAATGTATTTAGCGCCATCTATCGGCTAAATTGGAGAAATCTCAGCCGATAGCGTATTTTGATTAAATATGTATTTGCCAATACCGATACATAGCCGATCCATCCTTCCATCTCTACTACAAACCCAAAGCCAAACAGCCAAAAGTATCCATATTGTTTGCTTGATTGTGTTTTGTTCGCTCTCACCAGACGGTGGCGCTAGATGGAACCCTGTTCCAGAAGTCTGGTGTGATCTCAGGAGGTGCCAGCGATCTGAAGGCTAAAGCTCGCCGTTGGGACGAGAAGGCTGTGGATAAGCTGAAGGACAGGAAGGAGAAACTCACAGATGAGCTCAAGGTGATCCTCTCAGACTTGGAGCTGTGTGGAGTGTTCGATCAGACCAACCGCACGTGAGGACCTATTGGACGAATCTTATTAATGAATTTTTTCTCCATTGTAGGAGCAAATGAAGGCGAAAAGAAAGGAGGCCGAGCTGCGTCAGGTGCAGTCCCAGGCTCACGGCCTGCAGATGAGGCTGAAGTACTCGCAGAGCGACCTGGAGCAGACGAAGACTCGCCATCTGTCTCTGAACATGCAGGTAGAGAGCAAGAGGGATCTGTTTGCTTCACCCAAATATTCCATACACTATAGAATTAACAAAACCTTTTCTGTGGTTTGGTTTGTTTAGTTTTTTTGAAAGTTTTGATTGTAAAATTAATATTTCTAATTATGTTTATAGGGATGTAGTGATACACTGTACTCACCATGCACTGCGATTCATGATGCTGGCCTCACAATACGATTTTCTCACTATTTATTTATTTATTTATTTTTACAAAATCAAACTGAGCACAAATTATGACCCACAAAGTTTCCTGTTATTATTTATCTAAGCCAAAAATACAAAAAGCTGTATTTTGCTTATCTTTATCTTTATTTAAAGTAAATACGTGCTCATAATCAGTGATAAGACTATTGTATTATTATTATTATTATTATTATTATTATTATTATTAAGTGAAATAAACAAAAAAAATGTAATCTGTCTCTCCTGTCTGCTCCTCTTCGTCCATCATGTTTGCTGTAGTTTGAGAGGCTGTTGGTTGTGAGCGGTCAGTCAAGAAACCAGCTTCTATCAGCCAATAGCGTTCGGCCCATGTCCCGCCCCCCTCTGAAAACTCAAGCATGGAGAGCAGCTGACAGTAGTGCCCTTTGCACGAGGAAGAATATCAAGTCTAGAGACAAAAACACAGTAAAGGATGTAAAGAAACTAAACAGGGATGTACCAGCATCAAACAAGCGAGGTAGACCGCGCCAGCGCCCTCTGCTGTTTCAAAAGGCTATTGCTTCATTATACATCTCAGTTGATTTCAGTCGTGATGCATCGTTACATCCCTATATATTAATATGATTCTGATAGTAATGAAAGAAAGAGATGTGGAGATCAGTCGTTTTACCCTCTACACTGTTTTTGGGTTTGGGAATCGGCTGATTTTGATTTGCTGAATTTCAGGAAAAGTCCAAGCTGGAAAGCGAGCTGGCCAACTTCGGGCCTCGTATCAACGACATCAAGAGGATCATCCAGTCACGTGAGCGAGACATGAAGGAGCTCAAAGACCGCATGAACTTGGTAGGACACCACATATCACATCATTAAACATACTTTGATATTGACCAAATATTTTTATTACCATAAGTTGCTCATAATTCACATTATTAAACGACATCAATTTGAGATAGATAGATAGATAGATAGATAGATCAGGGATGGTCTGGATCCCCTGCCCTATTTGCCTCTGGATCACAGGGGTGTGGTTGCGGTCACATTCCATGACAGAGGCACATACACACATTGCTGCAAATAGCAGAATTGTTTGTGGGTGTATATACATATGCATATACATAGATTTGTATGTATGTAGATGTATGTGTATCTATTTTGATTCAGTTTTTTGTATAGTTATTTATTTATTATTATTATTATTAATAATAATAATAATAATATTATTATTATTATTATTATTATTATTTGTTGTTTTTATTTTATTTATTTTTCTTTTTTCTTTTTGTTCTTCTTTATTGCCTGTCAGGCCTGGCGTAAATAGCTAAATAGAAAAAAAAATAAAAATACAAACATTAACAAGAATAGGCTATGGATAACCTATAGAGCTGTTCATGTAAAAGGAAATATGTTTGGTACATCAGTGCATTCGGATTACCATTCGAAAAATGAATAAATAAATAAAAAATAAATAAATAAATAACGACTCAGCTAATGAGGTGTTGTACAGTGTGGTAAAGTGGTGTTGCTACAAACATCTTCATTGCAAGAAGTTGCCCATAATTCCCATGATTGAACTCCTTCACTTTGATATTGATAAGATATTTTTATTATAATAAGTTGTCACTAATTCCCATAATGCACATTATTAAATGTAAAAAAAATCTTATTAAAAGTGGAGCAACCCTGTGGACTGTCTGAGGGTCAGTTGCTGTAATGAGAAGATGCAGTAATATAACATGACCTGTATGGAAATAAAGGAGTGTGTATGTTTTCTAGGTGGAGGACGAGGTGTTTCTCGACTTCTGTAAGGAGATCGGAGTCCGAAACATTCGTGAGTTCGAGGAGGAGAAAGTCAAGAGACAGAATGAGATTGCCAAGAAACGGTACGTGTCTGTTGGAATGGGTTTGTAGAGAATTGTGCAGTTGAAACTGAAGGAAACTTATTATTATTATTATTATTATTATTATTATTATTATTATTATTATTATTTAGAATTAAACTGAAATCGTCACAAATGTACTGAAACTTGTAGCTGCATTTAAACAACTACATGCACGTAAAATCCAAATCTACAAATGAACTGGAATGTGTAAACTTAAAACAAAAAGTAATATTAATTATAATACAAATGTGAAAAATATTTTAAATATATTAAAAAAGATATATTTTTTTAATTTGTAGAAAAGATTTGCATTTGTAAATGAAATGTGTGAATCAGTACTGCTCAAATGGCATAATTTACCTTCCCTCTTTCCTCCAGTCTGGAGTTCGAAACCCAGAAGACCCGTCTGGCTATCCAGCTGGACTACGAGAAGAACCAGCTGAAGGAGGATCAGGAGAAGGTGGTCATGTGGGAACAGACCGTCAAGAAGGACGAGAATGAAATTGAAAAGCTGAAGAAGGTGAAGGATGTAGCTTTTGATCTAATACATAATACCTGACATTCAGCACATCTCTGTTTTAAGGACTGGGTTTGTGGTAGAGCTGAAAAATCAGTAGTTTTTATGGGAAATTTCAATTTCAGTTAAATCTACAATGTTGTTGCTGCCTGGGGAAAATGTATCCTGATGCTGCCGAGCTTGTGAACTGTCTGTAAATGAGACGCAAACAAAATATCCACGTACAGTCTGCAGACGCTGTGGATGGTCTGCCGTTTCTGGCCAATACAGTAGACATGGACCTCCATTCATACAAAACCATCGCCAGTTAAACAAGAAAATTGTTTCATAAATGAAAAGCAGGATGGTAGCACAGCTTAAGCAGTGTGAGGAATGTGGGATGAATAAACGACAAGTAGAGGAGTGAGGGTCAGTGTGTTTGGGGATCTGCTGTGAGTGAGTACAGTCAGTTTGGAGGCTGTAGGTTAAACAAAACAATGATGTTTGTGTGGGCTTTAAAATGAATGGGTCCCTATGGGAGGAATAAAGGATGAATACCAACCAATAAAGGAGTGCAGGTCAGTATGTATGTGGATTAGTGTTTGGGGATCTGCTCTGAGTGAGTAGAGGCAGTTTGGAGACTGTAGGTTAAATGAAACCATGATTTTTGGGTGTGACCAAAAATGAATGGGACTCTATGAGGGGAAAATGAGGGATGAAAAAAACAACAACAAACAGACGAGTGTGGATCAAACCAACACTGCAGTCGTGGTCGGGGGTCTGCCCTGAGGCAGTGTATGTGAAACGGTGTCTGTCGGTCATGCAGAAGTTCAGTAGATTGGTGTGTGCTATTCCATCCTATTCATTCTCTATGGGAAAAAAATCTGTGCATCTGATCAAAAAGCTGTACACAAGCCTGAATCACACAATCAGACCAAACAAGCTGGAGCTGAGCTGATATTTCAAAAACTGGGACGTGGAGCAAAAAAAGCAAGTTTGAAGTTAATACTGAATAAGAACATGTGGAGTTTTCAGATGCAGCTGGTGATACGGGGTGATGTGGAGCTCAGGGAAGTTCTCAGGACCAGTAAAAACACAGACCGTTTAGTAATTCCAGTGTAAAACATGAGTTGTGGTCGACTCTGAGTGTGTCCGGTGTCTACCTCTGCTGTGAGCTGACTGTGGACATGTTTCTAAACAGGAAGAACAGAGACACATGAAGATCATCGATGAGACCATGGCCCAACTGCAGGACCTGAAAAACCAGCACCTGACCAAGAAGTCAGAGGTCAACGACAAAAACCACGAGATGGAGGAGATCCGCAAGAAACTCGGCTCTGCCAACAAGTGAGTTTCAGCCTACGCTGCTATCCCGGGGGAGGGAATTCCAGAATATTAGGAATATTAAAAACTGAAGAAGAGTTCCTGGCCTGATATACGGGGCAACACCATTTTTTTTAATAGATTTTGTTGCAGATACATGTACAAAATATCTCTAATATTATGCTAATATTCTAAAACCTATTATACCTATTATTAATCTAATATTCTAAAAAAAAAATCAGATAATTAAAAAAAAAAAGGGTCCAGCATATTGAACAAAGCTCTGGTGAGTTGAAAGTGGAATATTAAACCGTCAGATTTTGACTTCATGGCTAGATATTCAGGGCAACAACATTTTTAAAATCTTTATTTATTATTTTTAGCCAAAATTTAGGCCACTTGTAGTGGGATTTCTCACTTTAGTGAGATTTCCAGTGCTTTTGAACAGAATTATTCATTCATACATACATACATTTATGGATTCATAGATTCTATTAAAAGAATAGAATTTGCTGTTTATAAACAGATTTTGTTGCAGATACGTGTATAAAAAAACTAATTTTATGCCAAAAGCGCGTAGGTTTCAAATAGTTTAGTAAAACTTTCAAAAAGCTTGTTTATGAGGAGTTGAGTGTAGTTAAACTGCACATCTTAATAAGACAGATTTCAAAACTTTAGACAAGTTAATAGCCAGATATTCAGGACAGCACCATTGGAAATTTTTTGGCTGAAATCCAGGTTTTGCCAGTTGTGGTCACTGTCATCTGTCACTTGCAGGGCTTTTGAGGAGATTTATACATGCATTCCAATTAAAGTTTAGAATTTCATACATGTACAAAATGACTTTGTGGCCTGAGTCACTCCTGAAGCTTGTTCTGGTGTTTGTCTTTGTCAAATTCACCAAGTCCAATACACTGTCTTTCACTGTTCCTCTGTACGTTGTGTGGTTTTCTTAATTTAACATAGACCGTTACAGGTATATTCATACTACCAAGCTGCTACGATCCTTTACCCTGAGACTGCGTCGTAACAGTGAATACTGCGAAACTGCATAGGCTTCAAATAATTTAAAAAAACTTTCAGAAAATAATTAGGTTAAGATGTGCAGCGAATTAAACAAAGCTCTGAAAACATAATAATAAAGCAACATATCGTATTGCTGTTCAGTACAAGGATGTAGTTTAAGTACGTGTCAAACCATACGTCAAAGCATATGTCATATAGCATATAATATACTTCTATGAATAAGTATATGTTTAAATTCTTATTCCAGTGGGTATGTGGCCCCCTAGTGGGCTGCTGTGGTACTGCTATGGACATGCAGCTGCCAAAATGTTATCTTTACAGCTGAGAACAAAAACCCTCTTTACTTTCAGTGTAAGTTGGTGATAGTTAAAAAAAACTGTTTTAAAGCATTTATATTAAATTTTGACTCAGTGTGAAGAGACGATTGTACAATTTAAATCATTCAGATCTTGGTTTTCATTGGACAGTGACGATTTGTTTCCATGTTTAAAGATCTGATGGATAAAATCTCACGGGCTGTTAAATAAATCTGTTAGTAATGCATTAAGCACCTCCGTATAGGTTTTGCTGTAGAGGAGCATCAAAACCGAGTGTGTTCTGTGTTACAGAGAGCTGACGCAGCTTCAGAAGGAGGTGACGGCCATCGAGACCAAGTTGGAACAGAAGCGCAGTGACCGACACAACCTGCTGCAGGCTTGCAAGATGCAGGACATCAAACTGCCCCTCAGATCAGGCACCATGGACGACATCAGCCAGGAGGAGGTATGATGTTCACGTTTCTCACCGAAGCCCATCTCTAGCAGGTCCTGCACTGTGTCCTGCTTTATGTTTGTAGAAATTAACGTGGTGTATAATGTGCTGCAGGGAAGTTCTCAGGAGGAAAGTCTGAGCAGCAGCCAGAAGACGTCCAGCAGCGTTCTGGCCAAAGAGGCTCTCATCGAGATCGACTACAGCAGTCTGTCTGAGGACCTGAAGGTAGGTCTGCATTCAGACACTCAACTGTGCAAAGGTCTTAGGTACCTACGGTACTGTTCATCTGATCAGTACGTGTATGTTAACCAGTAAGAACAGCAGATCTGATTAGAACAGATGTAAATAATCAGACATACAATACAAAGTATCATGAATATGTTATTGTGAGAGAAGTAGATCAGATCTTGATCCAGTTTGAAGAACAAAGTTAGGTTCCAGATTTCTCCTGGACGCCCCAGACATTGTATGAATGTATTCAGTTCCTTCAGCAGCAAATCTTGATTTAGTTTAATGAAGTACTGAGCAGTCAAAGCAGGTATTAGATGAGAACTGATAATAATACTGGGTTGTTTAGGAGAAGCTTGGAAAGAGTTAAATACACGCACTGACGTATGGAAAAGCACTACTTACTTACAGTTTATGGTGTAAAGTCAACGTGTCTCGTGAGGGAACCAAGACATTTAACACTAATAATCTGATACAGCACTTCAGAGACACCACACAGCTGAACACAGTGAGGATCAGCAAACAGCAGAGCTAGAACACACACAGCTAACACAAAACAAACAACCCAGAACACCTACAGACCAGATCTGACCGGTACGAACAGAACAGCAGCAGTAATTCAATATTCTACATTTAATGATTACAGTTTTAGTTTAAAATAACAGAGTCTGAGTTTAATGACTGCAGTTTTTACTGTATTTATTTAATTAACTTTTTAGTTTTAATTAAGGGTCTAAATGTAATGATTACAGTATTGGAGATATTTGTTTGATTTACTTTGTTTATTTTCTGCTAATTTAGTTTAAAATATTATGCTTTTTCGCATGAGCTCGTTAAAATGGTAATAAACCAGTTTAGACCAGGTTTCATGACTTGCTTGCGCTAATAACTACATGTAGCCCTGCTGTGACATAAAGCCCCGCCCCCAATCGGTATCGACATCAGCCAGTGCTGAAAGGTGATTGGCGATTGGAATCGGCCTCAAAAACGCAGATCGATCCATCTGTAATCTATAATATAAAATTTGCAGTGAGATTCACCATTGCTGTCATAGTTCAACAGGGTGTGGGTTGGTCTTAGGTTCCCTTGAGGAGTGATTATTTAAGGTTGCACTGTATTGTTTGGATCCTGTGACCAAAATTTGATAAAAAAAAACAAAATCACATTATTTCACCAATATCAGTAAAACCACGTCAATATTATCAGCCTGCGCTGCTGTAGATTGACAGGAAGGAGCAACTAAGACCTCCCATCCAACCCTGAATTTATGAGAACGCAATAAATTAGGGTTTTGACTGTCTTGTTTTTAAAGCTGATCTAGGATCAGTTCACATGTTGGTTTTCATCTTTACCTCCTCAGTGTCCGACCTGAGAAGTTTCCTTTCCAGCGACTGCATGTGTTTTCAGTTTTGTAGTTTTATTTCTAGGTAGCCTCGTAGATCATAGCTGTTCTCTGTGTCTCTTGTTTTATATATTGCATCTGGAGCCTGAACGTCCTTCATGAATCACAGAAATAATATCAGGGAAGCTGTTTTGGTGAACCTGAGACCTTTTTCACATTCGGGCTCCTAAAGTTATGGGATTTATCGCTGGGTGCTCCGAGCGCTGATGTTTCCTGTTTTTATGGCTCTCAGGACTCCCTGTCGGAAGAGGAGATTAAGGGAGAGATGAACACGCTGCAGCAGAGGCTGAACGAGCAGCAGAGCATCCTCCAGAGGATCAGCGCTCCAAACATGAAGGCCATGGAGAAGCTGGAGAGCGTCAGGGACAAGTTCCAGGAGACCAGTGACGGTGAGAGCAGAGCGGGGGAACGATATGAGGAATGATTAAGACCAGAGTGCTGCTAGTTCATTACAGGTTCTAATTTTGATCATGTCCTTGTTGCTGGTGCTGCTCACCACTGTGGTTTGGGCTCTGGTAGTAATCCCCAGTGAATCTTTAAAGTAGAGATGGAAATATCGATTGCTATATATCAAGGATTGGCCGATATTTCTCCAAATTAGCCGATCCCCACAGCCGATCGAAGGCGTTAAACAAATTAACTTAATTTCTGTATTTCCAGCTAGCCTTTCATTGAAACACCCTCTGGCCAGCTCCCTGCAATTCCTGTCTAAACCACTAGGTGGAAACACATACCCTTTCATTTTCGACAGACTGACTAAAGCGGCGGACCTCGCGAGAACAGAAAGTGCATCTTAAAGTGTTTATTTATAGAGAAAGCAGCGTCTTCTCAGTTAACTCAGTTTCACAGCTGGACCTGTTGGTTTGCAGCCGCCTGTGGGAAGAATAAACATGTACGTCTCTCCATTCCCGGTTAAACAGTCGGGTTTCTCATCGACTTTCCTTTTTTAGAGCGTATTATTCTTTCTCCAACCTGCTTTACTTTCTGACTGCTGCTTCTCGCTTCATACCTCTTTTGTATGCACAGATCTGATTGGCTGAGGAGCGCCTTTGGTGATATTCCAACACGCGCAATTGGTCTGTGAGGTTACTGCGCCGCAAAGCCCGTATACCATAAAGACAAGAAAAGCTCCGCCTCTTAAAATAATTTTAACGCTTAAATAAATAAATTTAATCGCTATTAGTAGTTTATCGCATTGGGTCCGCATTAGACAACGTCTGGGTCCAGACCCGGACCACGGTCCACCTATTAGTGACCTCTGAGCTAGCACAAAACAAATAACCCAGAAACCCGTGCAGACCAGATCTGACTGGTACAAACAGAACAGCAGCAACAATTCAAGATCTATATTTAATGATTACAGATTTAGTTTAAAATAACTGCAGTTTGGGCTGCATTTATTTACTTTGCTTTTTTCGTTTTAATAAATAAATAATAAACCAGTTTAGATCATGTTTCATGACTTGCTTGTGACTTGCTCGATCGGTATCGGCCGATCGCACTGAAAGGTAATCTGTGTCAGGTAGATCACTCTGTTTGGAATGGCATGTTCTGCAGAGTTGAGAAGGTTGCAACTTTCGAATATGTTGCAGGATGCTGTACATTGTGCAACTTTAGTGCAATTTAGTTTCATTTAGGTTTCAAGCAACTAAAGTTGCATGGGCGTCATATAGTCATATACAGGCAGCCTAAGGTGGGAAACGGTCAGAAAGAAATAAATGATGACAGTTTTTGGCTTAAAAACCTGCATAAACATCAGTGGACGGTGAGAAAAATTACAATATAAGCCCTTTTAGTTTTGCTTAGGCCTTGAAGTGTTGAGTCAGATATGCTGATTCCTGGGATGTGACCAAGTAGTTCAGAAGGTAATGATGTTGGACTTTTTTTATTATTATTATTTTCTTTGTTTTCAGAGTTTGAGGCTGCTAGGAAGAGGGCGAAGAAAGCCAAGCAGGCCTTTGAGCAGATAAAGAAAGAGAGGTTTGATCGATTCAACGCTTGCTTCGAGTCCGTCGCCACCAACATTGATGAAATCTACAAAGCCCTGTCACGCAACAGCAGTGCACAGGTGAGTATTCATAAATAATGGACATTTATTTATTTATTTATTTACCTTTTATCTGTTTACATGAATCGGTGAGTGTGTTTTCTTAATGCACAGTCACTGTGTGAAGAAATCTGGTTGAATGGAGTTCTGTGGTTATTTAACTTGCAGGCTTTTCTCGGACCGGAGAACCCAGAGGAGCCTTACTTGGATGGGATTAACTACAACTGTGTGGCTCCAGGTAAACGTTTCAGGCCCATGGATAACCTGTCAGGAGGAGAGAAGACTGTGGCTGCCTTGGCTCTTCTGTTCGCCATTCACAGGTTAGTCCTAATATATAAACGTCCGAGGTCTACAGTACATTACAGCTCAGTGTTTCTCTTCTGTGTCTGGAGTGTTTCTATAGGGTCTTATCTCTTACCCCTGATTTCTGTCTCTAACAGCTATAAACCTGCTCCTTTCTTCGTGCTTGATGAGATCGATGCAGCCTTGGACAACACTAACATTGGCAAGGTAGGTGTTCATGTTGTTGGCTGTACCAGCCATCAGTAATATAAACACAACCTGTAGATAAAGATTCATATTCAGACTGTGGTGTTGTGTTTGTTCTGAAATGACTGTGAATTGGAGTCTGACTAAACGTGTACTGATACTGAGCCACCATGTATCTCTAAATGTGAAGGCCTGATGAGTGAACACACACACACACACACACACACACACACACACACACACACACACACACACTAGTGAACCCACACACTAAGGGGCAGTGAAACCCCAAATGCACACTCACTCTAGTGAACCCACACACTAAGGGGCAGTGAAACCCCACATGCACACTCACTCTAGTGTACCCACACACTGGGGGCAGTGAAACCCCACATGCACACTCACTCTAGTGAACCCACACACACTAGGGGGCAGTGAAACCCCAGATGCACGCTCACTGTAGTGAACCCACACACTAGGGGGCAGTGAAACCCCAGATGCACACTCACTCTAGTGAACCCACACACATTAGGTGCAGTGAAACCCCGCAAGCACACTCACTCTAGTGAACCCACACACTAGGGGCAGTAAAACCCCACATGCACACTCACTCTAGTGAACCCACACACTAGGGGGCAGTGAAACCCCACATGCACGCTCACTCTAGTGAACCCACACACTAGGGGGCAGTGAAACCCCACATGCACACTCACTCTAGTGAACCCACACACTAGGGGGCAGTGAAACCCCACATGCACACTCACTCTAGTGAACCCACACACTAGGGGGCAGTGAAACCCCACATGCACACTCACTCTAGTAAACCCACACACTAGGGGGCAGTGAAACCCCACATGCACACTCACTCTAGTAAACCCACACACTAGGGGGCAGTGAAACCCCACATGCACACTCACTCTAGTGAAAACACACACTAGGGGGCTGTGAAACCCCAGATGCACGCTCACTCTAGTGAACTCAAACACTAGGGGGCAGTGAAACCCCACATGCACACTCACTCTAGTGAACCCACACACTAGGGGGCAGTGAAACCCCACATGCACACTCACTCTAGTGAACCCACACACTAGGGGGCAGTGAAACCCCAGATGCACGCTCACTCTAGTGAACCCACACTAGGGGCAGTGAAACCCCACATGCACACTCACTCTAGTGAACCCACACACTAGGGGGCAGTGAAACCCCAGATGCACGCTCACTCTAGTGAACTCAAACACTAGGGGGCAGTGAAACCCCACATGCACACTCACTCTAGTGAACCCACACACTAGGGGGCAGTGAAACCCCAGATGCCAGCTCACTCTAGTGAACCCACACACTAGGGGGCAGTGAAATCCCACATGCATGCACACACATGCTCACTCACTCTAGTGAACACACACACTAGGGGGCAGTGAAACCCCACATGCATGCACACACATGCTCACTCACTCTAGTAAACACACACACTAAGGGGCAGTGAAACCTCACATGCATGAAGACACATGCTCGCTCACTCACTCTAGTAAACACACACTAGGGGGCAGTGAAACACCCACATACACACACTAGGGGGCAGTGAAACCCCACATGCGAGCACACACACACACACACACACACACTCTAGTGAACCCACACACACACAATAGGGGGTAGTAAGCAAACTTGCCTGGATTGGTGGGCAACCCTATTCACAGTACACACACTAGGGGGCAGTGAAACAAGCACAAGACTGGTTCACTGACCTACAGCCCTCCACTGCCACTCAAACAGGTTCTGTGTTTCTCCTCTAGGTGGCAAACTACATCAAGGATCAGTCTGTTCAAAACTTTCAAGCCATCGTCATCTCACTGAAGGAGGAGTTCTACACCAAGGCCGACTCTCTCGTGGGAGTGTATCCTGAGGTCAGTGTGCTCACGTATATGAAGACCTGCCTAACTGCTCTATCACATCAGAGACCAAAGCTTCTGTTTTCTAAAGCCTACTGCTGAGTTCTCAGGCTTCAGTCTCTGTGAATAGAAATCTTATGCTTTCCTGAATGATCAAGCTTGTGAGTAATTCGACTTTCTCTGTGTGTGTCTGCAGCAAGGAGACTGTGTTATCAGCAAGGTCCTGACCTTCGACCTCTCCCAGTATCCGGACGCCAATCCGAATCCTAACGAGTGAAGTAACTCCCACATTCCAAACTCATCTGGAATTTTTCTTAGTAATGGAAATTTGATGATTCATTCATTCATTTCAGATGTTTATGATCATAGTTGTTTCTATTCGTCCAGCATCTAACGGCTTTAGTCTTCTTAGCTTTTAAACACATTTACACTGTACCATGTGTGAACTTTTCAGTGAGCTGTTTCACTTTTGCTTTCCTGCCTTTCTTTCCTTTAACCTCCCTGATCCTCCCTGATCCTCCCCGCCCCCCACAGCCTCATCCCCTCATTCCACTGATGTGCATTTTTATAATTAATCATGCTGATGGCTAATATTCTGAGTTCAGGGAAAAGAACTATTTTCCTTTTTCATTTTCTAACTTTTTTTAAATTTAGTGCTGAGTAGAGAAGCAGAATAAACATTAAAATAAACGGGAAAAAAGATTTCTGAATGTGTTAAAGAGGCATTATGTTTGTTTAGATATGGTGTAAACAGCTCCTTTATAGCTGATCATGGTTTTGCTGGTGTACCACAATGCTGTCCGCAGTTATACATGTTTCTTATTATGTAATGTAAAATTGTCTTTTCTGAACAATAAACTATTTACAACATTCGTTAACAGTTTACTCAGCGAGCTATAAATAAAATAACTGATCTTTTTTACTGTTATGTAGAACGTAGTTCTGATAAACTTCAATATTCTCTTTAATTCAACCAAATAGAGTCAGTTCCTATGGATTTGGTATATTATGATATTTAAGGCAACTGTATCTATCTGTCTCTTGGTCTGTCTATCTATCTATCTATCTATCTATCTATCTGTCTATCTATCTATTGGTGTGTCTATTTGTCCGTCTATCTATCTATCGTGTGTCTATCTGTCTATCGGTGTGTCTATCTATCAGTGTGTCTATCTGTCTATCGGTGTGTCTATCTATCGTGTGTCTATCTATCGGTGTGTCTGTCTATCGGTGTGTCTGTCTATCGGTGTGTCTATCTATCGTGTGTCTATCGGTGTGTCTATCTGTCTATCGGTGTGTCTGTCTATCGGTGTGTCTGTCTATCGTGTGTCTATCTATCGTGTGTCTATCGGTGTGTCTATCTGTCTATCGGTGTGTCTGTCTGTCGGTGTGTCTGTCTATCGGTGTGTCTATCTATCGTGTGTCTATCGGTGTGTCTATCTGTCTATCGGTGTGTCTATCTGTCTATCGGTGTGTCTATCGGTGTGTCTATCGGTGTGTCTGTCTGTCGGTGTGTCTGTCTATCTATCGTGTGTCTATCTATCGGTGTGTCTATCTGTCTATCGGTGTGTCTATCTGTCTATCGGTGTGTCTATCTGTCTATCGGTGTGTCTATCTGTCTATCGGTGTGTCTATCTGTCTATCGGTGTGTCTATCTGTCTATCGGTGTGTCTATCGGTGTGTCTATCGGTGTGTCTATCGGTGTGTCTGTCTGTCGGTGTGTCTGTCTATCTATCGTGTGTCTATCTATCGGTGTGTCTATCTGTCTATCGGTGTGTCTATCTGTCTATCGGTGTGTCTATCGGTGTGTCTATCGGTGTGTCTATCGGTGTGTCTATCGGTGTGTCTATCTGTCTATCGGTGTGTCTATCTGTGTGTCTATCGGTGTGTCTATCGGTGTGTCTATCGGTGTGTCTATCGGTGTGTCTATCGGTGTGTCTATCTGTCTATCGGTGTGTCTATCGGTGTGTCTATCTGTCTATCGGTGTGTCTATCTGTCCATTTATTTATCTATCGGTCTGTCTATTTATCGGTGTGTCTGTCCCACTATCTATCTATCGGTGTGTCCATCTGTCCGTCTATTTATCTATCGGTGTGTCTATCTGTCCCTCTATCTATCGGTGTGTCTGTCCGTCTATCTATCTATGAACTTGAGTGGCGTCCCATTCTTAATCCATAGGGTTTAATATGATGTCGGCCCAACCTTTGCAGCTATAACAGCTTCAGCTCTTCTGGGAAGACTCTCCACACGGTTTAGGAGAGTGTTTATGGGAATGTTTGACCAACAGTTCTCCTAGAAGACCATTGGTGAGGTCAGACACTGATGTTGGATGAGAAGGTCTGGCTCCGCTCTAATTCATCCCAAAGCTGTTCTATCAGGTTGAGGTCAAGTTCTTCCACACCAAACTCGCTCCTCCATGTATGTATGGAGCTGCTCTGTGCACTGGTGGGAAGTCATGTTGGAATATGAAGGGGTCGTCCTCAAACCGTCCCCATAAAGATGGAAGCAGTACTGACTCCCCTGCCCCCCACCCCCCTCTCATCAGTAGCACTGCTGCTCACTGGGTGTCTTATCTTTTCTAATCTATTCTAAGCAAGAGATGCTGTGCGTGAAGATCCCAGGAGATCAGCAGATATCACATTTTTCTGGCGGCAAGTGTGAACATTACCTGAAGCTGCTGGACCGTATGTTTATGATTTTATACCCTGAACTGCTGCCACATGACCAGCTGATTATATAACTGCAGGAATGAGTAGGTCTCCAGGTGTTCCTGATGAAGAGCTTGGTGAGTATGTGATGTATATGAGACGGAGAAAGCTTTGAGTGTCTGTATGGAAGATAATTCAGTTTTCTTTGCAGGACAGTGTGACATTCCTGGCTGGGTGACACGCCCACATGATGGTCACATGCACACTGTGCAAAATACATTCCTTTTCCTCAGAACACATTACTCACAGTCAGTAATGTTCCTTACTCACCATTATGTCCACTATTCTGGTGAACTTGGGACCTCTTTGTCCGAGTGAGTAGGAAAGATAACATCTGGCTTCTTTAGGTGGGATGGAACTGTCCAGGTTGCCGT
The DNA here is from genome assembly GCA_021613375.1 of Megaleporinus macrocephalus. Classification (NCBI taxonomy): domain Eukaryota; kingdom Metazoa; phylum Chordata; class Actinopteri; order Characiformes; family Anostomidae; genus Megaleporinus; species Megaleporinus macrocephalus. The sequence goes on from CM038718.1 coordinate 40,646,940, forward strand.
GTCACTGTGACGGGAGAAGGAGTCGGATTCAGGTGTGATCTCATAGTATTGATTTTCTATATGAACTATATGGCCAAAAGTATGTGGACACCACTACTGGTGTTCCTCCACATCAAACTCCTCAGTTGAGTTTCCCCCCTCCACTAAACTTTACTGCTGCATTCTGGTGGGTAGTGTCTCCTGGATTCATCCACCAAACCCAGATTCCTCCATCCAGTGGTGGAGCTTTACACCCCTCCAGAGTCCAGTGGTGGAGCTTTACACCCCTCCAGAGTCCAGTGGTGGAGCTTTACACCCCTCCAGAGTCCAGTGGTGGAGCTTTACACCCCTCCAGAGTCCAGTGGTGGAGCTTTACACCCCTCCAGAGTCCAGTGGTGGAGCTTTACACCCCTCCAGAGTCCAGTGGTGGAGCTTTACACCCCTCCAGAGTCCAGTGGTGGAGCTTTACACCCCTCCAGAGTCCAGTGGTGGAGCTTTACACCCCTCCAGAGTCCAGTGGTGGAGCTTTACACCCCTCCAGAGTCCAGTGGTGGAGCTTTACACCGCTCCAGAGTCCAGTGGTGGAGCTTTACACCGCTCCACAGTCCAGTGGTGGAGCTTTACACCGCTCCACAGTCCAGTGGTGGAGCTTTACACCGCTCCAGAGTCCAGTGGTGGAGCTTTACACCGCTCCACAGTCCAGTGGTGGAGCTTTACACCGCTCCACAGTCCAGTGGTGGAGCTTTACACCGCTCCACAGTCCAGTGGTGGAGCTTTACACCGCTCCACAGTCCAGTGGTGGAGCTTTACACCGCTCCACAGTCCAGTGGTGGAGCTTTACACCACTCCAGGGTCCAGTGGTGGAGCTTTACACCACTCCAGAGTCCAGTGGTGGAGCTTTAGGCTACTCCACAGTTGCAGTCGTAGAGCTTTACACCGCTCCAGAGTCCAGTGGTGGAACTTTACACCGCTCCAGAGTCCAGTGGTGGAGCTTTACATTGCTCCAGAGTTCAGTGGTGGAGCTTTTACACCACTTCAGCTGATGCTTGGCATTGGGCATTGTGATCTTAGGCTTGTATGCAGGTCTTCAACCATGGAGACCCATTTCATGAAGCCCCTGATAAACAGTTCTGGTGCTGATGTTGCTTCCAGAAGCCATTTGGAACCCTTCAGCACTCTACAGCGTGTCTCTGTGAGCCACAGATGCTCATAGATGCTTCCAATTTAATGCAATGGCGCTTGCAGTTGTCCGGGGCAGCTCTAGCAAAGACTTGTGATAAATGTGGGGATCTTACGACAGTGCAAGTCACTGAGCTCTTCAGTGCGAGCCATTCTACTGCCAGTGATGACTGCAAACGAGTGTGGCTGAAACACCTGAACTCAGTATGTGGTGTTAATATAAGTTTGGTCCATATAGTGCATTTGTTTTGCTGCTCACCCCCTTCTGTGTAGGAGTGCGAGCTGAGTGATCTCTTCTCCTTCTGTATAGTTATTTTTGCAGGATGACCTTTTCCTGACCTTTGTACTGTGTGTGGCCTTTTTTTAACCCCTGCTGTTTCAGTTGTACAGATGTTCTGCTAACCCTTACAGAAAATAAGTATACTTAAAGTTCATTTTATTAAGTATACTTTATGTAGTTACTATACTAATGTCATTGTTCTAGTAGTACACTAGTATATGTACTATTTTAATACTTCTTGGGACTAAATTGGCCCACTTTCTAATTTTTAAAAGTATACTTTTAAGTACACTTTAAGTGTAAGAGTAGTAAACCAAGTATACAACTAGTTTACATCTTTTGTACTGCAACTACACTAAAAGTAAACTTTACTGTTAGTTTACTAGCTTGTACGTTTTCTTTAAGTGAACTTAATACTTATAATTTACTGATTATATTATTGTTGTACTTTTAAGTATATGACTAGATTTAAGGTACTTAAAATAGAACTTAACGTTTACTCACCAGTGGACACACGTAAAATAAACAAGACACACTCAGATTATAAACATATTAGTATCTGTATAAATCTTTATAAATCAAATTTTAAATAAATATTCTACTGGATGTGTTTTCGTGCAGAGCAAGAATACTTACTTCTACTATCTTAATCAAAAGATTAAGTACAAGTAAAGACCAAATATACTTAGACTGTTCTATACTTGGCAGTATAATATACTTAAGTATAACCGTATTTAGTATATCACTGAGAAGTACATAAAAAGTAAACTGAAAGTATACTCACTTCCTTTTAGTTTAAAAGAAGTAACTAATGGTACACTTATATAAACTTCTTTTTTGTGAAGAGCTCTATGAATGAATATTCCTCTTGAGTGGAATCCTCACACCTAGACACGGTTTTAGTTTCCAAGCTCTCTTATAATATCACTGATGTTCTGTACTTCCTTAGTAGTCTCTTATAAAAGCTATATTAATTTCAGGTCAGCGGTAATGAATAGACTGCTGTCTTCTAAGAATGGTCCTGAGGGACATGTGAGGTTCCTGAAATGAAATACGCTGCAGGCAGCTGGTGTTCACGTTTATCTGTTTAATTTTCTTATTTCTTTAAATAAAATTATAGAAGCACATGAAAAATCACAATAATCCATAAAGTTGGTCTCTTATTTGCCCGCTTTCCACCTTAAATGTTGCAGCAACAGACTGTAACTGCTGTGTCATTTAAGGTGGAACTTAAATTCTAATAAGGAAGCCAACTTTCCTGAATTTCTGTGATTATTTTTTTTATATATAGTGACAAAATAAAGCTAGTCAATGAGGACAAGTTAACGAGGGTACTGAAACGGAGGGTGGATGTTCTGATGGAGGACAGGCTCGGATATTATGAGCACAAATACTAACTTTGAAGTTTCGGAAATATAGGACCCTGTGAACAAAAATAAAAAACATGAATTAAAGAGCCTGGGAACATGAGAACCTGGGAATATAGGGTCTGATAATATAGGAGCTTGGGAATATAGGGTCTGGGAATATAAGACCCAGGGAACATAGGATCTTATGAATATAGGGCCTTGGAAACATATGGTCTGGGAATAGAAGCCCCTGGGATCATCTGAGCCTGGGGACAAAGGACCCAGGGAATATAGGACACAGGAAATATAGGAACTTGGGAATGTAGGGCCCTGGAAACAAAGGGTCCTGGGATCAAAGAAGCCTGGTGACATAAGACCCTGGGAATATAGGGTCCTGGGATCAAAGGAGCCAGGTGCCATAAGACCCTGGGAATATAGGGCCTTGGAAACATAGGGTCTGGGAATATAGGGTCCTAGGATCATAGGAGCTTGGGAATATAGGGCCTTGGAAACATAGGGTCTGGGAATATAGTCATAGGATCATAGGAGCTGGGGAATATAGGGCCCTGGATACATAAGACTCTGTGAATATAGGGCCTTGGAAACATAGGAGCTTGGGAATATAGGGGCCTAGACACATAAGAGCCTAGGAATGAATTGCCCTGGGAATATAGGGCCCCAGTAATGTACATCCCTGTCAGTAATTAAGTTTTGGAATATGGGGCCCTACAAATAAAGAACCATGGGAGTATAGTGCCTACAGGGCCCGGAAACATAGTGTCTGGGAATATAGGGCCTTAGAAACATAGGGTATTGGAATATAGGGCCTTGGGATCATAGGAGCCTGGGGAATATAGGGCCTAGACACATAAGAGCCTAGGAATTAATGGCCCTGGGAATATAGAGTGTGGGGGTGGATTTAGGGCCTTGGAAACATAGTCAGTGAATATGGGGCCAGCAATAATAACATAGGGCCCTAGAAATACAGGCGTGGTGGAGTGAATGAAGGGCCCTGTGAACAAAGAACCCCTAAAATAAAGGAACCTGTCAGGGTAGCGCCTTGGGAACAAAGAACTCTACTAATATACCGCCCCGGGAAACAAAGACCCCTGGAATACATGTCCCTGGGATACCGAAGATCAACTTCATAGAATTCTGTATAATTAAACGGTTAGTGAACAGAGTGGTTCTAGATAAAGTCAGAACTGTTCACAGTGGTGGTGAATGGAACCAGACGTCCACCTTTAAAAACTCTCTCACAGAAAGTAGTCTGAAGTCTGACACGTTGTTTAGCTCTCACCCCTGTAATAGTGCGCTGCTGCCACCAGGGGGAGCCCTGCACGCAGCTTGGCCTCAGCAACTCGAGCCATGTGTGTATGTGGGTGTGCTTGCATAACATGTGACACGCGGTGTCCGCAGCACAGCCCGCCGCCGCGGAGCGCTCCAAAAATAGCCGGACGCTTTATTTGCCCCGCAGAATGAACGGACCGGATGGACCGTCGAGGACACAGGCTGCGATGGCGCCCCCTGGTGGCGGTGGGACGATGCCCCGTTCGCAGCGAGCACATGGTGAGTCAGTGGTGAGCCCGGACGCGCGTGCACGAGCTGGAATAAATAAGTAAACAAACAGTGAGATGGTGCTTCTGTGCAACGAAGCTGGAGAGTTCGAATTTCTCCGTTCCACCTTAAATGGTGCGGCAGACTGTAACTGCGGGCGAGTCAGCCTGGCTTTCTTTCAACTCCTGCACCATTTAAGGTGGAACTGGTAAATCACCCTCGGCTCCCTTCAACCTTTACACCATTTAAGGTGGAACTGGCAACTCAGCCTCGGCTTCTTTCAACTCCTGCACCATTTAAGGTGGAACGGGCAAATCAGCCTCGCTTTCATTCAACTCCTGCACCATTTAAGGTGGATCGAGCAAATTAGCCTCGGCTCCTTTTAACCTTTGCACAATTTAAGGTGGAACGGGCAAATCATACTCACCTTCTTTCAACCTCTGCACCATTTAAGGTGGAACTGGGAACTGGCAAATCAGCCTCGCTTTCATTCAACTCCTGCACCATTTAAGGTGGAACTGGCAAATCAGCCTAGCTTTTTTTTAAACTCCTGCACCATTTAAGGTGGAACTGGCAAATCAGCCTTGACTCCTTTCAACCTTCGCACCATTTAAGGTGGAACTGGCAAATCAGCCTTGGCTCCTTTCAACCTTTGCACCATTTAAGGTGGAACGGGTAAATCAGCCTCGCTTGCATTCAACTCCTGCACCATTTAAGGTGGAACTGGCAAATCAGCCTTGGTTCCTTTCAACCTTTGCACCATTTAAGGTGGAACTAGCAATTCAGCCTCGCTTTCTTGCCATTCCTGCACGATTTAAGGTGGACTGGGCGATTTAGCCTCGTTTTCATTCAATTCCTTCACTAGTTAAGGTGGAACTGGTAAATCACCCTCGGCTCCCTTCAACATTTGCACCATTTAAGGTGGAACGGGCAAATCATACTCACCTTCTTTCAACCTCTGCACCATTTAAGGTGGAACTGGGAACTGGCAAATCAGCCTCGCTTTCATTCAACTCCTGCACCATTTAAGGTGGAACTGGCAAATCAGCCTAGCTTTTTTTTAAACTCCTGCACCATTTAAGGTGGAACTGGCAAATCAGCCTTGGCTCCTTTCAACCTTTGCACCATTTAAGGTGGAACGGGTAAATCAGCCTCGCTTGCATTCAACTCCTGCACCATTTAAGGTGGACTGGGCGATTTAGCCTCGTTTTCATTCAGTTCCTTCACTAGTTAAGGTGGAACTGGCAAATCAGCCTCGGCTCCCTTCAACCTTTGCACTATTTAAGGTGGAACTGGCAAATCAGCCTTGGTTCCTTTCAACCTTTGCACCATTTAAGGTGGAACTAGCAATTCAGCCTCGCTTTCTTGCCATTCCTGCACGATTTAAGGTGGACTGGGCGATTTAGCCTCGTTTTCATTCAGTTCCTTCACTAGTTAAGGTGGAACTGGCAAATCAGCCTCGGCTCCCTTCAACCTTTGCACTATTTAAGGTGGAGCTGGCAAATCAGCAGTGCTTTCTCTAACTGCTGTACCATTTAAGGTGGAACTGGCGAATTAGCCTCGTTTTCATTCAACTCCTGCACCATTTAAGGTGGAACATAGCAAAACAGCCTCGGCTACTTTCAGCCTTTGCACCATTTAAGGTGGAACGGGCGACTCAGCCTCGCTTTCTTTGCAATGCAATTGGTGAGTGAAGATTAGTGAAGGCGTGGCTTTGTTTTGCTTTTTCACGGTGACCTGCTGATATTTATTGGGGCTGAGCTGAGCCGAGCTGAAGGCATATCGAGTGTCCCCCTGCGGTGAGGTGGGTGGGGGGTCGAGGGGGGTTGCAGGCGCGTTTTCGGTGAACAAGGAGAGCAGGAACAGCTCAGAGTCCAGCCTGGTGTCCACGCTGCTCTCCTCGGAAGGACGAAGCAATGGAGCCCCGGAAGGTCCAGGCTAGGAAACGCACGCGCTGTGAGAGCACAGGTGAGACCACTGACACCTCAAGGCTGCTCGTTTGTTTCTTTGATTGATCGTTTGAAATTTTGCGTGTTCGGTTGGACCTTCCCTGCTCTGACCGGGGTCAGCGGAGCGTCCTGCTGCTCGACTGAGCTGCTCTTTGATATATATATTATATATACACACATGTTTCAGTGCAGTTGGCCGTTTGTTTGGTATTTCGTCAAACAGGCTAAACGAGACGTACTTCAGTCTTTCACGTGCTTGTTTTTACTACGACGTCAGGGCGTGACGTCACGCGCGCGCCCACTTGCACGTGCTAGGAACGGCATGTAATAGGAGCTTCCATATACATTACAGCCACTTATCATGTTGTCAGCTCCAATGACCATATAGGAGCACGTGGATCAGACCCAGCAGTGCTGCTGCTGGAGTGTTTAAGCACTGTGTCCACTCACTGTCCACTCTATTAGACACTCCTACTACTTGCTGGTCCACCTTGTAGATGTAAAGTCAGAGACAGTAGCTCATCTGCTGCTGCACAGTTTGTGTTCCTCTAGTTCTTCATCAGTGGACACAGGACGCCGCTAATAGTATCTGCTCTGTGGTGGTCCTGTGGGGGTCCTGATCATTAAAGAACAGAGTAATAAAGTGTACAGAGAATCAGATGAACTACAGAATGTAAGTGGAGCTCCTGTATGATCAGTGGAGCTGATACAGTGGACAGTAAGTGGAGATATAAGGAGGTGGTTTAATGTTATGGTTGATCAGTGCCTCGAGGTCTTGCTTTCTAGATGCTCCTGCTTTCACATGGTGGTATCTAGTTTCTGCTGTGCGTTAGTCCCTGTCTCAATAGAATCCCCACAACATGATGCTACCATCACCATGCTTCACTGTAGGCATCTCATTGCTTGTATTGGAAGTTAGACCCTATTTCATATACAAGTACTGCTGACCTTTGTGTCCAAAGCTGATGCCTCCAACATCACCAGTTCCTTTGCTGTTGTCAGAGCAGTTTGTTCTGCTCAGTAGGTTAATTTGTGGTCCTGAGATGTTTCTATTGCTCTGAAGGAGGAACCAAGAAAACAATACATGCACTTTTGGTGGATACCTGTATTCGGTGCAGCACCATTTCAAGGCTGGAATGGATGTGAGTCTCTTTTTGCCCTAACTAATTGTAGCACATCTTTGAATAGCCTGCTGAACTGGATAAATCAGGAACCACAGAAAGAGAAAGCTGACTGTTGACAACCAACCAAGCAGGATGTTTTACTTTAACCCTTTGATGCACAAGTCAAAAATGACCTGACTGAGATTTTATCTTCTGTATCTTTGCAATAAATTAATTTCATCATTCAAGCTTCTATACATTCCTCAGTGTACTTATTTTTGATTATCACAAATCCTGATTTTAGTTTTATTTTAGTATTATTATTAGATTTTAGTATTATTATTTGTATTATTATTCATAAATCACGTTCATCACTTCCAGCACAACACAGGTCAGAATTAACCCTTATGTGTTCACTATGTTGACATTTGTAAACATTTGCAGTTGGGAACATATTTACAAAACACTATTTTGTTTCTGAAGTAAATAAATAAGATTTAAGATACAAAAACAATAATTAAATTAACACTTGGAACATTAAATAATGAAATAAACTGATTATAATAGATTTACCAAACAGACACTCAGCAGTACATACAGTAACATAGGGAATGAATATGCTGTGCATTAGAAGGGCTTTGATTGGCTTGTCCATCATATATATGTGTATGTATATATATAGAGTATTGATGGCTCAATTCAGTCACAGCTTATGGAAGAGAACAAGTGTTCCACTGCCCTAAATATCCACACAGGTGCCAAGGCCGCCACCGCGCTTTGCCAATTTACTGCGACTCGAGTGTCAGTTTACACGGTTGTCCACGGTGACCAGAAAGGTCAGTAAAACCTGGCACGGGTCAGTAGAGACGTTTATGTGTTTGCGCTGAGGCGATTCTGATCTTTAATGATGGCAGGCTTAACATTTAGAGGACCAGGTCTGGAGTAATCATATTTTTAGGTTTAGATTTTTAGAAAATCGGTGAAAAATTTAAATATTTAAAACCAGAGAGACCACCCTAACCCCAGACCCACAATACACATGATCTACTATTAAAATAAATCAAAAGTATGCAAGATGAACAGCCAACCACATTGTCTGTTATCTCCTCAGCCGTTGCTAATAGCCTGCTCACCTCCTTACCAGAAGTAGTATTGCAGTATTCACAGTATGCCCCACTAGTAAATCCCAAACTGGTTCTTCGTGGATCTCCTTGATAAACTATGGGGGTTTACAGTGTGTTTCTAGATGTGAAGCCACTTCTTTGTGTTTCAGTAGTCAGGCCTGTCAGTCAGACAAGGTCTGACAGGACAGTTAGCTCTCTCGCTAAGGCAGAGATAGCTTGCTAAGGCTAACATGCTGTAATTAAACGAGTGGGTGTCTGAAAAAGGCTCGCGCTGTATTGCCATGGAGATTTTCATCAAGTGGGGTGATTCATGTGAAATCCCGAGCGTGAGCGTCTCACTCAGTTCAGTCTGTCAGTCTGTAGAGAGTGTCGTTGCACTCCTCCTTCACTCATCCAGATGGACGGTTCACACTGAGTCACACTCACTTCATTCATACTCTCAAACATTCACTCACCAAATTTCAAAAATACATCCTCAGTTCTGATTCTAGAACTTTCTAGAACTTGATGAGAGAGAAAAAGAGGAAACAGCTGCTGTTCATACAGTAATTATAATTCTTAGCCTAGCTAGCTTATCTAGCTAACGTTAGCCTCACTGGTAAAACCCAGACTGGTTCTTTGTGAGTCTTCTTAATAAACTATGAGGTTTTATAGGGTGTTTCTTGCTCTGAATGCACATCTTTGCGTTTCAGTAGTCAGGCTTTTCAGTCAGACAAGCGCTGACCAAGATAGTTAGCCATCTCGCTAAAGCAGAGATAGCTGGCTATGGCTAACTGTTCACTTTAGCTGAAAACATAAACATAAAACCAGCAACAACCAGAACATGGAGATGTGGGTTCAGAGCAAGAAACATCTGATAAAGCCCCCATAGTTTATTGGAAATAGTCCACTAAGGACCAGTTTACAGGCTAGAGTAAGCTAGATTAGCCAGCTAGACTAACATGAGAGCAGCCGTCTCTGTTTTCCTTCATTGGTGTAAGAATTTTAATCACTGTATCTACTGCAGTTGGTTTCTTCTCTCTCTCATCACAAGGAAAGTTCTAGAATCAGAACCGAGGAGTTTTTAGGAACATAGAACTACAGCTGCTGAATAGACAGAACCTTAGCAGCTCAGTAGAGACTCAGTAGAAACTCAGAAGAGACTCAGAAGAGACTCAGAAGAGACTCAGTAGAGACTCAGTAGAGACTCAGTAGAGACTCAGTAGAAGCTCAGTAGAAGCTCAGTAGAGACTCAGTAGAGACTCAGTAGAAACTCAGAAGAGACTCAGAAGAGACTCAGAAGAGACTCAGTAGAGGCTCAGTAGAGACTCAGTAGAGACTCAGTAGAGACTCAGTAGAGACTCAGTAGAAGCTCAGTAGAAGCTCAGTAGAAGCTCAGTAGAGACTCAGTAGAGACTCAGTAGAAGCTCAGTAGAAGCTCAGTAGAGACTCAGTAGAGACCAGTAGAGACTCAGTAGAGACTCAGTAGAAGCTCAGTAGAAGCTCAGTAGAGACTCAGACCGGGCGTGTTAACAAGCTGAGCTGAAAAAATTTAAACCCTTTTTAACCCACAGTGGTGTCTGAATGAACAAGGAAGCTACTGTGAAAATGTTTAAAGGGTCTGTGATTGTCGTTTACGGGGTCTGTAGCATGTTTGGCCCCAGTGTCCAGCAACTCACTTGAAACTCTAGTGAAACAGTTGCAAATGTCTCACCCTCAATCAGTAAATATTAAAGTTTGGCAATATAACATTTTATATATATACACACACACACACACACACATACACACACACCCTGATCAGCCATAACATTAAAACCACCTCCACTGACCATATAGGAGCTACAGACTGTAGTTTATCTGATTCTCTGTATACTTTATTACTCTGTTCTTTAATGATCAGGACCCCCACAGGACCACCACAGAGCAGGTACTGTGTGTGAGGTGGATCATTTTCAACACTGCAGGGACACTGACATGGTGCTGGTGTGAGTGGATCAGACACAGCAGTGCTGCTGCTGGAGTGTTTAAACACTGTGTCCACTCACTGTCCACTCTATTAGACACTCCTACTACTTGCTGGTCCACCTTGTAGATGTAAAGTCAGAGACAGTAGCTCATCTGCTGCTGCACAGTTTGTGTTCCTCTAGTTCTTCATCAGTGGACACAGGACGCCGCCCACAGGACACTGTTGGATGTTGCTGGTTGGTGGAACAGTGATACTAAGTTTCGTACTGGTCCACCTCTAGATCATCCAAACACAGTGTAAGGCAGCTCAGGTTGGTCAGAGCTCCACCCACAGGGCTTAGTCCGCTCCTGAGCGAGTTTGCTTTTCAGAGATAGGCCCACTATCACACGCAGACGCTTCCTGTGGTCAGGCTGGATAGATACTCTTTCTGACCCGCTCAGCTTTGTAGAAATGGCCCACCTGCAGAGTGAACTTACCCAGAACCCCCTGGAGAAGATCTGGGTTCCATGGATGAGCAGCAGGCTGAGCCGGAGGAGAGGCTGTAAGTGACTTTCTGAGGGAACAACTTCATGTCAGCGCTGCTTTAATTAAAGCTACAGTTAAAGTCAGATGTAGGCGTGTCTGACGTCTGGAAATGGTCTGTTAAGCAGCTCCTCATGGTTTGAGGTGATTATTAGATTAGTTGTTAGTTTTTGTAGTAGTTTGTTGTTTTTTGTGCTGGTATCATGTTATCAGTGGTCCACAGCGTCTGTCAGACACTGACCACAGGGCCGTTAACCTCGACGGGATGCGTTCAGAGAGGAGTTCAGCCCCAAAACCAGCACTCAGCTCTGAATTAACACGCTGTAATTAAACGAGTGGGTGTCTGAAAAAGGCTGGCGCTGTATTTCCATGGAGATTTTCATCAAGCGGAGTGATTCATGTGAAATCCCGAGCGTGAGCGCCGGCTCGTAATAATCACTCTGTCCAGTCTGTCAGTCCGCCGAACGTCTGAGCTGTAGTGAGTGTCGCTGCACTCCTCCTTCACCCGTCACTCATCCAGATGGACGTTTCACGCTGAGTTACACTCGCTTCATTCATACGCTCAAACATTCTCTCACCAAATTCCAAAAACACAGCAGATTTTGTTGGGATATTTCAGGAGGTTAGGGGTCCGGTCTTGTGACCAGAAGGTCACCGATCCTATCCCCTGGACGCAGAGGACACGACTGAAGTGTTCTTGAGCAAGGCACCTAACCCCCAACTGCTGTGGATAGGGCTGCTCACCACTGTGGGCAAGTGTGCTCACTGCCCCCCATTGGTGTGTTCACTAGTATGTGTGTATGGGGCTGTTTGACTGTCCCCTAGTATGTGTGTTCACTAGTGTGTATGTATGTATGTGGGTATTTCACTGCATTCTAGTGTATGTGGGTATTTCACTGCATTCTAGTGTGTGTGTGTGTGTTCACTAGTATGTGTGTAGTTTGCGGTTTCACTGTCCCCTAGTGTGTGTTCACTAGTGTGTGTCTATATGGGTGTCTCAGTGCCCCCCCTAGAGTGTGTGTTTACTAGTGTGTGTGTGTATGTGGCTGTTTCACTGTCCCCTAGTGTGTGTTTACTAGTGTGTGTCTATATGGGTGTCTCAATGCTCCCCTAGAGTGTGTGTTCACTAGTGTGCGTCTATATGGGTGTCTCAGTGCCCCCCTAGAGTGTGTGTTCACTAGTGTTTGTGTATGTGGCTGTTTCACTGTCCCCTAGTATGTGTGTTCACTAGTGTGTGTCTATATGGGTGTCTCAGTGCCTCCCTAGTGTGTGTGTTCACTAGTGTGTGTGTATGTATGTGGGTCTTTCACTGCATTCTAGTGTGTGTGTGTGTGTGTGTGTGTATGTGTATGTGGGTATTTCACTGCATTCTAGTGTGTGTGTGTGTGTGTATGTGTATGTGGGTATTTCACTGCATTCTAGTGTGTGTGTGTGTGTGTTCACTAGTATGTGTGTAGTTTGCGGTTTCACTGTCCCCTAGTGTGTGTCTATATGGGTGTCTCAGTGCCCCCCTAGAGTGTGTGTTTACTAGTGTGTGTGTGTATGTGGCTGTTTCACTGTCCCCTAGTGTGTGTTTACTAGTGTGTGTCTATATGGGTGTCTCAATGCTCCCCTAGAGTGTGTTCACTAGTGTGCGTCTATATGGGTGTCTTAGTGCCCCCCTAGAGTGTGTGTTCACTAGTGTGCATCTATATGGGTGTCTCAGTGCCCCCCTAGAGTGTGTGTTCACTAGTGTTTGTGTATGTGGCTGTTTCACTGTCCCCTAGTATGTGTGTTCACTAGTGTGTGTCTATATGGGTGTCTCAGTGCCCCCCCTAGTGTGTGTGTTTACTAGTGTGTGTCTATATGTGTGCCTCAATGCCCCTCTAGAGTGTGTATTCACTATTGTTTGTGTATGTGGCTGTTTCACTGTCCCCTAGTGTGTGTTTTCACTAGTGTGTGTCTATATGGGTGCCTCAATGCCCCCCTAGAGTGTGTGTTCACTACTGTTTGTGTATGTATGTGTTTCACTGCCCCCCTAGTGTGTGTGTGTGTGTGTGTGTGTGTGTGTGTGTGTGTGTGTGTGTGTGTGTGTGTGTGTGTGTGTCACTGCATGAATGGGTTAAATGTGTAGATCAAATTCTTCTTAATAGTTCTAAATTCTTATTATAGAAATGTAATGTTTTACAATATTCAGAATTCTGTTTGATATGATGGCTATTGATGTTTAATTACTAATTAATTGCTAATGCGTTTCGTTAATATGTCCTATTTGTTTCAGTTCAGTGCTGATACATGAAATTGCTAGTCACAGTGCAATCCTGCCTCGTGCTACAGTGTGATATTTGTGTTGTTGCATCTTTGATTATTTATTTTTAATTAAATATTAGTTTATTTGAAATAAGCTAGTAATTTTAATATTAATCTGTAATTATTATTATTATTATTATTATTATTATTATTATTATTATTATTATTATCATTATACTTATTACTTAAAAATCTTGTTCTTAAACCTTTACCAAATAGCATAATAATACAATATATTTTTGAACATATAATATCATAATCTCATATTAATTGTTCACATATATAACATTTTCAGTCTATTTGTGAAAGATATGTTTTTATTACGATTTAAACCTCACAAAAAGGTTATTATTGTTGTGTTTGTTGTATTGTTGTTGTCTTTTCTGTTATTTTTCAATGAAAGCTGAATGTAAATGTGATTTGTTATGTAAGAAACCACAATTAATAGTGTTGTTCAGTTGTTACATTAAAACTATTCATGTAAACTGAACTGAATATGATCTGGATTCAAAATTCCAGGTTGTTTTAGTTTATTGAGTGTATTTTGTTTTGTGTTCCAGCGTCGGTGCCTCAGTTCACCAACTCCCCGACTATGATCGTGATGGTGGGACTGCCGGCCAGAGGAAAAACCTACATCTCCAAAAAACTCACACGCTACCTCAACTGGATCGGGGTTCCAACTAAAGGTCAGTTCAAATCTGACTCGGATCCAATAAAACCTTCCAGACTGACCACATGTTTTCTTTCAGCCCATGCGAGGCTGCATTGGTCTAAAGTCAAAGCGACTGTACCTCCATCTAGCTCCTAAACAAGGAACTGCAGGGTCCTGTGACTGAGGGGCCTCGTGCAGGACTGTAGCAACATTAACTCACCAAATATGCCTCCTATGTTTTACTCACTGATTCGCTCTCAGGACCAGTTAAGTTTGAGAATTAGGATAAAAGCATAGCTTGTAGATGTAAACAACATGCCTAGACATGTACTTGTCTGATTAATCTGATAGAGAAAACTGGATTTCAGCTCAATATTCAGGTTTTCAATACGTGTGTACCCCTTACTCTGATTTCTTTCTTTTTTCTCATGACATTCTGTGTGTGTTACTAAAACCAGCTGCACTAAAACACCCTGCAGCATTGAATTTACTTCACACGTGTACGTCACTCACACGTCTGTAAAATAGTTCAGGCTATAAATGTAATTTATTTCTATAGTACATTTCATACACAAAGGAAAGTCAGTGTGAGTTACGTTAATACGATTTTCTTGAAACTGCATCAGAGATATCACGTATGACATGACACGTCACAATACTTACCTTTCACATATCTGATCAGAAAACAAACAGATAAAACATTCTTTATCAATTTAGATAATTAATATGTAATTACTTTCTGTTTGTGTGTCAAAACATTGTGCTACGTGTTATATTTTGAAAAATGTCTTTATGTATCAATTTATTTCATATTTTGCCCACAATTAACTCCAACAGAGGGAGGATAGACAATATAATATATTTTATTAATGTGGAAATGATAACTTTTTAAAGAAGCACAGCTTTGTATTAGAGGTGGGCAATACAGCAAAAATATAACTCTGCAAAGTCACAGAATAAGAGCTACATTTAAATAAAATACTGTAAAAACTACATTTATATTGAGTATTTATATGTACTATACTGAACTATATCCAGTTAAACTGACTATTATTACTCTCTTTATAATGAAATGCAGTTGCTGTTGGTTGCTACAGGTACTGACCACACCTTATGTTCAGAAAAACATATCATACTGTAATGTAATTTATCACAATGACGATATATATCGTAGTATCGTCCAGCTCTAGTTTATATATTAGAATTTGCGATAATTTCATTTTTCCACTTTTTTAAAGGCTCATTTTTTTAAACTTTCCAATAAAGCATATTAATTAGGCAGTGTGTGTTGCTATAGTAATAAACTACATCAGTATTCTTCGTTCTTTGTTGCCATGTTAGAGGTGCTTGTTTTTCGTTTGACAGCAATTTTATATATATATATATGTCCACTCTCCATTTTTGTTGATTTTGAGTTTTGTACATTGTTTGAAGATGCCAGTGGTCATTTAATTTTGAAATGTTTCATGATGAATAAACCAATAGAAGTGCTCCAAAATAGCTTGAAAAAAAAAATCTGGTTCCATTGACATACATTGCAATTTTTGAGGTACTTGTTTTTCATTGGACAGCGATGTTTTATTTATATATATATATATATATATATATATATATATATATATATATATATATATATATATATATATATATATATATATAGGAATGCTGATGTAATTTATCTATTTACATTTGGTTTGTGTGTCAAAATAGGATTGTGATGTGGTATCATATATCGCATAGATGGCTTTAAGTATCAGAGTTTATCTTATAATTTACTGTATTGCCCACCATTAACTCTCCACCGTTAAACCTGGGTTAGGAAATAAACACAAATAAATGTGTATGTTTACATTAACAGTATTCAACGTTGGGCAGTACCGCAGGGAGGCCGTCCAAACCTACAAGAATTTCGAGTTCTTCCGTCCGGACAACGAAGAAGCCATGAAGATTCGCAGGTAAGCACGTTCAGAAACGTGGTGGTAATTAGTTTTTATTGAACTGCTTAGTCACTTTAAAATATGAAACTTACAATTAAATGTAAATAAATTAAATGGGTGCTATGCTGTTGCTAGGCTGTGTCGACGGTATCCCAGGTGGTTGCTACAATATTCTACATGGTTAATTGAGTATGAAATCACCCAGTCTGATGGAGTTGATGTTGTTTATATGTGTTCCAATATTAATCTTTGATTAAACAGTTAGGTTCACACTTACTGTCCACTGTATCAGCTCCACTGACCATACAGGACCTACACTCACTGTCCACTGTATCAGCTCCACTGACCATACAGGACCTACACTCACTGTCCACTGTATCAGCTCCACTGACCATACAGGACCTCCACTCACTGTCCACTGTATCAGCTCCACTGACCATACAGGACCTCCACTCACTGTCCACTGTATCAGCTCCACTGATCATACAGGACCTCCACTCACTGTCCACTGTATCAGCTCCACTGATCATACAGGACCTCCACTCACTGTCCACTGTATCAGCTCCACTGATCATACAGGACCTCCACTCACTGTCCACTGTATCAGCTCCACTGATCATACAGGACCTCCACTCACTGTCCACTGTATCAGCTCCACTGATCATACAGGACCTCCACTCACTGTCCACTGTATCAGCTCCACTGATCATACAGGACCTCCACTTACAGACTGTAGTTCATCTGATTCTCTGTATACTTTATTACTCTGTTCTTTAATGATCAGGACCCCCACAGAGCAGAAACTATTAGGGTGGTGGTGGTGTGTTAGTGTGTGTTGTGCTGGTGTAAGTGGATCAGGCACAGCAGTGCTGCTGCTGGAGTGTTTAAACACTGTGTCCACTCACTGTCCACTCTATTAGACACTCCTACTACTTGCTGGTCCACCTTGTAGATGTAAAGTCAGAGACAGTAGCTCATCTGCTGCTGCACAGTTTGTGTTCCTCTAGTCTTTCATCAGTGGACACAGGACGCCGCCCACAGGACACTGCTGTCTAGATAGTTTTGGTTGGTGGACGATTCTCAGTCCAGCAGTGACACTGAGGTGTTTAAACACTCCAGCAGCAGCAGCACTGCTGTGCCTGATCCACTCACACCAGCACAACAGTGCTACTGCAGTGCTGAGAATGGCCCAACACCCAACTAATATCTGCTCTGTGGTGGTCCTGTGGGGGTCCTGATCATTAAAGAACAGAGTAATAAAGTATACAGAGAATCAGATGAACTACAGTCTATAAGTGTAGGTCCTGTATGGTCAGTGGAGCTGATACAGTGGACAGTGAGTGGAGGTCCTGTATGGTCAGTGGAGCTGATACAGTGGACAGTGAGTGGAGCTCCTGTATGGTCAGTGGAGCTGATACAGTGGACAGTGAGTGGAGGTCCTGTATGGTCAGTGGAGCTGATACAGTGGACAGTGAGTGTAGGTCCTGTATGGTCAGTGGAGCTAATACAGTGGACAGTGAGTGGAGGTCCCGTATGGTCAGTGGAGCGGATACAGTGGACAGTGAGTGGAGGTCCTGTATGGTCAGTGGAGCTGATACAGTGGACAGTGAGTGGAGGTCCCGTATGGTCAGTGGAGCTGATACAGTGGACAGTGAGTGTAGGTCCTGTATGGTCAGTGGAGCTGATACAGTGGACAGTGAGTGTAGGTCCTGTATGGTCAGTGGAGCTGATACAGTGGACAGTGAGTGGAGGTCCTGTATGGTCAGTGGAGCTGATACAGTGGACAGTGAGTGGAGGTCCTGTATGGTCAGTGGAGCTGATACAGTGGACAGTGAGTGTAGGTCCTGTATGGTCAGTGGAGCTGATACAGTGGACAGTGAGTGGAGGTCCTGTATGGTCAGTGGAGCTGATACAGTGGACAGTGAGTGTAGGTCCTGTATGGTCAGTGGAGCTGATACAGTGGACAGTGAGTGGAGCTCCTGTATGGTCAGTGGAGCTGATACAGTGGACAGTGAGTGGAGGTCCTGTATGGTCAGTGGAGCTGATACAGTGGACAGTGAGTGGAGATATAAGCAGGTGTAAGCGTCTGGTAGGCGTGTATTTATATGTCTAGTGGTATGTAGGGTCTCATGCTCCTGTTTGTTCTGATGTGTTCAGTGTTTTGTGTGTTCTTGTGTGCAGAGCGTGCGCCCTCGCTGCGCTGAAGGACGTGTCTACATACTTCACTCAGGATCACGGCCAGGTGGCGGTGAGTGGACACTCGTCCGTGACGGTCTGTTAAGTGGTGTATATGGTCTGTGTGGAGTTCATGAGTGTTGTTTAAACAGTGTTGATGTTGAGAAACTAATGCCACTCAGTACCAGCCCAAACAGCCCATATATGGAAGCTGGGCCTGAGTTTAGAGTTCACAATGGTTGTGACATCACAACCACGAACACATTTATGATCAATTGCCCACGTGCCCTGTAGCCCTTTCTACATCTTTTGCTCTGGCAGGTTGCACTTAATATAATGTGAAACAATTAAATGTATCCAAATTGGGTGCTATGCTGTTGCTAGGCTGTGTCTACAGTATCCCAGGTGGTTGCTACAGTATTCTACATGGTTAATTGGGTATGAAATTACCCAGTCTGATGTAATTGATGTTGTATTCCAATATTAATCTTTTTATATATATATATATATATATATATATATATATATATATATATATATATATATATATATATATATATATATATATATATATAACCAGTACCAGTCTAAACAGCCCATATATGGAGTTTATGAATTTAGAGTTCACAGTGGCTGCAACATAACAATCACAATTATGATCGATTGCCCACGTGCCCTGTAGCCCTTTCTACATCTTTTGCTCTGGCACATCAGCAGGAGTGGGTGGGGCTTAAAACATGTGAGCCAAATGTGACCCACCACCCGAATAGTACCTGCTCTGTGGTGGTCCTGTGGGGATCCAAAACATCAAGCTGCCCGAAGTCTCTTTTTTATTTTTATTTTGAAATAATTTGGGTCTTATAAGTGATATCCTTTTCTGATTTTCATATCATGATGAATGAGGGAAAAATGAAACAAAGTAATAATAAAAAAAATAAATAAATGATATATATATATATATATATATACTACCACTCAAAAGTTTAGAATTTCTTTTCATGCAATTCACAAACAATATTGTTCATTTCACAGTAATGTAAGTGTATCAGATGATTTTTAAAGAATAAAAATGTTTGTATTAAAGTCTATTTTTGTATAGAGGCTTATTTTACATATAGTCCTATTATCAGTAATTCTCAGTCCTCTGTCTAAATCTCCTGGTACAGCCACCAATCCAAGTTAAGGATGTTATTGGACTAATTGGTTGTTAGGACACTCTTGCTCAATTGTGATGAACAGCTGAAAAACATTCTACTAATAAGTGAGTATAAAAGGGAACAACATTCTAGGTTAGTTTAGTATCTGAAGATCAGCAGTTGATGGCTTGCTGACCGACTCACAATGACCAGAAAGAAACAACTTTCTTTAGAGACCCGTCAGTCCATTGTTGTGTTAAAGAAGAAGATACTCCATTAAAACAAGAACATTTCACTGTGATCACAAACTTTTGAGCAGTAGTGTATATATAAATAATTTAATAAATAGTGTACTGGCCTAGTCGTGGAGCTCTGTGTTGCAAGAGACGACCCAGTTTTGCAACAGTCTTTATCTCACCAGGTGTTTGATGCCACCAACACAACACGTGAACGGAGAGAGGTCATTCTTTCCTTTGCCAAAGAGAACGGCTACAAGGTCAGTGAGAGCGGCTGTGTACCATTTCACACCAAAACTCACTCCCAGATTGAACTAATGTATGTTAATGTGATGTAACACATTTTATTCTTTGATATTATAAGTTGAAATTGTTCATATTAATTAATATTGTTTGTAATTCGGCTGTTTTTATGTTTCCAGGTGTTTTTTGTGGAGTCCATTTGTGACGACCCTGAAATTATTGCTGAAAATATTAAGGTAGAAAAACATTATTTCACTTTTTCTGAAAACTTCAGAAGTTCTTCTCCACTGAATTCAGAGGCTGTTCGAATAAAAAAGAACGGATATGTTTAACAAAACAAGAGCTAGAACGAATACCTGGCAGAGGGGTCCAGGTGTGAAATAGACTTGATAAGAGTTTAAGAATAGGTCGCTCATCGGTATGAATCTGTATGTATGTATATATGTATTGTATATACACAGAATTCAAAGAAATTGAAAGTATTAAAAGGTCAAAATAAGCTCGAGCTTCAGACCACAACTTTTTCAATTAGTATTTGTATTTAGTTATTCATTTTTATTATTATTATTATTATTTGTCCATCCATTACCTTCCGCTTTATCCTGCTGGTCGAGGTCACGGGGGGGCTGGAGCCAATTCCAGTGCCATCGGGTGGGGTACACCATGGACAGGTTGCCAGTCCATCGCATGACCAACACACACTCATACACTCTACCACTCTACCACCGTACTAACCACTACACCACCATACTAACCACTACACCACCTTACTAACCACTACACCACCATACTAACCACTACACTACCATACTAACCACTACACCACCATACTAACCACTACACCACCGTACTAACCACTACACCACCATACTAACCACTACACCACCGTACTAACCACTACACCACCGTACTAACCACTACACCACCATACTAACCACTACACTACCATACTAACCACTACACCACCATACTAACCACTACACTACCATACTAACCACTACACCACCATACTAACCACTCTACCACCGTACTAACCACTACACCACCTTACTAACCACTACACCACCATACTGACCACTACACTACCATACTAACCACTACACCACCATACTAACCACTACACCACCGTACTAACCACTACACCACCATACTAACCACTACACCACCGTACTAACCACTACACCACCGTACTAACCACTACACCACCTTACTAACCACTACACCACCATACTAACCACTACACTACCATACTAACCACTACACCACCATACTAACCACTACACCACCATACTAACCACTACACCACCATACTAACCACTACACCACCATACTAACCACTACACCACCATACTGACCACTACACCACCATACTGACCACTACACCACCATACTAACCACTCTACCACCGTACTAACCACTACACCACCATACTAACCACTACACCACCATACTGACCACTACACCACCTTACTAACCACTACACCACCATACTAACCACTACACCACCATACTGACCACTACACCACCATACTAACCACTACACCACCGTATTAACCACTACACCATACTAACCACTACACCATACTAACCACTACACCATACTAACCACTACACCACCGTATTAACCACTACACCATACTAACCACTACACCATACTAACCACTACACCACCGTACTAACCACTACACACCATACTAACCACTACACCATACTAACCACTACACCACCATACTAACACTACACCACCATACTAACCACTACACCACCATACTAACCACTACACCACCATACTAACCACTACACCACCATACTAACCACTACACCATGCTAACCACTACACCACCGTACTAACCACTACACCATACTAACCACTACACCACGTACTAACCACTACACCACCGTACTAACCACTACACCATACTAACCACTACACCACCGTACTAACCACTACACCATACTAACCACTACACCACCGTACTAACCACTACACCATACTAACCACTACACCACCATACTAACCACTACACCACCATACTAACCACTACACCATGCTAACCACTACACCACCGTACTAACCACTACACCATACTAACCACTACACCATACTAACCACTACACCACCGTACTAACCACTACACCATACTAACCACTCCCACCATACTAACCACTACACCACATACTAACCACTACACCCACCGTACTAACCACTACACCACCGTACTAACCACTACACTACCGTACTAACCACTACACCACCGTGCTGACCACTACACCACCGTACTAACCACTACACCACCATACTAACCACTACACATACTAACCACTACACCATACTGACCACTACACCACCGTACTAACCACTACACCATACTAACCACTACACCATACTAACCACTACACCATACTAACCACTACACCACCGTACTAACCACTACACCATACTAACCACTACACCATGCTAACCACTACACCACCGTACTAACCACTACACCATACTAACCACTACACCATACTAACCACTACACCACCGTACTAACCACTACACCATACTAACCACTACACCATACTGACCACTACACCACCATACTAACCACTACACCACCGTACTAACCACTACACCACCGTACTAACCACTACACCACCATACTAACCACTACACCACCATACTAACCACTACACCACCATACTAACCGCTACACCACCGTACTAACCACTACACCACCATACTGACCACTACACCACCATACTGACCACTACACCACCATACTAACCGCTACACCACCGTACTAACCACTACACCACCACACTAACCACTACACCACCATACTAACCACTACACCACCATACTGACCACTACACCACCTTACTAACCACTACACCACCGTACTAACCACTACACCACCGTACTGACCACTACACCACCGTACTAACCACTACACCACCGTACTGACCACTACACCACCGTGCTGACCACTACACCACCGTACTAACCACTACACCACCATACTAACCACTACACCACCGTGCTGACCACTACACCACCGTGCTGACCACTACACCACCGTACTGACCACTACACCACCATACTAACCACTACACCACCATACTAACCACTACACCACCATACTGACCACTACACCACCATACTGACCACTACACCACCATACTAACCACTACACCACCATACTAACCACTACACCACCATACTGACCACTACACCACCATACTGACCACTACACCACCGTACTAACCACTACACCACCGTACTAACCACTACACCACCATACTAACCACTACACCACCATACTAACCACTACACCATACTAACCACTCCACCATACTAACCACTACACCACCATACTAACCACTACACCACCATACTAACCACTACACCACCGTACTAACCACTACACTACCGTACTAACCACTACACCACCGTGCTGACCACTACACCACCGTACTAACCACTACACCACCATACTAACCACTACACCATACTAACCACTACACCATACTGACCACTACACCACCGTACTAACCACTACACCATACTAACCACTACACCATACTAACCACTACACCATACTAACCACTACACCACCGTACTAACCACTACACCATACTAACCACTACACCATGCTAACCACTACACCACCGTACTAACCACTACACCATACTAACCACTACACCATACTAACCACTACACCACCGTACTAACCACTACACCCATACTAACCACTACACCATACTGACCACTACACCACCATACTAACCACTACACCACCGTACTAACCACTACACCACCGTACTAACCACTACACCACCATACTAACCACTACACCACCATACTAACCACTACACCACCATACTAACCGCTACACCACCGTACTAACCACTACACCACCATACTGACCACTACACCACCATACTGACCACTACACCACCATACTAACCGCTACACCACCGTACTAACCACTACACCACCACACTAACCACTACACCACCATACTAACCACTACACCACCATACTGACCACTACACCACCTTACTAACCACTACACCACCGTACTAACCACTACACCACCGTACTGACCACTACACCACCGTACTAACCACTACACCACCGTACTGACCACTACACCACCGTGCTGACCACTACACCACCGTACTAACCACTACACCACCATACTAACCACTACACCACCGTGCTGACCACTACACCACCGTGCTGACCACTACACCACCGTACTGACCACTACACCACCATACTAACCACTACACCACCATACTAACCACTACACCACCATACTGACCACTACACCACCATACTGACCACTACACCACCATACTAACCACTACACCACCATACTAACCACTACACCCCCATACTGACCACTACACCACCATACTGACCACTACACACCGTACTAACCACTACACCACCGTACTAACCACTACACCACCATACTAACCACTACACCACCATACTAACCACTACACCACCGTGCTGACCACTACACCACCGTGCTGACCACTACACCACCGTGCTGACCACTACGGGACCTCTTCAGACTCTCCATCATTGTTAACCCTCTGGTTTCTGTCTGTGCAGCAAGTGAAGCTCAGCAGCCCTGATTATATTAACTGTGATAAAGAGGAGGCGGGTGACGGACTTCCTGAAGAGGATCGAGTGCTACAAGGTCACCTACGTTCCTCTGGACGACGACAAAGACAGGTCAGACACCGAAACCAGCCCAGCAGCTATAAATACCATTCCCTCAGACAGTAGTAAAGGAGGAGGGTGGGGCTTAAGCTGAGCTCAACGAGTGACATGCATTTACATTTAACTGTTTACAGTAAATAAACAATAAAGATACTTTACATTCACTCACACTGTTAAACACAATCCTTCTCTCTCTCTCTTTTTCTCTCTCTTTCTTTTTCTCTCTCTCTTTTTCTCTCTCTGTCTGTCTCTCTCACTGTCTGTCACTCTCTCGTGCTCTCTCTCTCTCTCTTCCTCCCTCCCTCCCTCCTTCTCTGGCTCTCTGGCTCTCACTCTCTCACTTCGTCTCTCTGTCTTTATCTCTCTCTCTTCCCTCTCTCTGTCTCTCTATCTCACACCCCCCCCCCCTCTTCTACAGACATCTGTCGTATATAAAGATCTTTAATGTGGGGATCAGGTATTTGGTGAATCGTGTTCAGGATCATATCCAGAGCCGGATCGTTTATTATCTGATGAATATTCATGTGACGCCGCGCACTATCTACCTGTGTCGTCATGGAGAGAGTGAGCTGAACCTGCTGGGCCGTATCGGAGGGGATTCTGGTCTGTCGCCTCGGGGGAACAAGGTGGGCATGATGACTACTGTCTGTCTGACTACTGAACATTTATTCAGTATCTACTATACACTTTTCAGTATCTACTATAAATTATTCAGTATCTACTATACATTATTCATTGTCGACTTTAAAGTATTATTTATATACTATACATTTTTTAGTATCTACTATAACTTTTTCAGTATCTACTATAAATTATTCAGTATCTACTATAAATTATTCAGTATCTACTTTGAATTATTCAATATCTACTATCAATTATTCAGTATCTACTTTGAATTATTCAGTATCTACTATAAACTATTCAGTATCTACTTTGAATTATTCAATATCTACTATAAATTATTCAGTATCTACTTTGAATTATTCAGTATCTACTATACATTTTTCAGTATCTACTATAACTTTTTCAGTATCTACTATAAATTATTCAGTATCTACTATAAATTATTCAGTATCTACTTTGAATTATTCAATATCTACTATAAATTATTCAGTATCTACTTTGAATTATTCAGTATCTACTATAACTTTTTCAGTATCTACTTTGAATTATTCAATATCTACTATAAATTATTCGGTATCTACTTTGAATTATTCAGTATCTACTATACATTTTTCAGTATCAATATAACTTTTTCAGTATCTACTATAAATTATTCAGTGCCTACTATAAATTATTCAGTATCTAATGTGAATGATTTATTATCTACTATGAATCATTCAGTACCTATTATAAATGATTCAGTATCTACTATAAATTATTCAGTATCTAATGTGAATGATTTATTATCTACTATGAATTATTCAGTACCTATTATAAATGATTCAGTGCCTACTGTAAATTATTCAGTATCTAATGTGAATGATTTATTATCTACTATGAATTATTCAGTACCTATTATAAATGATTCAGTATCTACTAAATATTATTCAGTATCTACTATAAATTATTCAGTATCTATTATAAATGATTCAGTATCTACTATAAATTATTCAGTACCTATTATAAATGATTCAGTATCTACTATGAATTATTCAGTACCTATTATAAATGATTCAGTATCTACTATATATTATTCAGTATCTACTATAAATTATTCAGTACCTATTATAAATGATTCAGTATCTACTATGAATTATTCAGTACCTATTATAAATGATTCAGTATCTACTATATATTATTCAGTATCTACTATAAATTATTCAGTACCTATTATAAATGATTCAGTATCTACTATGAATTATTCAGTACCCATTATAAATGATTCAGTATCTACTATATATTATTCAGTATCTACTATAAATTATTCAGTATCTATTATAAATGATTCAGTATCTACTATGAATTATTCAGTACCTATTATAAATGATTCAGTATCTACTATAAATTATTCAGTACCTATTATAAATGATTCAGTATCTACTATGAATTATTCAGTACCTATTATAAATGATTCAGTATCTACTATATATTATTCAGTATCTACTATAAATTATTCAGTACCTATTATAAATGATTCAGTATCTACTATGAATTATTCAGTACCTATTATAAATGATTCAGTATCTACTATATATTACTCAGTATCTACTATAAATTATTCAGTACCTATTATAAATGATTCAGTATCTACTATGAATTATTCAGTACCTATTATAAATGATTCAGTATCTACTATATATTATTCAGTATCTACTATAAATTATTCAGTACCTATTATAAATGATTCAGTATCTACTATGAATTATTCAGTACCTATTATAAATGATTCAGTATCTACTATATATTATTCAGTATCTACTATAAATTATTCAGTACCTATTATAAATGATTCAGTATCTACTATAAATTATTCAGTACCTATTATAAATGATTCAGTATCTACTATGAATTATTCAGTACCTATTATAAATGATTCAGTATCTACTATATATTATTCAGTATCTACTATAAATTATTCAGTACCTATTATAAATGATTCAGTATCTACTATGAATTATTCAGTACCTATTATAAATGATTCAGTATCTACTATATATTATTCAGTATCTACTATAAATGATTCAGTATCTACTGTAATTTATTAAGTACATATTATTAATTATTTTAGTATTTACTATAAATAAATTTGTGTCTACTATTCATTTTTAATTATGTACTGCAAATGATTCAGTATCTACTAAAATTTACTCAGCCAGTTGCTTGTACAGTCTCAGTTCTCCTCTTCTGTGGGGGCTCTGAGAATATTAGGGTCACTAGATGTTTCCTAAGTTGTGATGAGTTGTGTCTACTGACCCCTCAGTTTGCTGCTGCGCTGGGGAAATACATCAGGAGCCAGTGTATCCCTGACCTGAAGATCTGGACCAGTCACATGAAGAGAACCATCCAGACTGCAGAGGCGGTGGGCGTTCCCTACGAGCAGTGGAAAGCCCTCAATGAGATTGACGCTGTGAGTACTGACCAGTATCTCAACAAAGCTTATTATATTTAATTTAAATTAATATATTAGATACATAACACACATACAGTACTGTGCAAAGGTTTCAGTCGCTTGAGAATATAATTATATTTAAAAATCTGTTTTTTATCCAGACAAGCTTTTATTTACTCAGTAAACACTTTATTATTAAATATTAATCAGTATTAATAGAGTAAGTAGTGCTTTTACACTTTATTATTAAATATTAAACAGTATTAATAGAGTAAGTAGTGTTTTCCATACGTCAGTGTGTTTATTTAACTCTTTCCAAGCTTCTCCTAAACAACCCAGTATTATTATCAGTTCTCATCTAATACCTGCTTTGACTGCTCAGTACTTTCATTAAGATAAATCAAGATTTGCTGCTGAAGGAACTGAATACATTCATACAATGTCTGGGGGCGTCCAGGAGAAATCTGGAACCTAACTTTGTTCTTCAAACTGGATCAAGATCTGATCTACTTCTCTCACCAATAACATATTCATGTTACTTTGTATTGTATGTCTGATTATTTACATCTGTTCTAATCAGATCTGCTGTTCTTACTGGTCAACATACACTTATTGATCAGATGGTGTAGGTTTCCTCCCTTTCAGTGATGCTCACTGAAGCTCAGCCAACAGCGTCTTACTAGCATAGACACTGATTTTTAATTACTGATCTGATTTATTAAGAATGTAAATGATTGTAATTAATAATTTTTGAAGTCCAGTAACAGAGACAGGCCTGTTTCCCGTGACTGTGGTTTAGAAATGATTGAATCCGATGGCGGCAGTGCAGGGCAGGGTTGAGCTCTGAGCTTTCCTGTCATATCTGAGCCTCTAAATATACAACACTGGTTATCCACACTGCTCTGAATCAACACCTGTTGTCTCTGCATGCAGCTTTGCTGCTGGGACAGGTGGTCCTCCACGGCTGCTCTGGCATCATGACTGTACATCACGTCCTCACAGTGGAAAATTCCAGACTCTTTCTCTCTAGAAAGACTATTCCTAAGTGTTTCTCTCTCTCTCTGCAGGGTGTGTGTGAGGAGATGACGTATGAGGAGATACAGGAACACCATCCGGAGGAGTTTGCGCTCAGAGACCAGGACAAATATCGCTACCCGCTATCCAAAGGGGGAGGTAAGGGTCCGATCACTGCTGGCCAGTCAACTTTAACTTTAGCATCGTTAAAGAAGCTCGTCTACCTTTACACACATGTGAGCTTGAGTGACGACCCGTTCTTAATCTATGGGGATTATTATGATGTTGACCCAACCTTTGCAGCTGTAACAGCTTCATCTCTTCTGGGAAGTCTCTCCACACGGTTTAGGAGAGTGTTTATAGGAATGTTTGGACCGTATGTGTATGTGGGTGTTTCACTGCCCCCCTAGAGTGTGTTCACTAGTGTGTGTGTGTGTGTTCACTAGTTTGTGTGTATATGTGTGTGTTCACTGCCCCCTAGTATGTGTGTTCACTAGATTGTGTGTATATGTGGGTGTTTCACTGCCCCCTAGTGTGTGTGTATATGTGGGTGTTTCACTGCCCCCTAGTATGTGTGTTCACTAGTTTGTGTGTATATATGGGTGTCTTCACTGCCCCCCTAGTGTTTGTGTTCGCTAATTTGTGTGTATATATGGGTGTTTCACTGCCCCTAGTATGTGTGTTCACTAGTTGGTGTGTATATGTGGGTGTTTCACTGCCCCCTAGTGTGTGTGTTCACTAGATTGTGTGTAATATGGTGTGTTTCACTGCCCCCAAGTGTGTGTCTTTGCTAATTTGTGTGTATATGTGGGTGTTCCACTGCTCCCCTAGTGTGTGTGTTTCACTAGTGTGTGTTTCAACTGTCCTCTAGTGTGTGTGTGTGGGTGTGTGTGTTGTTAACTAGTGTGTGTGTGTATGTGGGTGTTGCACTGCTCCTAGTGTGTGTTCACTAATGTGTGTATTTTACTGCCCTCTAGTGTGTGTGTGTGTGTGTGTGTGTGTGTATTAACTTATGTGTATGGGTATGTGGGTGTTTCACTGCCCTCTAGTGTATGTGTTCACTAGTGTGTGCGTTTCACTGCCCCCTAGTGTGAGTGTGAGTGTGAGTGTGAGTGTGAGTGTGTGTGTGTGTGTGTGTGTGTGTGTGTGTGTGTGTGTGTGTTAACTATTGTTTGTGTATGTGCGGGGTTTCACTGCACCCTAAGTGTGTGTATGTGTGTGTGTGTGTTAAATTGTGTTTGTGTATGTGGGTGTTTCACTGCCCCCTAGTGTGTGTGTGTGTGGGTGTGTGTGTGTGTGTGTAGTGTGTGTGTGTGTGCTTAACTAGTGTTTGTGTATGTGGGTGTTTCACTGCCCCCTAGGGTGTGTGTGTGTGTGTGTGTGTGTGTGTTGTTAACTAGTGTTTGTGTATAGTGGGTGTTTCCACTGCCCCCTAGTGTGTGCTGTGTGTGTTGTGTGTGTCGTGTTTAATAGAGTTTGTGTATGTGGGTGTTTCACTGCCACCTATTGTGTGTGTGTGGTGTGTGTGTGTGTGTGTGTGTGTTAACTAGTGTTTTGTGTATTGTGGGTGTTTCACTGCCCCTAGTGTTGTGTGTGTGTTGTATGTGTGTTGTGTGTGTGTGTGTGTTATAACTAGTGTTGGTGTTATGTGGGTGTTTAAGCCCCCTAGGTGTGTGTGTGTGTGTGTGTGTGTGTGTGGGTTGTGTGTTGTGTGTGAGCGTGTGTGTTAACTTGTGTTTGTGTATGTGGGTGTCTTCTCTGCCCCCTAGTGTGTGTGTGTGTGTGTGTGTGTGTGTGTGTGTGTGTGTGTGTGTGTGTGTTGTGTTAACTAGTGGTTTGTGTATGTGGGTGGTTTTCACTGCCCCCTAGTGTGGGTGTGTGTGTGTGTGGTGGGTGTGTTTAACTAGTGTTTGTGTATGTGGGGTGTTTCACTTCCCCCTAGTGTGTGTGTGTGTGTGTTGTGTGTGTGTTAACTTGTGTTTCGTGTTTGTGGGTGTTGCACTGCCCCTAGGTGTGTGTGTTGTGGGTATGTGGTGTGTGTGTGTGTGTGTGTTTACTAGGTGTTTGTGTATCGTGGGTGTTTCAATGCCCCCCTAGTGTGTGTGTGTGTGTGTGTGTGTGTGTGTTAACTAGTGTTTGTTGTTTGTGGGGGTTTCACTGCCCCCTAGTGTGTGTGTGTGTGTGTGTGTGTGTGTGTGTGTGTGTGTGTGTGTGTGTGTGTGTGTGTGTGTGTGTGTTTGTGTTAACTAGTGTTTGTGTATGTGGGTTGTTTCACTGCCCCTAGTGTGTGTGTGTGTGTGTGTGTATGTGGATTTTGCTCTGCCCCCTAGTGTGTGTGTTCACACATGACCAATTTCCCCAAACAAGCCGGTGTGTTGTATAGTATGTTTTGAAACGTCTCTCTTTGGGGCCCTTAATGTCTATAGTATGTAATCATATCACCGTGTTTATGCTTACCGCCTCAGTTCTCTCTCTTTTTTCTGTATCAGTTCTATGAGGTACCTGGTCCAGAGGGTGGAGCCGGTCTTCATGGAGATGGAGAGACAGGAGAACGTCCTGGTAGTCTGTCACAGGCTGTGATGCGCTGGCTTCTGGCCTACTCTCCGGATCAAAGTGCAGGTGAAGAAAAATCCCTTTAAAGATTCCTCAGAATTGCTCTTGTTTCTTCTACGAGTTGCGTTCATGCTCTGGATGTTCTCTGCTCCTCCTCAGATGAGCTTGCCGTTTTCTGTAGTGTCCTCTGCAACCACCACGGTGCTTTAACTCACACCTGTTGGCCCTACGGTCAGTGTTCCCTCAGTCAGTTAAATGCCAACAATGTCTGAGACAGCCAAGGCTGGCATGTTTGCTAGTATTGTTATCATGGCTTACGTTCCTTACTTCTTCCAGTTCTGTCACTTTCAACCATTTAAAGCAATTATTATTAATAATTTTTCATTTTTCTATATCACACTTCTATTGACAAAAAATAATAAGACACTAGAAGGAGATGTTGGGAATAGTAAATGTATAGACTGTGATGGTAGTGATGATGTATGTAAGTGATACTAGTTTTAGAGATTCAGTTGAATGGTTCTAGTTCCAGGTTGGCTCACCTCAGTCTGGATAGAAGGATAGATTCCGGTTGGAGACACTTGGGTACCTATCGGCACCCTGCAGCACATTTACCACAGTGTTGCAGTTGGTCCTGTAGGATCTGAAACAGGGTGGAGGTGCTGAAGCCTCAGCTGGACCCATATACATGAACTGGTGATAAATCGAGCAGCAGGAGAGAAAGTGTTGGATTGGTGGGGGGACATTCCTGGGAGATCCTCGATGCCCAGCCCTTATCATGAGCTGTTGGTGACCTTCATATCTCTACTGTTTGGTAATACCGATTGCCATAGCGATGCTCCTAGATCATCACACGGCTGGTGGGATCGGTCAGTGGTGTCGCTCCCCAGCTTAGGGCAGGGTTGAGTCGTTACATGATGGCCTCCATACTCAAAACCCAAACAGATCTTCTCTACTGGTGGTCTGTCTGGGCAGGTCCAAAGCCTGTCGGCTGTGTGTGCATTTTCCGTATGTAACCACTGACCCAACACCTCTAACAGGTTTGGTTCTGAACGGCCTAGATAGCAAACCTTCCTGTTCTCTCTTAAGTATGATGACTCATCATTCTTATCGTTCTGGCTGAGCTTGCTACATCATCATCCCAAGGTCCGTAATCTTGGTTTGTGAGGGTCCGGTCCACCTAAAACGTGATGCAAATCTAAGCACCTACACTACACACTTTTGGGTTCGGGTTTTGTTACCGGAGCTACGGCCGGTTAGTGATCACAGTAGTGTGAGTACACAAGTTGGGACAGTGTTTCATGTTCACTGCTATGTCCTTTAATGGCTTCTTAATGAATTAATAATTTATAATTAAATTCTGGAAGACACAAAAACTGACCCTGTTTTGAAAGAGGAGTATGAATGTCTCTCCCGTCTTCCCCGTTAGGCTGTAAAGTGGAGTCAGTGTTTCTGAACGTGGAGGCGGTGAACACGCACAGAGAATGCCTGTGGTAAGTTCTGTTCAGATGACATTAAATAAATAACTACTATTATTATTATTTATTAATGATGCTTAGAGGGACGCACTGGTACCGGACGTGATACCAGCTTTTGCTCAGTCCGGGTCGGTGGGCAGAGCATCAGTGGTTCAGCGCTGGAGCTGCCAATACTGTTCACATTCAGTAACTGTGCAAAAGGTTTGGGGGGACGTTATTTTATGTAAAAAGCTATTTTGTTTATAGACTGGAAGCTTTTATGTTATCAGTAAACACTTTAGTAATTATATTTTTAACAGTATTAATAGGTAAGTTGTGTACTTTACATATGTTTGTTTATTTAAATCTTTCCAACGCTTCTCCTGACAACCCAGTATTATTTTCAGTTCTCAATCTAATACCTGCTTTGTCTGAATTCAGTACTTCATTATGCTAAATCAAGATTTGCTGCTGAAGGACTGAACACATTCATACAATGTCTGGGGCGTCCAGGAGCGCTAGGGGGCTGTGTATTCATTGTGACTCCAGCACAAGAGATGGGTTTTGCCACGGTTCCGTATGGTTCTTTTATAAGAAGTTCACGAGCACAAAGGCCTGCAGTATGTGTTGTGATGCCTGAGTACGTGTGCGAGTGGGCGAGAGTTTAAATGACCATGAATAACTAAACAGGGCTGTTGTTTGTATGACTGATACAGTTCATGTGCTCAAAGTCCTTCATTGTTTATTTAATTTCGTCAAAATGGCTGAAAGTACAAGCTAGGCTTTAAGAGATGTTTCTAAGGGAGATCACGATATCAAATAAGTGGAATTTTCCCAAAAACTGGGCTATAACTAACCACCTGGTAGACATACCCTACACTCTCCCCATCAGATTAACAGCATGTGATCTATTGAGAGAGGAACATCATCCACAGATGTACAGGTGTTTTCTGTCCATCCTGTTGAGGTAGAAAAGGGCACACAGGGAGAGGAGATGAGAGAGAGAGAGAGAGAGAGAGAGAGAGATGAGAGAGAGAGAGAGAGAGAGAGAGAGTGTAGAGATCGGCGAGAGAAGGATTGATGGGTAAAAACTGGTTGAGAGTGGTTAAGAGAGAGTTTGGATAGAGAGAGAAGGGAATGAAATAGACATAGTAGAAAATCTTAAAGGAGTTAGACTGAAAAGCTCGATGAAAAAGTGGAAGGCGTACTGAGTTGAAAGTCAGAGAGAGAGATATAAAGAGAGAGAATAAGAGAAGTTCAAAAATAGAAGAGATTAGGGAGGAAAGACAGGAAAGAGTGATATAAAGAGATAAACAAAAAAAGAGATTAAGAGAAAGATACAGGAAAAAGAGAGATAGAAAGTGAAGGAGAGGTTTAAGAGAAAGACAGAGATATAAAGAGAAAGACAGAAAAAGAGAGATAGAGGGGAAGAGACTAAGAGTAAGAAGAATGAGTATAAAGAAAAAGACAGAAAAAAGAGAGAAAGAAAGAGAAGGATTAGAGAAAGAGAAAAAAAGAGAGATGAAAGTTAGAAGAGATTAAGAGAATGACAAAAAGAGATATAAAGGAGAAAGGACAGCAAAAAGAGAGGAAAGTGAAGAGATTAAGTGAATGACGAAAGAGTTTATAAAGAGAAAGGACAGAAAAAGAGAAGAAAGAGAAGAGATAAGAGAAAGACAGAAAAAGAGAGATAGAAAGAGAAGAGATTAAGAGAAAGACAAAAAGGAGATATAAAGAGAAAGAACAGAAAAAGAGAGAGAGAAGAGTTTAGAGAAAGACAGAATGTGTTATAAAGAGGAAGACAAGAAAATGAGAGATAGAAAGAGAAGAGATAAGAGGAAAGACAGACAGAGAGAGATAGAAAGAAAAAGATAAGAAAAGACATAAAACGGGTGACAAAGAAAGAAAAGAGAATAAAAGGATAGACAGAAAAAAGAGATAGAAAGAGAAGAGAAGAAAAAAGACAGAAAAGGAGAGCAAAGAAAAGTCAAGAATACAGAAATAAGTGATATAATGAGATGACAGAAAAGTGAGATAGAAGGAGAGGAAATAGACAGAATAGTGAGAGAGAGTGAGCGAGAGAGTGTGAGAATGGAGAGATAGAGTGAGTGAGAGAGAGATGAGAGGTGTTTATACCTTTATGCGAGTGCTCTGTGGATCTGAAAGTCGTCGAAGCGGATGGTGTATCAGACCTCGTGTCCCAGCAGAGTCCTCGTTCTTCAGCTACTCGATTAGAGACCTACGAGAAACACTCTACAAGCTGATTGAGATCATCTACAGGAAGCTTCTGTCCATCGTGTAGCTGTTCGAAGAAGCTCCTCACTGAGGAATAAAGCAGATACAGACACACCCATAACAATTGAAGCTGCTGCTGTTCTCAGAACTGTGGACTTGACCACCCCCAGAGTCTAGAACCTCAACACCCACTGAGTGTGTTTGGGGTGATCTGGATGGTGAGAAGCAGAAGCTCTTCTGAGACTGAAACTGAACTGTCGAGAGTCTCCTGAGAGGAATGGAAATATGTGTGTCCTAGCCTAAACGGACTTGTTCATATTAGTTCATCTTCTCTGGAAATGAAACGGGAACATAGTGACTTCTGCACATGATAAGTGTAAATGTAAAGGAGATCTGTTCTGATTGGACAGGAACTGGACAGAGTTTCCTCTTCATCCACTCACAGACTGTCTGCAGTAACAGGGCTTCTTATCAGAAAGTGCGGCGGGCCTAACTGATGTAGGCTGAATGAGTGGTCCTATGTGAATCTTTTCATGGTTGTGACATCACAGTATCGGAATGGGGAACTCTGAGTTTTTGCTTAACCCAAACTTCCATCTCCTCAAGCGGACGAACCTCGTTCCAGTCACACCTCTGTACCGCAACAGTCGTGTCAGCCATATGGCATGTCCCGCAAGGACCTTAGGCCCCCACTTTCAAGACCTGTGGCTTGACTGAACTTAGTCTTGCAGGTATAATTTTCAGACAGTCTTTTCTGATCATTCGGCTAATAAACACTAATCAACTGCCTTAATCTTTCATCGGTCACTCACATGGGCTCGGTCTCAAATCCTATGAGTCCTACATGGCAGCATTTTACATCTTTAGTATGCGCTCCTGACATGTAGACTGACCCATACGTCTTACTTAACATTAACATTCTGTCTACTGAGATCCTTATTTACACCTGAATTTTAAGAGAAAGTATCGAAATCTTCCTCAGCCGCTACAAGACATTCCATGATGCACCGCAGGCTAATTCTAGGAGCAGTGAAGTGGTTTTAAAAATGTGTGTTATTTTGATTCTCTGGAGTTTTATGTGTTTCTGGTCATATAATCACACTAAAACGTATTTAATTATCAACTCTGTAACGAAGTCCTTCTCTCCATTTAAACTTTTTACTACAGAATTAGCATTTTATGCTAGCAGAGTTTTAATCTCGGGCTATGGTTTTGGGATGCTGTCCGGTAGCTTATGCAACCAGCTAAACCAACGGGTGGCGTGCTGCAGTGGGGGGAAACAAGCCGTGACGCGTCTTCTATATACTTAGAGCGTCTCAGTAATTCTTGTTTTATGAGGAGAGAACACTGATTACTTACACAGCTGCATACTAGACTGCTACTTACACACTCAATACTAGACAGCCTATCTTACACACCACTCCTAGACCGCATTTTACACATACTCACTACCTAGACAGCCTACTTCACACTCACTACCTTGACAGTCCTACTTACACAAGCGCTACATTGACAGCTCTACTTACTCTCTCGACTACTAGACAGCCTACTACACCACTCACTACCTAGACAGCCTACTTACACTACTCACTACACTAGGACAACACTACTTACACACTAGGTACCCTAGGACAGCCTACTTACACATCTCACTACCTAGACAGCTACTTAACACTCATACCTAGACAGCCTACTTACACACTCACTACCTAGATCAGCCTATTTACACACTCACTACCTAGTCAGCCTACTTACACACTCATACCTAGACAGCATACTTTGACACACACTACACTAGGAAAGCCTACTTAGACAACACTACCTAGACAGCCTACTTAACACCCTCTACCTAGACAGCCTACTTACACGCTCACTACTAGTACAGCCTACTTAAACACTCACTACCTAGGACAGCCTATTACAACTCACTACCTAGACAGCCTCACTTACACACTCACTACCTAGGGTCAGCCTACTTACACACTCACTACCTAGACAGCCTACTTACACACCCACTACCTTGACAAGCCTACTTACACACTCACTTCCTAGACAGCCTACTTACACACTCCTTACTAGACTGCCTTCTTACACACTCACTACCTAGACAGCCTACTTACACTCCTCATATCTTGACAGCCTATTACACACCACTAGGGTTTATGACAGGGGACCCGGGTCAGAAAGGTTAAAGGTGATAATTTACATGTTCACAGCTTTAGCTTGTTTAATCGTATGTGAGATATATGATATCAGTTATACTGCTTCATCAGAGTGACAGAGAATTAGTGAGGACCGGGTGAACGAGGAGAGAAGAGTGAGAGAGGAGAGAACAGATAGTGGGAGAGGAGAGAGATCGTATAGAAAGGGAGATGGGTAAAATCAGGATGAGCCCAGGATAAAGAGTGAGAGAGATAATGATAGAAAGGAAAACGAGAGAATGGAAGAGAAAAGAATGAGAGGGAGAGCTAGAATATAGGAGGTTATGAAAGACGAGGAAAGAGCTAAAAGGCAGTAAGGGGACAAGAGAGAGATAGAAAGAAGGACAGAGAGAGAAGAGAAAAAAAAGAAAGATAAAGGACAGAAGAGAGAGAGAGATAGAAGAATGCAAGATAGAAGTGAAAGAAAGAGAGAAGATAGGGCAGAGAGAGAAAGAAAAGAGAAGTAGATAGAAAGAGCAGAGAGAAGAAAGAAAGAGGAGAGTGAGAGAGGGAATAGTAAGAGCCAGGATAAGAAAGAGAAAGAAAAGTAAGGATAGAGCAGAGAGGTGAGAAAGAAAAAATGCGAAGGAGATAGAGAAAGAAGAGAGGAA
Organism: Megaleporinus macrocephalus; assembly: GCA_021613375.1. NCBI lineage: Eukaryota > Metazoa > Chordata > Actinopteri > Characiformes > Anostomidae > Megaleporinus > Megaleporinus macrocephalus. The sequence goes on from CM038718.1 coordinate 40,684,444, forward strand.
GAGCGGAGAGTAAGATAAAAAAGAGTAGAGAAGAGATAGGTGAGTCGTGCGAGAGCTTGAAATGGAAAGAAAAGGAGAAAAGAGATGAAAATTGATAGAGAAAGAAGAGAGGAGAGAAGAAAAAGAGAGGAAAGAGATAGAGAGAGCAGAGAGAAGACAGAGAAAGGAAAAGAGATAAAGGTTAGAAAAGGGAGAATAGAGAGAAGAGAAAGATAGAAAGAGATAGGGAGAAGACAGAGAAAGAAAATAGAAAGGATAGAGAGCAGAGAGAAGAGAAAGAAAGAGATAGAAATAGAGAGAAGACAGAAAGAAAATAGAAAAAGATAGAAAGGATGGAGAGAGCAGAGAGAAGAGAAAGAAAGAGATAGAAGAAGAGAGAAGACAGAAAGTAAATAGAAAAGATAGAATGGATAGAGAGAGAGAGAGAAGAAAGAGAAAAAGATAAAGGATATGAGGGAGCAGAGAAACAAAGAGGAGAAAAAAAGAGGGAATAGAGAGAATAGAAGAGAGAGAGATAGCGAGAGCTGAGAGAGGGGAGTGAAAGAATAAGAAATAGAAAGATAGACGGTAGGTAGAGCAGAAAGAAGAAAGAGAAAGAAAGAGAGAGAAATAGAAGAGAGTGATTATGAAGAACGTATGTTGCGGCTATTTAAATAAAACATTATGTTATACAAACTTCTGTGATATACAGCCTGTTTACTGAAACCTTCAGAGCTGTTATCACCACCCCAGTCCTAAATAGCACCCTTACAGCTCACGCCCTCATCCCACCACTGGCGCTGGTCCCAAACCCTCCCTGATCCCCACATAGTGCACTACGTAGGAATTTAATTACTGACTCCTGCAGCCCAGCAGCTGACAATATAACTACAAGCAGACATTCAGGATTCAGACACAGCCGAGCTCCTCAGCGTCTGGAGGGTGAAGTAACTCCAGCAGATGTAGATATTAAGCTGCAGAGAAACAGGAGGGGGTTTAAACCCAGACACGACTGTAAAATATCCCGGTACTGATCTTTAGGCCTAAATAGCCTGATTTCCACTGATATTAATTGTGATTGGACCCCGTAATTACCATTACTAATGTAAACTCTTTAAACTGGAATGTGACACAGTAACACTGAGGCATGTGGAAATTTTCAAAACCATTGCATGAAATGAGTAATTGGTTTTGTTGATCCTAAATCTCCTAATTTTAAGTTTCTTTTGATCTTGCAAATCTTTAAATCCGTGTATGTTTTTATAAATTGAATGCCTTTAAATAGATCTTAATTTGTAATTTTCCAAACATCACAAGTATCAGCTGAAGCTGGTGTTATGGAGTGTATGGTAAGTATGTGAAAATTGGCAAAACTAATTTAATTATATATATATATATAATTAAATTAGTTTTGCCAATTTTCACATACTTACCATACACTCCATAACACCAGCTTCAGCTGATACTTGTGATGTTTGGAAAATTACAAATTAAGATCTATTTAAAGGCATTCAATTTATAAAAACATACACGGATTTAAAGATTTGCAAGATCAAAAGAAACTTAAAATTAGGAGATTTAGGATCAACAAAACCAATTACTCATTTCATGCAATGGTTTTGAAAATTTCCACATGCCTCAGTGTTACTGTGTCACATTCCAGTTTAAAGAGTTTACATTAGTAATGGTAATTACGGGGTCCAATCACATTAAGATCAGTGATATCAGGCTATTGGCTAAGATCAGTACCGTGTTTTACAGTCGTGTCTGGGTTTAAACCCCCTCCTGTTTCTCTGCAGCTTAATATCTACATCTGCTGGAGTTACTTCACCCTCCAGACGCTGAGGAGCTCGGCTGTGTCTGAATCCTGAATGTCTGCTTGTAGTTATATTGTCAGCTGCTGGGCTGCAGGAGTCAGTAATTAAATTCCTACGTAGTGCACTATGTGGGGAGCAGGGAGGGGTTTGGGACGCAGCCCCAGTGTGGGAAGAGGGGCGGAGCTGTATGGGTGCTATTTAGGACTGGGGTGGTGATAACAGCTCTGAAGGTTTTCAGTAAACAGAGCTGTATATCATCAGAAGTTCTGTATAACATAATGTTTATTAAATAGCCGCAACATACGTTCTTCATAATCACTCTCTTCTATTTCTCTCTCTTTCTTTCTCTTTCTTCTCTCTGCTCTACCTACCGTCTATCTTTCTATTTCTTATTCTTTCACTCCCCTCTCTCAGCTCTCGCTATCTCTCTCTCTTCTATTTCTCTCTTTCCATCTCTTTTTCTCCTCTTTGTTCTCTGCTCCCTCTATCCTTTATCTTTTTCTCTTTCTTCTCTCTGCTCTCTCTATCCTTTCTATCTTTTTCTATTTTCTTTTGTCTTCACTACTAATACTTACTATCTCTTACATACTACATCTCTCTTCACTCACCATCCTTTCTATCTATTTTACTTTTTCTTTCTGTCTTCTCTCTAATTAAATCTCTTTCTTACTCTTCTCTTGCTCTCATATCCTTTCTATTTTCTTTCTCTGTCTTCTCCCTATCTCTTTCTATCTTTCTCTTCTCTCTATTCTCCTTTCTATCTTTTTCTCTTTTCTTTCTCTGTCTTCTCTCTGCTCTCTCTATCTCTTTCCATCTCTTTTTCTTTCTCTCCTCTCTGCTTTCTCTATCATTTTCATCTCTTTTTCTCTTTTCTTTCCATTTCATCTCTCTGCACTCTATCCTTTCTCTTTCTCTACTCTTTTTTATCTTCTCTCCGCTCTTCTCTCTCTTCTTTCTCTATCTCCTTCCATCTTTTTCTTTCTCTCCTCTCTGCTCTATCCTTTCTTTTCTTTCTGCTCTCACTATCCTCTCTCTCTTCTCTTTCTTTCTTCTCTCTGCTCTTTCTATCTCTATCTCTTTTCTTTCTCTCTCTGCTCTCTATCTTCTCTCATTCTTTCACTTCTATCTCTCTCTCTCTTCTGTCTTTATCTTTCTTTTTTTCTCTTCTCTCTCTGTCCTCTTTCTATCTCTCTCTGTCGCCCTTTCTGTCCTTTTTGCTCTTTCCTCGCTCTTCTTCTCTCTTTCTAGCTCTCCCTCTCATTCTTTCTCTTCATTCTCTCGTTTCCTTTCTATCATTATCTCTCTCACTCTTTATCCTGCTCATCCTGATTTTACCCATCTTCCTTTCTATACGGTATCTCTCTCTCTCTCCCTCTATCTTGTTCTCTCCTCTCTCTCTCTTTCTCTCTCGTTCACCCTGTCTCACTAATTCTCTGTCACTCTGATGAAGCAGTATTACTGATATCAGATATCTCACATACGGATTAACAAGCTAAAGCTGTGAACAGGTAAATTATCACCTTTAACCTTTCTGACCACGGGTCTGTCTTAAACCCTAGTGAGTGTGTAAGTAGGCTGTCTAGGTAGTGAGTGTGTAAGTAGGCTGTCTAGGTAGTGTGTGTCTAAGTAGGCTGTCTAGGTAGTGAGTGTGTAAGTAGGCTGTCTAGGTAGTGAGTGTGTAAGTAGGCTGTCTAGGCAGTGTGTGTCTAAGTAGGCTGTCTAGGTAGTGAGTGTGTAAGTAGGCTGTCTAGGTAGTGAGTGTGTAAGTAGGCTGTCTAGGTAGTGAGTGTCCTAAGTAGGCTGTCTAGGTAGTGTGTGTCTAAGTAGGCTGTCTAGGTAGTGAGTGTGAAGTAGGCTGTCTAGGTAGTGCTGTGTCTAAGTAGGCTGTCTAGGTAGTGAGTGTGTAAGTAGGCTGTCTAGGTAGTGAGTGTGTAAGTAGGCTGTCTAGGTAGTGAGTGTCTAAGTAGGCTGTCTAGGTAGTGTGTGTCTAAGTAGGCTGTCTAGGTAGTGAGTGTGTAAGTAGGCTGTCTAGGTAGTGAGTGTGTAAGTAGGCTGTCTAGGTAGTGAGTGTGTAAGTAGGTTGTCTAGGTAGTGAGTGTGTAAGTAGGCTGTCTAGGTAGTGAGTGTGTAAGTAGGCTGTCTAGGTAGTGAGTGTGTAAGTAGGCTGTCTAGGTAGTGAGTGTGTAAGTAGGCTGTCTAGGTAGTGTGTCTAAGTAGGCTGTCTAGGTTGTGAGTGTGTAAGTAGACTGTCTAGGTAGTGAGGTGTGTAAGTAGGCTGTCTAGGTAGTGGGTGTGTAAGTAGGCTGTCTAGGTAGTGAGTGTGTAAGTAGGGCTGTCTAGGTAGTGAGTGTGTAAGTAGGCTGTCTAGGTAGTGAGTGTGTAAGTAGGCTGTCTAGGTAGTGGGTGTTGTAAGTAGGCTGTCTAGGTAGTGAGTGTGTAAGTAGGCTGTCTAGGTAGTGAGTGTGTAAGTAGGCTGTCTAGGTAGTGAGTGTCTAAGTAGGCTGTCTAGGTAGTGTGTGTCTAAGTAGCTGTCTAGGTAGTGAGTGTGTAAGTAGGCTGTCTAGGTAGTGAGTGTGTAAGTAGGCTGCTAGGTAGTGAGTGTGTAAGTAGGCTGTCTAGTAGTGAGTGTGTAAGTAGGCTGTCTAGGTAGTGAGTGTGTAAGTAGGCTGTCTAGGTAGTGAGTGTGTAAGTAGGCTGTCTAGGTAGTGAGTGTGTAAGTAGGGCTGTCTAGGTAGCGAGTGTGTAAGTAGGTTGTCTAGGTAGTGAGTGTGTAAGTAGGCTGTCTAGGTAGCGAGTGTGTAAGTAGGCTGTCTAGGTAGCGAGTGTGTAAGTAGGCTGTCTAGGTAGCGAGTGTGTAAGTAGGCTGTCTAGGTAGTGAGTGTGTAAGTAGGCTGTCTAGGTAGTGAGTGTGTAAGTAGGCTGTCTAGGTAGTGAGTGTGTAAGTAGGCTGTCTAGGTAGTGAGTGTGTAAGTAGGCTGTCTAGGTAGTGTGTGTCTAAGTAGGCTGTCTAGGTTGTGAGTGTGTAAGTAGACTGTCTAGGTAGTGAGTGTGTAAGTAGGCTGTCTAGGTAGTGGGTGTGTAAGTAGGCTGTCTAGGTAGTGAGTGTGTAAGTAGGCTGTCTAGGTAGTGAGTGTGTAAGTAGGCTGTCTAGGTAGTGAGTGTGTAAGTAGGTTGTCTAGGTAGTGAGTGTGTAAGTAGGCTGTCTAGGTAGTGAGTGTGTAAGTAGGTTTGTCTAGGTAGTGAGTGTGTAAGTAGGCTGTCTAGGTAGTGAGTGTGTAAGTAGGTTGTCTAGGTAGTGAGTGTGTAAGTAGGCTGTCTAGGTAGTGGGTGTGGTAAGTAGGCTGTCTAGGTAGTGAGTGTGTAAGTAGGCTGTCTAGGTAGTGAGTGTGTAAGTAGGCTGTCTAGGTAGTGAGTGTGTAAGTAGGGCTGTCTAGGTAGTGAGTGTGTAAGTAGGTTGTCTAGGTAGTGAGTGTGTAAGTAGGCTGTCTAGGTAGTGAGTGTGTAAGTAGGCTGTCTAGGTAGTGAGTGTGTAAGTAGGTTGTCTAGGTAGTGAGTGTGTAAGTAGGCTGTCTAGGTAGTGAGTGTGTAAGGTAGGTTGTCTAGGTAGTGAGTGTGTAAGTAGGCTGTCTAGGTAGTGAGTGTGTAAGTAGGTTGTCTAGGTAGTGAGTGTGTAAGTAGGCTGTCTAGGTAGTGAGTGTGTAAGTAGGCTGTCTAGGTAGTGAGTGTGTAAGTATCAGTGTTCTCTCCTCATCTCTCCTCATAAAACAGATTACTGAGACGCTCTAGTTAGAGAAAGACTGCGTCACGGCTTGTTCCCCCCACTGCAGCACGCCACCGGCGGTTTAGCTGGTTGCTAAGTTACCGGTCAGCATCCAAAACAATAGCCCGAGGCTTAAAACTCTGCTAGCATAAATGCTAATGTCTGGAGTATAAAAGTGTAAATGGTGAAGGACTCGTTACAGAGTTGATAATAAAATACTGTTTTGTGTGATTATATGACCAGAAACACATTAAAACTCCAGAGAATCAAAATAACTCACATTTTAAAACCACTTCACTGCTCCTAGATTAGCCTGCAGTGCATCATGGGATTGTCTTAGCGGCTGAGGAAGAGTTCACTTCTTAAAATCAGGTGTAAATAAGGTTCCTCAGTAGACAGTATGTTTAAGGTATGTAAGAATTGGGACAGTCTACATGTCGGGAGATCATACTATGAAGTAAAATGCTGCCTATGTAGGAGATCAGTAGGATTTGAGACAGAGCCCATGTGAGTGACCGAGAGATTAGAGGCTGTTGATTAGTGTTGATTAGCCGAATGAGTCAGAAAAGACTGTCTGATTATTATACCTGCAGACTAAGTTCAGTCAAGCCCAGGTCTTGTAAGTTGGGGGCTTTGGTCGGGGCGGGACTGGCCATTGGCTGGACACGACTGTTGCGGTACAGAGGTGTGGGACTGGAACGAGGTTCGTCGCTCTGATGGAGAGGGAAGTTTGAGGTTTAAGCAAAAACTCCGAGTTCCCATTCCGACACTGTGATGTCACAACCATGAAAAGATTCACATAGGACCACTCATTCAGACTACAGCAGTTTAGCCCCGCCCACTTTCTGATAAGAAGCCCTGTTACTGCAGACAGTCTGGAGTGGATGATGAGGAAAACTCTGTCCTGTTCCTGTCCAATCAGAACAGAGCTCATTTACATTTACACTACATGTGCAGAAGTCACTATGTTCAGTTCATTTCCAGAGAAGATGAACATTAGGAACAAGTTCGTTAGCAGGACACACAGTTTCCATTCCTCTCAGGAGACTCTCGTTCAGTTCAGTTCAGTCTCAGAAGATGCTTCTGCTTCTCACCATCCAGATAACCCCAAACACACTCAGTGGTGTTGAGGTTCTAGACTCTGGGGTGGTCAGTCCACTGTTCTGAGAACAGCAGCAGCTTCTTTGTTTGGTGTGTCTGTATCTGCTTTTCTCAGTGAGGAGCTTCTCGAACAGCTACACGTATGGACAGAAGCTCCTGTAGATGATCTCAGATCAGTTGTGTGTGTTTCTCGTAGGTCTCTAATCGTGTAGCTGAAGAACGAGGAGCTCTGCTGGGACACGAGGTCGGATACACCATCCGCTTCGACGACTGTTCAGATCCTCAGAGCACTCGCATAAAGGTATAAACACCTCTCACTCTCTCTCTCACTCACTCTATCTCTCCATCTCTCACTCTCTCTCTCACTCACTCTATCTCTCCATCTCTCACTCTCTCTCTCTCTCACTCTCTCTCACTTATTCTGTCTATTTCCTCTCCTTCTATCTCACTTTTCTGTCTATCTCTTTATATCTCTTTTTCTGTATCTTGTCTCTTTCTTTGTCTCTCCTTTTCTGTCTTTTTCTTTCTCTTCTCTTTCTATCTCTTTTTTCTGTCTATCCTTTTATCTCTTTTCTTTCTTTGTCACCCCGTTTATGTCTTTTTCTTTATCTTTTTTCTTTCTCTCTCTCTCTTTCTGTCTTTCTCTTAATCTCTTCTCTTTCTCTCTTTTTCTGTCTTTCTCTTTATATCTCTTTTTGTCTTTCTCTTAATCTCTTCTCTTTCTATCTCTCTTTTTCTGTCTTTCTCTTAATCTCTTCTCTTTCTTTCTCTCTTTTTCTGTCTTTCTCTTTATATCTCTTTCTGTCTTTCTCTTAATCTCTTCTCTTTCTCTCTTTTTCTGTCTTTCTCTTTATATCTCTTTTTGTCTTTCTCTTAATCTCTTCTCTTTCTATCCCTCTTTTTCTGTCTTTCTCTTAATCTCTTCTCTTTCTTTCTCTCTTTTTCTGTCTTTCTCTTTATATCTCTTTCTGTCTTTCTCTTATTCTCTTCTCTTTCTATCTCTCTTTTTCTGTCTTTCTCTTTATATCTCTCTTTGTCTTTCTCTTAATCTCTTCACTTTCTATCTCTCTTTTTCTGTCTTTCTCTTAATCTCTTCTCTTTCTTTCTCTCTTTTTCTGTCTTTTTCTTTATATCTCTTTCTGTCTTTCTCTTATTCTCTTCTCTTTCTATCTCTCTTTTTCTGTCTTTCTCTTTATATCTCTGTCTTTCTCTTAATCTCTTCACTTTCTATCTCTCTTTTTCTGTCTTTCTCTTAATCTCTTTTTTTGTTTTTCTCTTTATATCTCTCTTTCTGTCTTTCTCTTAATCTCTTCTATTTTTGTCTTTCTCTTATTCTCTTCTCTTTCTATCTCTCTCTTTGTCTTTCATCTCTGTCTCCTTCACTTTTTCTTCGCTTTTCTGTCTTCTCTTTAAGTTTTTCTACTATTCTTTTTCTTTCCCTTCTCTCTCTATCCAAACTCTCTCTTAACCTCTCTCTTCCTGCTTTTACCCATCATTCCTTCTCTGCAGTCTCTCTCTCTCTCTCTCTCTCTCTCTCTCTCTCTCTCTCTCTCTCTCTCTCCCTGTGTGCCCTTGTTCTTCCTCTACAGGATGGACAGAAACACCTGTACATCTGTGGATGATGTTCTCTCTCAAAGATCAACATGCTGTTTATCTGATGGGGAGAGTGTTGGTAGGTCTTCCAGGTGGTTGTTAGGAGCCCAGTTTTTGGGAAAAGTCCCTTATTTGATATCTGATCTCCTTAGAAACATCTCTTAAAGCCTAGCTTGTACTTTCAGCCCATTTTGACTGAAAATTAAATAAACAATGTAGGACTTTGTGCACATGTACTGTATCAGTCTTACAAACACAGCCTGTTTAGTTCATGGTCATTTAACTCTCTGCCCACTCGCACACGTACTCAGGCATCACAACACATGAATGCAGCCTTTGTGCTCGTGACTTCTTTTAAAAGAACCGTACGGAACCGTGCAGAACCCAGCGTCTGTGTGCTGGAGTCACATGAATACACAGCCCTTAGCGCTCCTGGACGCCCCAGACATTGTATGAATGTGTTCAGTTCCTTCAGCAGCAAATCTTGATTTAGCTTAATGAAGTACTGAGCAGTCAAAGCAGGTATTAGATGAGAACTGATAATAATACTGGGTTGTTTAGGAGAAGCTTGGAAAGAGTTAAATAAACAAACATATGTAAAGACACTACTTACTCTATTAATACTGTTTAATATTTAATAATAAAGTGTTTACTGAGTAAATAAAAGCTTCCAGTCTCTAAACAAAATAGCTTTTTACATAAAATAACGTCCCCAAACTTTTGCACAGTTACTGTATGTGAACAGTATTGCAGCTCCAGCGCTGAACCACTGTGCTCTGCCCACGTCCCGGACTGAGAAAGCTGGATCTCTTCCGGTCAGTGCGTCTCTAAGCTTCATTAATAATTAATAATAATATTTTTTTATTTAATGTCAGCTGTACTGAACTTACCACAGGCTTATCTCTGTGCGTGTTCACCGCCTCCACGTTCAGAAACACTGACTCCACTTTACAGCCTACGGGGAGACGGGAGAGACATTCTTACTCCTCTTTCAAAACAGGGTCAGTTTGTGTCTTCAGATTATTAATTATAAATTATTAATTCATTAAGAGCCATTAAAGGACATAGCAGTGAACATGACACTGTCCCAACTTGTGTACTCACACTACTGTGATCACTAACCGGCCCGAGCTCGGAACAAGAACCCGTAACCCATAAGTGTGTAGTGTAGGTGCTGAGATTGCATCACGTTTGGTGGACGGACCCTCACAAACCTAGATTACGGACCCTTGGAGTGATGATGTAGGCAGCTCAGGCCAGAACGTTAAGAATGATGTGTCATCAGACTTAGAGAAACAGGAGGTTGCTATCTAGGCCGTTCTGACCAAACCTGTTAGGAGGTGTTGGGGTCAGTGGTTACATACGGATATGCACACACAGCGAACAGGCTTTGGACCGCCCAGACAGACCACCAGTAGAGAAGTTCTGTTTGGGTTTGAGTATGGAGGCATCATGGTAACACTTCAACCCTGCCCTTGCTGTGGAGCGACACACTGACCGACCCACCAGCCGGTGTGATGATCTGAGGAGCATCGCTATGACATTCGGTTCCAATAGTAGTGATATGAAGGTCACCAACAGCTCAGTGATATAGGCAGGACATCGAGGATCTCCCAGGAATGTCTCCACCAGATCCCAACACTTCCTTCTCCTGCCTGCTCGATTTATCACCAGTTCAGTGTATATGGGTCCAGCTGAGGCTTCAGCACCTCCAACTGTTCAGGATCTACAGGACCAACTGCAACATCTGTGGGTAAATGTGCTGCAGGGTGCCGATAGGAACCCAAGTGTCTCCAACCGGATCTCATCTTCTATCCAGACTGGAGGAGCCCAACAGGGAACTAGAACCTTTCAACTGAATCTCTAAAACTGTATCACTTACATACATCATCACTACATTCACATCTATACAGTTTTATTCCAACATCTCCTTCTTAGTGTCTTATAATTTTGTCAATGAGTGTGTATAGAAATATTAAAAATTATTATTAATAATTGCTTTAAATGGTTGAAAGTGATCAGTACTGAAGAGTAAGGAACGTAAGCCATGATAACAATACTAGCTATACTGTCCAGCCCTGTCTCAGACAGTGTTGTGCATTAACTGACTGAGGGACACTGACCGTAGGCAACAGGTGTGAGTTTAAGCACCGTGTGCAGAGGACACTTCAGATACGGCAGCTCATCTGAGGAGGAGCAGAGAACATCAGAGCATGAACGCAACTCGGAGAAGAAACAGAGCATTTCTGAGGAATCTTAAAGGGATTTTTCTTCACCTGCACTTTTGTCCAGGAAGTAGGCCAGAAGGCAGCGCATCACAGCCTGGTGACAGACTACCAGGACGTTCTCCTGTCTCTCCAGCTCCATGATGACCGGCTCCAACCTCTGGACCAGGTCCTCATAGGACTGATACAGAAAAAAGAGAGAGAACTGAGCGGTAAGCATAAACACAGGTGATATGATTACATACTAAAGACTTTAAGGGCCCCAAAGAGAGACGTTTCAAATACAATACTATACAACACACCGGCTGTTTGGGGAATTTGGTCAGTGTGTGAACACACACACTAGGGGGCAGTGCAAAATCCACATACACACACACACACACACACACTAGGGGGCAGTGAAACACCCACATACACAAACACTAGTTAACACACACACACACACACACACACACACACTAGGGGGCAGTGAAACACCCACATACACAAACACTAGTTAACACACACACACACACACACACACACACACACACACACACACACACACACACACACACACACACACACACACACACACTAGGGGGCAGTGAAACACCCACATACACAAACACTAGTTAACACACACACACACATACACACACTAGGGGGCAGTGAAACACCCACATACACAAACAATAGTTAACACACACACACACACACACACACACTCACACTCACACTCACACTCACACTCACACTAGGGGGCAGTGAAACGCACACACTAGTGAACACACAAACTAGGGGGCAATGAAACACCCACATACACATACACACACGCACACACACACACACACACACACACACACACACACACACACAATAATTAACACATACACTAGAGGGCAGTGAAACACCCACATACCCATACACATAAGTTAATACACACACACACACACACACACACACTAGAGGGCAGTAAAATACACACATTAGTGAACACACACTAGGAGGCAGTGCAACACCCACATACACACACACACTAGTTAACACACACACACACACACACACACACTAGAGGACAGTGAAACACACACTAGTGAACACACACACTAGGGGGCAGTGAAACACCCACATATACACACAAATTAGCAAAGACACACACTAGGGGGCAGTGAAACACCCATATATACACACAATCTAGTGAACACACACACTAGGGGGCAGTGAAACACCCACATATACACACAAACTAGTGAACACACATACTAGGGGGCAGTGAAACACCCATATATACACACAAATTAGCGAACACAAACACTAGGGGGCAGTGAAACACCCATATATACACACAAACTAGTGAACACACATACTAGGGGGCAGTGAAACACCCACATATACACACACACTAGGGGGCAGTGAAACACCCACATATACACACAATCTAGTGAACACACATACTAGGGGGCAGTGAACACACACATATACACACAAACTAGTGAACACACACACACACACTAGTGAACACACTCTAGGGGGCAGTGAAACACCCACATACACATACGGTCAAACATTCCTATAAACACTCTCCTAAACCGTGTGGAGAGACTTCCCAGAAGAGATGAAGCTGTTACAGCTGCAAAGGTTGGGTCAACATCATAATAATCCCCATAGATTAAGAACGGGTCGTCACTCAAGCTCACATGTGTGTAAAGGTAGACGAGCTTCTTTAACGATGCTAAAGTTAAAGTTGACTGGCCAGCAGTGATCGGACCCTTACCTCCCCCTTTGGATAGCGGTAGCGATATTTGTCCTGGTCTCTGAGCGCAAACTCCTCCGGATGGTGTTCCTGTATCTCCTCATACGTCATCTCCTCACACACACCCTGCAGAGAGAGAGAGAAACACTTAGGAATAGTCTTTCTAGAGAGAAAGAGTCTGGAATTTTCCACTGTGAGGACGTGATGTACAGTCATGATGCCAGAGCAGCCGTGGAGGACCACCTGTCCCAGCAGCAAAGCTGCATGCAGAGACAACAGGTGTTGATTCAGAGCAGTGTGGATAACCAGTGTTGTATATTTAGAGGCTCAGATATGACAGGAAAGCTCAGAGCTCAACCCTGCCCTGCACTGCCGCCATCGGATTCAATCATTTCTAAACCACAGTCACGGAAACAGGCCTGTCTCTGTTACTGGACTTCAAAAATTATTAATTACAATCATTTACATTCTTAATAAATCAGATCAGTAATTAAAAATCAGTGTCTATGCTAGTAAGACGCTGTTGGCTGAGCTTCAGTGAGCATCACTGAAAGGGAGGAAACCTACACCATCTGATCAATAAGTGTATGTTGACCAGTAAGAACAGCAGATCTGATTAGAACAGATGTAAATAATCAGACATACAATACAAAGTAACATGAATATGTTATTGTGAGAGAAGTAGATCAGATCTTGATCCAGTTTGAAGAACAAAGTTAGGTTCCAGATTTCTCCTGGACGCCCCAGACATTGTATGAATGTATTCAGTTCCTTCAGCAGCAAATCTTGATTTATCTTAATGAAGTACTGAGCAGTCAAAGCAGGTATTAGATGAGAACTGATAATAATACTGGGTTGTTTAGGAGAAGCTTGGAAAGAGTTAAATAAACACACTGACGTATGGAAAACACTACTTACTCTATTAATACTGTTTAATATTTAATAATAAAGTGTAAAAGCACTACTTACTCTATTAATACTGATTAATATTTAATAATAAAGTGTTTACTGAGTAAATAAAAGCTTGTCTGGATAAAAACAGATTTTTAAATATAATTATATTCTCAAGCGACTGAAACCTTTGCACAGTACTGTATGTGTGTTATGTATCTAATATATTAATTTAAATTAAATATAATAAGCTTTGTTGAGATACTGGTCAGTACTCACAGCGTCAATCTCATTGAGGGCTTTCCACTGCTCGTAGGGAACGCCCACCGCCTCTGCAGTCTGGATGGTTCTCTTCATGTGACTGGTCCAGATCTTCAGGTCAGGGATACACTGGCTCCTGATGTATTTCCCCAGCGCAGCAGCAAACTGAGGGGTCAGTAGACACAACTCATCACAACTTAGGAAACATCTAGTGACCCTAATATTCTCAGAGCCCCCACAGAAGAGGAGAACTGAGACTGTACAAGCAACTGGCTGAGTAAATTTTAGTAGATACTGAATCATTTGCAGTACATAATTAAAAATGAATAGTAGACACAAATTTATTTATAGTAAATACTAAAATAATTAATAATATGTACTTAATAAATTACAGTAGATACTGAATCATTTATAGTAGATACTGAATAATATATAGTAGATACTGAATCATTTATAATAGGTACTGAATAATTCATAGTAGATACTGAATCATTTATAATAGGGTACTGAATAATTTATAGTAGATACTGAATAATATATAGTAGATACTGAATCATTTATAATAGGTACTTGAATAATTCATAGTAGATACTGAATCATTTATAATAGGTACTGAATAATTTATAGTAGATACTGAATCATTTATAATAGGTACTGAATAATTTATAGTAGATACTGAATAATATATAGTAGATACTGAATCATTTATAATAGGTACTGAATAATTCATAGTAGATACTGAATCATTTATAATAGGTACTGAAATAATTTATAGTAGATACTGAATAATATATAGTAGATACTGAATCATTTATAATAGGTACTGAATAATTCATAGTAGATACTGAATCATTTATAATAGGTACTGAATAATTTATAGTAGATACTGAGTAATATATAGTAGATACTGAATCATTTATAATAGGTACTGAATAATTCATAGTAGATACTGAATCATTTATAATAGGTACTGAATAATTTATAGTAGATACTGAATAATTCATAGTAGATACTGAATCATTTATAATAGGTACTGAATAATTCATAGTAGATACTGAATCATTTATAATAGGTACTGAATAATTTATAGTAGATACTGAATCATTTATAATAGGTACTGAATAATTCATAGTAGATACTGAATCATTTATAATAGATACTGAATAATTTATAGTAGATACTGAATAATATATAGTAGATACTGAATCATTTATAATGGGTACTGAATAATTCATAGTAGATACTGAATCATTTATAATAGGTACTGAATAATTTATAGTAGATACTGAATAATATATAGTAGATACTGAATCATTTATAATAGGTACTGAATAATTCATAGTAGATACTGAATCATTTATAATAGGTACTGAATAATTTATAGTAGATACTGAATAATATATAGTAGATACTGAATCATTTATAATAGGTACTGATAATTCATAGTAGATACTGAATCATTTTATAATAGGTACTGAATAATTCATAGTAGATACTGAATCATTTATAATAGATACTGAATAATTTATAGTAGATACTGAATAATATTTAGTAGATACTGAATCATTTATAATAGGTACTGAATAATTCATAGTAGATAATAAATCATTCACATTAGATACTGAATAATTTACAGTAGGCACTGAATCATTTATAATAGGTACTGAATAATTCATAGTAGATAATAAATCAATCACATTAGATACTGAATAATTTATAGTAGATACTGAATCATTTATAATAGGTACTGAATGATTCATAGTAGATAATAAATCATTCACATTAGATACTGAATAATTTATAGTAGGCACTGAATAATTTATAGTAGATACTGAAAAAGTTATATTGATACTGAAAAATGTATAGTAGATACTGAATAATTCAAAGTAGATACCGAATAATTTATAGTAGATATTGAATAATTCAAAGTAGATACTGAAAAAGTTATAGTAGATACTGAATAATTCAAAGTAGATACTGAATAATTTATAGTAGATATTGAATAATTCAAAGTAGATACTGAATAATTTATAGTAGATACTGAATAATTATAGTAGATACTGAAAAAGTTATAGTAGATACTGAAAAATGTATAGTAGATACTGAATAATTCAAAGTAGATACTGAATAATTTATAGTAGATATGAATAATTCAAAGTAGATACTGAATAGTTTATAGTAGATACTGAATAATTCAAAGTAGATACTGAATAATTGATAGTAGATATTGAATAATTCAAAGTAGATACTGAATATTTTATAGTAGATACTGAATAATTTATAGTAGATACTGAAAAAGTTATAGTAGATACTAAAAAATGTATAGTATATAAATAATACTTTAAAGTCGACAATGAAATAATGTATAGTAGATACTGAATAATTTATAGTAGATACTGAAAAGTGTATAGTAGATACTGAATAAATGTTCAGTAGTCAGACAGACAGTAGTCATCATGCCCACCTTGTTCCCCCGAGGCGACAGACCAGAATCCCCTCCGATACGGCCCAGCAGGTTCAGCTCACTCTCTCCATGACGACACAGGTAGATAGTGCGCGGCGTCACATGAATATTCATCAGATAATAAACGATCCGGCTCTGGATATGATCCTGAACACGATTCACCAAATACCTGATCCCCACATTAAAGATCTTTATATACGACAGATGTCTGTAGAAGAGGGGGGGGGGTGTGAGATAGAGAGACAGAGAGAGGGGAAGAGAGAGAGATAAAGACAGAGAGACGAAGTGAGAGAGTGAGAGCCAGAGAGCCAGAGAAGGAGGGAGGGAGGGAGGAAGAGAGAGAGAGAGAGCACGAGAGAGTGACAGACAGTGAGAGAGACAGACAGAGAGAGAAAAAAGAGAGAGAGAAAAAGAAGAGAGAGAAAAAGAGAGAGAGAGAAGGATTGTGTTTAACAGTGTGAGTGAATGTAAAGTATCTTTATTGTTTATTTACTGTAAACAGTTAAATGTAAATGCATGTCACTCGTTGAGCTCAGCTTAAGCCCCACCCTCCTCCTTTACTACTGTCTGAGGGAATGGTATTTATAGCTGCTGGGCTGGTTTCGGTGTCTGACCTGTCTTTGTCGTCGTCCAGAGGAACGTAGGTGACCTTGTAGCACTCGATCCTCTTCAGGAAGTCCGTCACCGCCTCCTCTTTATCACAGTTAATATAATCAGGGCTGCTGAGCTTCACTTGCTGCACAGACAGAAACCAGAGGGTTAACAATGATGGAGAGTCTGAAGAGGTCCCGTAGTGGTCAGCACGGTGGTGTAGTGGTCAGCACGGTGGTGTAGTGGTCAGCACGGTGGTGTAGTGGTTAGTATGGTGGTGTAGTGGTTAGTATGGTGGTGTAGTGGTTAGTACGGTGGTGTAGTGGTTAGTACGGTGGTGTAGTGGTCAGTATGGTGGTGTAGTGGTCAGTATGGTGGTGTAGTGGTTAGTATGGTGGTGTAGTGGTTAGTATGGTGGTGTAGTGGTCAGTATGGTGGTGTAGTGGTCAGTATGGTGGTGGAGTGGTTAGTATGGTGGTGTAGTGGTTAGTATGGTGGTGTAGTGGTCAGTACGGTGGTGTAGTGGTCAGCACGGTGGTGTAGTGGTCAGCACGGTGGTGTAGTGGTTAGTATGGTGGTGTAGTGGTTAGTACGGTGGTGTAGTGGTCAGCACGGTGGTGTAGTGGTCAGTACGGTGGTGTAGTGGTTAGTATGGTGGTGTAGTGGTCAGCACGGTGGTGTAGTGGTTAGTATGGTGGTGTAGTGTTAGTAAGGTGGTGTAGTGGTCAGTATGGTGGTGTAGTGGTTAGTATGGTGGGTGTAGTGGTTAGTGTGGTGGTGTAGTGGGTTAGTACGGTGGTGTAGCGGTTAGTATGGTGGTGTAGTGGTCAGTATGGTGGTGTAGTGGTCAGTATGGTGGGTGTAGTGGTTAGTACGGTGGTGTAGCGGTTAGTATGGTGGTGTAGTGGTTAGTATGGTGGTGTAGTGGTTAGTATGGTGGTGTAGTGGTTAGTACGGTGGTGTAGTGGTTAGTACGGTGGTGTAGTGGTTAGTATGGTGGTGTAGTGGTCAGTATGGTGGTAGTGGTTAGTACGGTGTAGTGGTTAGTACGGTGGTGTAGTGGTTAGTATGGTGTAGTGGTTAGTATGGTGTAGTGGTTAGTACGGTGGTGTAGTGGTTAGTCATGGTGTAGTGGTTAGTATGGGTGTAGTGGTTAGTACGGTGGTGTAGTGGTTAGTATGGTGTAGTGGTTAGTATGGTGTAGTGGTTAGTATGGTGTAGTGGTTAGTACGGTGGTGTAGTGGTCAGTATGGTGTAGTGGTTTAGTATGGTGTAGTGTGTTAGTTATGGTGGTGTAGTGGTTAGTACGGTGGTGTAGTGGGTCAGCACGGTGGTGTAGTGGTTAGTACGGTAGTGTAGTGGTTAGTACGGTGGTGTAGTGGTTAGTATGGTGGTGTAGTGGTTAGTATGGTGGTGTAGTGGTTAGTATGGTGGAGTGGTTAGTATGGTGTAGTGGTTAGTATGGTGGTGTAGTGGTTAGTATGGTGGTGTAGTGGTTAGTACGGGTGGTGTAGTGGTTAGTACGGTGGTGTAGTGGTCAGTATGGTGGTGTAGTGGTCAGTATGGTGGGTGTAGTGGTTAGTAAGGTGGTGTAGTGGTTAGTATGGTGGTGTAGTGGTCAGTATGGTGGTGTAGTGGTCAGTATGGTGGTGTAGTGGTTAGTATGGTGGTGTAGTGGTTAGTATGGTGGTGTAGTGGTCAGTACGGTGGTGTAGTGGTCAGCACGGTGGTGTAGTGGTCAGCACGGTGGTGTAGTGGTTAGTATGGTGGTGTAGTGGTTAGTACGGTGGTGTAGTGGTCAGCACGGTGGTGTAGTGGTCAGTACGGTGGTGTAGTGGTTAGTACGGTGGTGTAGTGGTCAGTACGGTGGTGTAGTGGTTAGTACGGTGGTGTAGTGGTTAGTAAGGTGGTGTAGTGGTCAGTATGGTGGTGTAGTGGTTAGTATGGTGGTGTAGTGGTTAGTGTGGTGGTGTAGTGGTTAGTACGGTGGTGTAGCGGTTAGTATGGTGGTGTAGTGGTCAGTATGGTGGTGTAGTGGTCAGTATGGTGGTGTAGTGGTTAGTACGGTGGTGTAGCGGTTAGTATGGTGGTGTAGTGGTTAGTATGGTGGTGTAGTGGTTAGTATGGTGGTGTAGTGGTTAGTACGGTGGTGTAGTGGTTAGTACGGTGGTGTAGTGGTTAGTATGGTGGTGTAGTGGTCAGTATGGTGTAGTGGTTAGTACGGTGGTGTAGTAGTTAGTACGGTGGTGTAGTGGTTAGTATGGTGTAGTGGTTAGTATGGTGTAGTGGTTAGTATGGTGGTGTAGTGGTTAGTATGGTGTAGTGGTTAGTATGGTGTAGTGGTTAGTATGGTGGTGTAGTGGTTAGTATGGTGTAGTGGTTAGTATGGTGTAGTGGTTAGTATGGTGTAGTGGTTAGTACGGTGGTGTAGTGGTCAGTATGGTGTAGTGGTTAGTATGGTGTAGTGGTTAGTATGGTGGTGTAGTGGTTAGTACGGTGGTGTAGTGGTCAGCACGGTGGTGTAGTGGTTAGTACGGTAGTGTAGTGGTTAGTACGGTGGTGTAGTGGTTAGTACGGTGGTGTAGTGGTTAGTATGGTGGTGTAGTGGTTAGTATGGTGGAGTGGTTAGTATGGTGTAGTGGTTAGTACGGTGGTGTAGTGGTTAGTATGGTGTAGTGGTTAGTATGGTGTAGTGGTTAGTACGGTGGTGTAGTGGTTAGCATGGTGTAGTGGTTAGTATGGTGGTGTAGTGGTTAGTATGGTGGTGTAGTGGTTAGTATGGTGTAGTGGTTAGTACGGTGGTGTAGTGGTTAGTATGGTGTAGTGGTTAGTACGGTGGTGTAGTGGTTAGTATGGTGTAGTGGTTAGTACGGTGGTGTAGTGGTTAGTACGGTGGTGTAGTGGTTAGTATGGTGTAGTGGTTAGTACGGTGGTGTAGTGGTTAGCATGGTGTAGTGGTTAGTATGGTGGTGTAGTGGTTAGTATGGTGGTGTAGTGGTTAGTATGGTGGTGTAGTGGTTAGTATGGTGGTGTAGTGTTAGTATGGTGGTGTAGTGGTTAGTATGGTGTAGTGGTTAGTATGGTGGTGTAGTGGTTAGTACGGTGGTGTAGTGGTTAGTATGGTGTAGTGGTTAGTATGGTGTAGTGGTTAATACGGTGGTGTAGTGGTTAGTATGGTGTAGTGGTTAGTATGGTGTAGTGGTTAGTATGGTGTAGTGGTTAATACGGTGGTGTAGTGGTTAGTATGGTGGTGTAGTGGTCAGTATGGTGGTGTAGTGGTTAGTATGGTGGTGTAGTGGTTAGTAAGGTGGTGTAGTGGTCAGTATGGTGGTGTAGTGGTTAGTATGGTGGTGTAGTGGTTAGTACGGTGGTAGAGTGGTTAGTATGGTGGTGTAGTGGTCAGTATGGTGGTGTAGTGGTCAGTATGGTGGTGTAGTGGTTAGTATGGTGGTGTAGTGGTTAGTATGGTGGTGTAGTGGTTAGTATGGTGGTGTAGTGGTTAGTATGGTGGTGTAGTGGTTAGTATGGTAGTGTAGTGGTTAGTATGGTGGTGTAGTGGTTAGTAAGGTGGTGTAGTGGTTAGTACGGTGGTGTAGTGGTTAGTACGGTGGTGTAGTGGTTAGTATGGTGGTGTAGTGGTTAGTACGGTGGTGTAGTGGTTAGTATGGTGGTGTAGTGGTTAGTATGGTAGTGTAGTGGTTAGTATGGTGGTGTAGTGGTTAGTAAGGTGGTGTAGTGGTTAGTACGGTGGTAGAGTGGTTAGTATGGTGGTGTAGTGGTTAGTATGGTAGTGTAGTGGTTAGTATGGTGGTGTAGTGGTTAGTATGGTAGTGTAGTGGTTAGTATGGTGGTGTAGTGGTTAGTACGGTGGTGTAGTGGTTAGTACGGTGGTGTAGTGGTTAGTATGGTGGTGTAGTGGTTAGTACGGTGGTGTAGTGGTTAGTATGGTGGTGTAGTGGTTAGTATGGTAGTGTAGTGGTTAGTATGGTGGTGTAGTGGTTAGTAAGGTGGTGTAGTGGTTAGTATGGTGGTGTAGTGGTTAGTACGGTGGTAGAGTGGTAGAGTGTATGAGTGTGTGTTGGTCATGCGATGGACTGGCAACCTGTCCATGGTGTACCCCACCCGATGGCACTGGAATTGGCTCCAGCCCCCCCGTGACCTCGACCAGCAGGATAAAGCGGAAGGTAATGGATGGACAAATAATAATAATAATAATAAAAATGAATAACTAAATACAAATACTAATTGAAAAAGTTGTGGTCTGAAGCTCGAGCTTATTTTGACCTTTTAATACTTTCAATTTCTTTGAATTCTGTGTATATACAATACATATATACATACATACAGATTCATACCGATGAGCGACCTATTCTTAAACTCTTATCAAGTCTATTTCACACCTGGACCCCTCTGCCAGGTATTCGTTCTAGCTCTTGTTTTGTTAAACATATCCGTTCTTTTTTATTCGAACAGCCTCTGAATTCAGTGGAGAAGAACTTCTGAAGTTTTCAGAAAAAGTGAAATAATGTTTTTCTACCTTAATATTTTCAGCAATAATTTCAGGGTCGTCACAAATGGACTCCACAAAAAACACCTGGAAACATAAAAACAGCCGAATTACAAACAATATTAATTAATATGAACAATTTCAACTTATAATATCAAAGAATAAAATGTGTTACATCACATTAACATACATTAGTTCAATCTGGGAGTGAGTTTTGGTGTGAAATGGTACACAGCCGCTCTCACTGACCTTGTAGCCGTTCTCTTTGGCAAAGGAAAGAATGACCTCTCTCCGTTCACGTGTTGTGTTGGTGGCATCAAACACCTGGTGAGATAAAGACTGTTGCAAAACTGGGTCGTCTCTTGCAACACAGAGCTCCACGACTAGGCCAGTACACTATTTATTAAATTATTTATATATATATACACTACTGCTCAAAAGTTTGGGATCACAGTGAAATGTTCTTGTTTTAATGGAGGATCTTCTTCTTTAACACAACAATGGACTGACGGGTCTCTAAAGAAAGTTGTTTCTTTCTGGTCATTGTGAGTCGGTCAGCAAGCCATCAACTGCTGATCTTCAGATACTAAACTAACCTAGAATGTTGTTCCCTTTTATACTCACTTATTAGTAGAATGTTTTTCAGCTGTGATCACAATTGATCAAGAGTGTCCTAACAACCAATTAGTCCAATAACATCCTTAACTTGGATTGGTGGTCGTACCAGGAGATTTAGACAGAGGACTGAGAATTACTGATAATAGGACTATATGTAAAATAAGACTCTATACAAAAATAGACTTTAATACAAACATTTATATTCTTTAAAAATCATCTGATACACTTACATTACTGTGAAATGAACAATATTGTTTGTGAATTGCATGAAAAGAAATTCTAAACTTTTGAGTGGTAGTATATATATATATATATATATATATATCATTTATTTATTTTTTTTATTATTACTTTGTTTCATTTTTCCCTCATTCATCATGATATGAAAATCAGAAAAGGATATCACTTATAAGACCCAAATTATTTCAAAATAAAAATAAAAAAGAGACTTCGGGCAGCTTGATGTTTTGGATCCCCACAGGACCACCACAGAGCAGGTACTATTCGGGTGGTGGGTCACATTTGGCTCACATGTTTTAAGCCCCACCCACTCCTGCTGATGTGCCAGAGCAAAAGATGTAGAAAGGGCTACAGGGCACGTGGGCAATCGATCATAATTGTGATTGTGATGTTGCAGCCACTGTGAACTCTAAATTCATAAACTCCATATATGGGCTGTTTAGACTGGTACTGGTTATATATATATATATATATATATATATATATATATATATATATATATATATATATATATATATATATATATATATATATATAAAAAGATTAATATTGGAATACAACATCAATTACATCAGACTGGGTAATTTCATACCCAATTAACCATGTAGAATACTGTAGCAACCACCTGGGATACTGTAGACACAGCCTAGCAACAGCATAGCACCCAATTTGGATACATTTAATTGTTTCACATTATATTAAGTGCAACCTGCCAGAGCAAAAGATGTAGAAAGGGCTACAGGGCACGTGGGCAATTGATCATAAATGTGTTCGTGGTTGTGATGTCACAACCATTGTGAACTCTAAACTCAGGCCCAGCTTCCATATATGGGCTGTTTGGGCTGGTACTGAGTGGCATTAGTTTCTCAACATCAACACTGTTTAAACAACACTCATGAACTCCACACAGACCATATACACCACTTAACAGACCGTCACGGCCGAGTGTCCACTCACCGCCACCTGGCCGTGATCCTGAGTGAAGTATGTAGACACGTCCTTCAGCGCAGCGAGGGCGCACGCTCTGCACACAAGAACACACAAAACACTGAACACATCAGAACAAACAGGAGCATGAGACCCTACATACCACTAGACATATAAATACACGCCTACCAGACGCTTACACCTGCTTATATCTCCAC
This sequence comes from Megaleporinus macrocephalus, assembly GCA_021613375.1. NCBI lineage: Eukaryota > Metazoa > Chordata > Actinopteri > Characiformes > Anostomidae > Megaleporinus > Megaleporinus macrocephalus. The sequence continues at coordinate 40,707,371 of CM038718.1, forward strand.
TCACTGTCCACTGTATCAGCTCCACTGACCATACAGGACCTCCACTCACTGTCCCACTGTATCAGCTCCACTGACCATACAGGAGCTCCACTCACTGTCCACTGTATCAGCTCCACTGACCATACAGGACCTACACTCACTGTCCACTGTATCAGCTCCACTGACCATACAGGACCTCCACTCACTGTCCACTGTATCAGCTCCACTGACCATACAGGACCTACACTCACTGTCCACTGTATCAGCTCCACTGACCATACAGGACCTCCACTCACTGTCCACTGTATCAGCTCCACTGACCATACAGGACCTCCACTCACTGTCCACTGTATCAGCTCCACTGACCATACAGGACCTCCACTCACTGTCCACTGTATCAGCTCCACTGACCATACAGGACCTCCACTCACTGTCCACTGTATCAGCTCCTCTGACCATACAGGACCTACACTCACTGTCCACTGTATCAGCTCCACTGACCATACAGGACCTCCACTCACTGTCCACTGTATCAGCTCCACTGACCATACAGGACCTCCACTCACTGTCCACTGTATCAGCTCCACTGACCATACAGGACCTCCACTCACTGTCCACTGTATTAGCTCCACTGACCATACAGGAGCTCCACTCACTGTCCACTGTATCAGCTCCACTGACCATATAGGAGCTACACTGCAGTGATACTGATGTGGTAGTTGTGTTCGTGTGTGTTGTGCTGGTGCGAGTGGATCAGACAGTGTTTGAACACCTCAGGGGAGCTGATAAAAATGCTTGTTTTTAAGGAAAACCAAAGTTGTTCAGCGATGTTGAGGTTCTGGACTCTGGGGTGGTCAGTCCATTCAGTGGTGATGAGGTTCTGGACTCTGGGGTGGTCAGTCCGTTGAGGGTCTGGACTCTGGGGGTGGTCAGTCCATTCAGTGGTGTTGAGGTTCTGGACTCTGGGGTGGTCAGTCTGTTCAGTGGTGTTGAGGTTCTGGACTCTGGAGAGGTCAGTCTGTTCAGTGGTGTTGAGGTTCTGGACTCTGGGGTGGTCAGTCTGTTCAGTGATGTTGAGGTTCTGGACTCTGGGGTGGTCAGTCCATTCAGTGATGTTGAGGGTCTGGACTCTGGGGTGGTCAGTCCATTCAGTGGTGTTGAGGTTCTGGACTCTGGGGTGGTCAGTCCATTCAGTGGTGTTGAGGTTCTGGACTCTGGGGTGGTCAGTCTGTTCAGTGGTGTTGAGGTTCTGGACTCTGGAGAGGTCAGTCTATTCAGTGATGTTGAGGTTCTGGACTCTAGGGTGGTCAGTCCATTCAGTGGTGTTGAGGTTCTGGACTCTGGGGTGGTCAGTCTGTTCAGTGGTGTTGAGGTTCTGGACTCTGGAGAGGTCAGTCTATTCAGTGATGTTGAGGGTCTGGACTCTGGGGTGGTCAGTCCATTCAGTGGTGTTGAGGTTCTGGACTCTGGGGTGGTCAGTCTGTTCAGTGGTGTTGAGGTTCTGGACTCTGGGGTGGTCAGTCTGTTCAGTGGTGTTGAGGTTCTGGACTCTGGAGAGGTCAGTCTATTCAGTGATGTTGAGGTTCTGGACTCTAGGGTGGTCAGTCTATTCAGTGGTGTTGAGGTTCTGGACTCTGGAGAGGTCAGTCTATTCAGTGATGTTGAGGTTCTGGACTCTAGGGTGGTCAGTCTATTCAGTGGTGTTGAGGTTCTGGACTCTGGGGTGGTCAGTCTACTGTTCTGAGAACAGCAGCAGCTTCTTTGTTTGGTGTGTCTGTATCTCCTTTTCTCAGTGAGGAGTTTAATGAACATCTACACAGCCTTTCAGTGGAAGGATAGACAGAAACACTAGTGGATGTTCTCAGATCTGGAGCAGCTTGACGTTCTCTTCACTGGATAAGAGATTAAGTGCTGTTTATCTGACTGGAGAACAGTGTTGGTGGGTCTACCAGGTATTCCAGGTGGTTGTTAGGAGTGACAGTTTCTCTGAAGTTTAGGAATCTCCTAGTTTTGTCACATCCTTCTACTGAAAGGCTGACTGTGTTTAGAGGAATTGAAGGGGGTCTCTGACTCGAATAAGAGAGTCTCTGCTCTCGCTGGTCCATCTCTGCGGGCGGCACAGTGGAAATGCCCGTAACTCATACGTGATATAGACTTTCTGTGGTACTTTCCAGGACTGTCCAGTAGAGGGCTGAGTCAGTGCTGATAGTGTGAAATCCAGAATGTCAAACATCTCAGAATTTGTGATGCAACGAGTCTGGAAGCTCATTCATTCTCAAGTTTAATACTAAAAGTGAGCACAACTCACAATTCCCAACGGACCCACCATGAACCCCGAAGACAAATCACTATATTACAGCCAACAGTAGATTGAAAACAGTTCACCATTGTTTATTGCTATGGTAACGGTGTTGTACAAGGTGCAATACAATACAAATATAAAGCAGAATAATAAAAAGTGCTACAGAACTCAGAGGCGGTGCAGCTGGTAGTGGAAGACATGAGGATCAAAACACGTAGATATAAAAGTATAAATCTTACAACATGGTTCATTTTATCTTCGGCTACTTCACCGTCTTCAACCACTCACAGTGGACTGACCTTCAGAGGTCTTTCACATCACTGGTAGGACTTCAGCTGTAAATAAAAACTGAAAACCATCCAGAGTGATGAGCCAGAGCTGCAGAAGAGGGTGTAAAGCTGAATTACAGTAAATGATATGTTTTAAAAGTGGCCATCAAATCTCAGAACAGTTCCTGTAAATAGAAAATGATTGTGTATCATGTAGCACTTAGTGAATAGTTTGCAGCATCTACACCCACAACCGTATATAATTATTCATTCATACGTTATTACTGCATATAACTAAAGGGTTAATATAGCAAGTGATTCCAAACAGACTGAGCTGAAATGATATGATCAGTAAACATGACGAACTGCTGCAGCTTCCACAGATAATCACTCCACAGCACTCTGTTTACTAATGAGGTAGAAGTTGCACCTGCTAACTGCTGGGACGCTAACACAAAGACGCTGGTGTTAAAGTGGTCCGTAGCAAGTGCTTATTATTACAGTACTCGTACGCTCGGTCACTTCCAATCACCGGATATTTCAGGGTTTGGTAAATTCCACTCACTGTCCACTCACTGTCCACTCGGTGTAGTTCATTACTGACACACATTTATAATCAGAAAAAAATCTTAATTACATATTAAAGCTACTACAGGAAGAAAAAAACAATTAAATAATAATACCTGTGTATGTATTTATGTACTTTCTCCTCATGTGAAAGTAAAGGTCTGGATACACCCAGTCCAGATATTTTACTGGCAGGTTCATTTGCTGATTATAACATTATATATATATATATAATTATTATTATATATATATAAGGATGCGCTATTCTGGCTTTACAGTTTCCTCTCTGTCCTTTAGTGTGTTGGACGGCCAATGTTACACGCCAGAGAGAAAAACTCCCAGAAATCTATTTTCTCCGCTGCCTTCTAGGTTTTTTCTCCTGTTACACAGTGATGTCATCTCGTAGTAAAGTCCTTATGTGCCCGCCTACCAGCAAACTCAGCTCACCCTCACACAGCATCTACTGGAGGTCGTGTAGAAGTGGAACTGGTCTGGTAGTTAACCACTCAGAACAAAGTGGGCGAGCTGACCAGTCAGAGATGGACTTGTTGGGAGGCGGGGCTTAAAGACACAGGAGCTCAGGCAGAGAGTGAATATGGATGTACAGTACGAGGGAAATGAAGTGAATTAGCAGAACAGGTCCTATTTAATTTTAATATTCTCGGTATATTGGATTCAGTAATGAAAACAGAATGTGTTTAATTATTTTTATGGAGGAATTTAAGAAAACTGGCCATTTGGCTCTCAAACTGGTGCATATCGTCGCCGCCCAAAGAAAAACATGCATCAAAACTTTTGTTGATTTTCAGCTGTTCTGTTTGTCCTGTGAACGTTTCATGATGAGTGGACCAATAGAAACGCTCCAAGCTCACTCAGAATTAAACCTCATTCCATTCACTTTCATAGATTTTGTTACTGCTCTGTTTTTCTTTGTACGGAACTGAAATAATTATATACCCTTTTATAATCTAAACTCAACCTAAGCGAGTTTTATCGCATCGTAATCGTTTCACGTCATTCTGAGGTCATCTTTCCCGTACATGCCCAGCGGCCACTGATGGAACACAGCCACGCCGGCTACGCTGGGCCTGTATATGAAGTCCTGCAGTAAATAAAAAAGTAAATAATAAAAGTTTGGCACTTCATCTTCTTTAACCAATTAGAGCTGCATGATCGTCCTCTCAGTCACACGGGCCCGCCTGCTCGTCCTCCGTCCCTCTCCGCTCTCGCCGTCCTTCTGGTTTCTCATTTGCATCTGTTCAGTCTCCACATGATGATCCCGCCCAGCAGCGCTCCGGTGAGGAACACCAGGACCAGTCCGGTCGAGGGGGAGATGCTGGTGAGGGATGAGGCTGAAAACTGCTCTATGGAGAATCGGGTCACCGCCGAAATGCTGTTAATCTGTGAGTAGAGACAAAAAACGAGAGAGAGACCTGAACATGATGATTTAGATCAGGGGCCAGATTGGACAATATCAGAACAGCTAAGGGCCGCTCTCTCTTCCCACAAGCATTATTCATAAATCATATATACACTGTTTGTACAGAATAATAATAATTATTAAACTGATTAATTTAATTTGACTGTAACTGCAGCAGCAGGAGATCAACAGAGTAAACAGTGTTACAGCATTACTGTATATCACTCAGTCACTGTATCACTAAACTTAATAACTCAATAACAGTAAGTTTAATATTTCTAATATATATACTGTATATCACTCAGTCACTGTATCACCAAACTCAATAACAGCAAGTCTTATATTTCTAATATATATACTGTATATCACTCAGTCACTGTATCACCAAACTTAATAACTCAATAACAGTAAGTTTAATATTTCTAATATATATACTGTATATCACTCAGTCACTGTATCACCAAACTTAATAACTCAATAACAGCAAGTCTAATATTTCTAATATATATACTGTATATCACTCAGTCACTGTATCACCAAACTCAATACCAGCAAGTCTTATATTTCTAATATATATACTGTATATCACTCAGTCACTGCATCACCAAACTTAATAACTCAATAACAGCAAGTCTAATATTTCTAATATATATACTGTATATCACTCAGTCACTGTATCACCAAACTTAATAACTCAATAACAGCAAGTCTAATATTTCTAATATATATACTGTATATCACTCAGTCACTGTATCACCAAACTCAATAACAGCAAGTCTAATATTTCTAATATATATACTGTATATCACTCAGTCACTGTATCACCAAACTCAATAACAGCAAGTCTAATATTTCTAATATATATACTGTATATCACTCAGTCACTGTATCACCAAACTCAATAACAGCAAGTCTAATATTTCTAATATATATACTGTATATCACTCAGTCACTGTATCACCAAACCTAATAACTCAATAACAGCAAGTCTAATATTTCTAATATATATACTGTATATCACTCAGTCACTGTATCACCAAACTCAATACCAGCAAGTCTTATATTTCTAATATATATACTGTATATCACTCAGTCACTGTATCACCAAACTTAATAACTCAATAACAGCAAGTCTAATATTTCTAATATATATACTGTATATCACTCAGTCACTGCATCACTAAACTTAATAACTCAATAACAGCAAGTCTAATATTTCTAATATATATACTGTATATCACTCAGTCACTGTATCACCAAACCTAATAACTCAATAACAGCAAGTCTAATATTTCTAATATATATACTGTATATCACTCAGTCACTGTATCACCAAACTTAATAACTCAATAACAGCAAGTCTAATATTTCTAATATATATACTGTATATCACTCAGTCACTGTATCACCAAACTTAATAACTCAATAACAGCAAGTCTAATATTTCTAATATATATACTGTATATCACTCAGTCACTGTATCACCAAACTTAATAACTCAATAACAGCAAGTCTAATATTTCTAATATATATACTGTATATCACTCAGTCACTGCATCACCAAACTTAATAACTCAATAACAGTAAGTTTAATATTTCTAATATATATATACTGTATATCACTCAGTCACTGCATCACTAAACTTAATAACTCAATAACAGCAAGTCTAATATTTCTAATATATATACTGTATATCACTCAGTCACTGCATCACCAAACTTAATAACTCAATAACAGCAAGTCTAATATTTCTAATATATATACTGTATATCACTCAGTCACTGCATCACCAAACTTAATAACTCAATAACAGCAAGTCTAATATTTCTAATATATATACTGTATATCACTCAGTCACTGTATCACCAAACTCAATAACAGCAAGTCTAATATTTCTAATATATATACTGTATATCACTCAGTCACTGTATCACCAAACTTAATAACTCAATAACAGCAAGTCTAATATTTCTAATATATATACTGTATATCACTCAGTCACTGCATCACCAAACTTAATAACTCAATAACAGCAAGTCTAATATTTCTAATATATATACTGTATATCACTCAGTCACTGTATCACCAAACTTAATAACTCAATAACAGCAAGTCTTATATTTCTAATATATATACTGTATATCACTCAGTCACTGCATCACCAAACTTAATAACTCAATAACAGCAAGTCTAATATTTCTAATATATATACTGTATATCACTCAGTCACTGCATCACCAAACTCAATAACTCAATAACAGCAAGTCTAATATTTCTAATATATATACTGTATATCACTCAGTCACTGCATCACCAAACCTAATAACTCAATAACAGCAAGTCTAATATTTCTAATATATATACTGTATATCACTCAGTCACTGCATCACCAAACTTAATAACTAACTTTGGTCCTTTTTGGTCGTTTTGGAGATCATTGTTTTTCTTTGGACAGCGATGATGAGATGTTATGACTCCCTCACAGGAGTGTGTTTATAATTAGTGAGCTTGCTCCTTCTTACCCATCCTCCCATGTTGCAGATCCACTGCAGTAACTTCCTCCTGAAGTAATCCAGACTTAACGCCAGTATGTCCGAGAACACGGCTGGCAAACGAGCGAGGACCATCTAGAGGAGAACGAATGAAGGAATCATTATACAAACACCATACATACAGAGCTACTGGACAGGTCAGTGTACTGGTCAGTGTACTGGTCAGTGTGCTGGTCAGTGTGCTGGTCAGTGTACTGGTCAGTGTACGAGTTTGAGCAGGACCTTCGCGGACAGTTTTCCAATGGAGTAGAAGAGCACGATAATTCTTCCCCAGTTAATCTCCTCATTGCTGAAGACTTTCTCCACCAGCTTCCAGAAACTGCTCTTATCAGCCACAAGGACTAACCCGTCAATCATGCTGAGAGAGAGAGAGAGAGAGAGAGAGAGAGAGCGAGAGAGAGAGAGAGCGAGAGAGAGAGAGAGAGAGAGAGAGAGAGAGAGAGAGAGAGAAGAGAACAGGAAGTTCTGAATGTGTGTTAAATTGTTTAATGTTGTTGACTATGTTTTTAAAAATCAATATATATCTATATATTAATACACACACACACACACACACACACACACACACACAGATCAACCACAACATTAAACCACTGTATCAGCAGTGAGAATCGTCCACCAACCAAAACTATCCGGACAGCAGTGTCCTGTGGACGGCGTCCTGTGTCCACTGATGAAGAACTAGAGGAACTCAAACTGTGCAGCAGCAGATGAGCTACTGTCTCTGACTTTACATCTACAAGGTGGACCAGCAGGTAGTAGGAGTGTCTAATAGAGTGGACAGTGAGTGGACAGTGAGTGGACAGTGAGTGGACAGTGAGTGGACACAGTGTTTAAACACTCCTACAGCACTGCTCTGTGGGTCCTGATCATTAATAAACAGTGATATGTGTAGCTGTTTGAGAAGTTTGAACTAACAGCAGATCACGCCTCTCACACTTCTGGATGAAACACTACATCCTCTTACTCATTAAACTGCTGATCCTGATCCAGCCGGTCGCCGATCACCCTGATGGTTAACGCCAGCTGCTCCAACAGTCTCTGATCCTGAGGGTTGGAGATTGGTTTAGATTTCGGAAGGCAAAGTGACGAGGTATCTACTTCTGGACCAACGGTCTTCACCTGATCCTCCACCACCCTGCAAGACACACAGGAGACGCTGAGAGTGAAGCTGTAATAACACAGTTAACACACTGTAATACACCACAGTGGCTCACGACAGCCTGACTGAGTGCTATCATTATATATTTATGTCTTGAATGATTATTATTATTAAAAAAGCAATTAAATGTATATATTTTATCTCTTGCTGTTAAAATATATATATATAATATATAATTATAGACTGTTCATATCTTTGTTACAAAATCATCAAGGGATCAAATATTTATTTCATATATATATATATATATATATATATATAAAAGAAATTGGAAATATAAAACAGGTCTGTATTGCTACATACGTTTTAGAATCTAAATTTTTAGAAAGCTGACATTTATTGGTTTTACTGGGAAATTAATCATCCAAAAAACGTAATACTTAATGGTGAGTATCGCCAGAGTCAGTTTTAAGACCGTTTCCCTTCATACATGATATTTTAACTGCAGTACATGTACTTCAGTATATTATTGTATTAAGTACAAAGGTGGGTAGTAACTATTACAGTTACTCAGTACTTGTACTTCAGTATATTATTGTATTAAGTACAGAGGTGGGGTAGTAACTATTACAGTTACTCAGTACTTGTACTTCAGTATATTATTGTATTAAGTACAGAGGTGGGTAGTAACTAGTTACAGTTACTCAGTACTTGTACTTCAGTATATTATTGTATTAAATACAGAGGTGGGTAGTAACTAGTTACAGTTACTCAGTACTTGTACTTCAGTATATTATTGTATTAAGTACAGAGGTGGGTAGTAACTATTACAGTTACTCAGTACTTGTACTTCAGTATATTATTGTATTAAGTACAGAGGTGGGTAGTAACTAGTTACAGTTACTCAGTACTTGTACTTCAGTATATTATTGTATTAAGTACAGAGGTGGGTAGTAACTAGTTACAGTTACTCAGTACTTGTACTTCAGTATAT